>OZ057414.1:23552093-24034121 GCA_964056705.1 Troilus luridus
AATAGCATTCAGAGTAACCATACAGGTTCTCTAAATCGATGGCTGGTTTAAAAAAAATTAGCGGCATTTTGAAATTCTAAAAAAAAAATGTATTCAAATTGTTTATAATAAACTCATTCTTAGAATCGGGCGAAGGATTATAATAGGCCAGAAGGCTTCCTCATTATTATTATTATCATTATAGGGCTGTTATTATAACGCATCTGAATGAGATGGCCTACAAAGGGTTTCAGGAAATGCCGTTTTCGCAATTCACGCAAGACCAGGTCGCGCACCTGCCTTCTTTTTCAGCGCAGGGTACCAATCTTCCAAGCAACTCTGCCGAGGAACATCTTCACTCGGTATCATTCACGGGGGTAGGGACGTGTCTATTCCAAATATCAATTAAATCTAGTAATGGTGAATAATTACTCTTATTTCATAAAAAATCGTTGTTTTTATTTCTTGGATTATATATGTGATAAACGTATTATTAGCTGCGGCCAGTAATCAAACCCTCATCAAACGAATGCCTGAAGTACGAAATAAAAAATTTTCAATCTCAATTGTTAGAAACAATTTCAAAGAAAATATATTCAATAAATTTTAGTAGAAGACAATGCATTTTCGCTTAAAGAAGCTTCAAATTTTAAATTTTTTAATTTTCCTTTATCTACCCAATTTATCTATCAAAGTAACATTTTCATACAATTTCACCATTATTGAAAAGTTTATACATACAATATACTTCCAGAAGAGAATTTTTGATTTTTCATTGTTGAACCTAGATGCTTATAGTGTGTGGAAATAATAGCCATAAATAAAGAAACTGTTCATATTAGTGCGATGAGATGATTTTCCTACAAGAAATTTTTTTATGCACGGGAAAAAATACTAGGAAAAAGTGTTAGCCGACCGATATCTTTCGCAATGCTCTTAGTAGATATCGAATTAAATTGTCTAATAGGAAAAAACTAGGGAGCGAAATGGCTCGTTGGTAGAGCGCTGAGTTGCCGTTGTCAACGAAACACTACAGTCTCTACCACGTACAGAACCCTAGTTTATTTATAGTAAAAAACTATTTAAAATTTTAATATATATATATATATATATATATATATATATATATATATATATCTTTATGATCTTGAACTCCTATACGATGAATTATGACCTTACCATCAAAGAACGTGGTAGACCGAAGACTAAGTTGGACAACGAAAAGTTGAAAGAGTGGTCGAAGCGAGCCCTTCCCAAACCTCTCCTGAATTAGGTTCACAACTTGGAGCATGTCCCATGACTGTTTCCAGGCACCTTAAGGAGCTTGGCTTAACAAAAAAGCTGGAAATATGGGTACCACATGAATTAACCGAGGCCCAGCAGCTCACCCGATTTTTATTTTTTCAGGAGCTGAATATAGAGGTTCATCCTCTCCCACCATATTCTCAGGACCTTTCTCCACGTTATTTTTACTTTTTCCGTTGTTTGGATAATTTTTTAAGAAATATAAAATTTGACTACGAAAATGCCCTGAAATCGGCCTTTCAAGACTTCTTCCTTGACACCTAATTTCTACAGAGCGGGGATAGAAATGCTTGTTTCACGTTGGGAGAAGTGTATGGAAAGTGAATGATCTTATTTTGATTAATAAAAGTATTGTTTAATATTTTTTTGGTAATAATTTAAGCTACACCTTCACTGACATCTCATATGTTACAACCCAATATATACCTGTAAGGTAGTAAGAAAGGAAGTTGCTTTCAAGAATCACTACCTCACCATATTTTTTTTTTTATTTGGTTCAGCAATCGATTTTTACATATGTATGAACATTCTTAAGTTATTTAACTTATTTGCATTTTTTATTAGTATTATTTAATTTTAATTGCTTTTGCAGATGTGAGGAGATGGGTATGGGCAGCTTCTTGAAAATAATGTAAGTGTTCATTTAATGTTTTTTAAAACCAATTGACGAAACTTCGTAAGTGCCTTCATGACAACCAATTTCTTAGCCACGCCCAAAACCAGTTAGCTTTATCAAAAAGATTTTTTGAGTAAATGATTTGTTTCCACCGACCTCAAACTGTTCTAGCCAATGGTATAGTGACCGCTTTTCGGCAGGAACTTATTCCAAGTACGAATATTGAGTAAACAATTCTTAGTTTACAAACGCAAATAGCTCACTTCTGACGTAAATGGTTCTGGCTCTTTCTTATTTCGAATTCAGTTTGAACAGCACTAAATTAAAAATCTCAAAGAAATTTACAGCCTTTATTATATTATTTTTAAAACAAATATAATAAGGGAAATTTTTTTTTATTTTAAATTATTTTATTGAATTGTACAACTGTAATATATACATCTAGTACAAAGGCTGTATGAATAAATAAATGCATGAAAGGACGTGTAGAGGCACTACCCATTGGCAGCACTCTAATTACATTTCTATTATAGAAGGTCTCGAGGCCATCTTCTCTTCAGACGCCTAGGAGGATTGTCCGGGATGGAATTGGAACCAAGGATGGAAACTAGTGGGTTTGGATGGGCCTGGAGTTTATTATGGAATGATAGGTATCTGGAATGGGCTAAATCGGTAACATATGGAACGTTCAGGTCATTATGGATAGTTTTATTTGTGACAAAATAAGGAGCGTTTAGGATTTTGCAAAGGATTTTGGATTGCAAGGATTGAATACGAGAGGAATTTGATGGTTTGGTGGAGCCCCATAGTTCAATTCCGTAAGTCCATATAGGTCTTATAACTATAAGGTAAATTAAAAAGTTAAATTACCGTTTTTTGCTTCATAAAAAAATGATATTCAGTTAATAATTGATCTAAAAGCAAAATAAAAAAAAGCTGTGATCAGTCCCGACCATGTATTAATTCCAATACTCTTCAAAGGTTGTAGTGGTGTAGGTTTTTTGTTGTTTTTAAATAAGTATATCGCAAAAGGTTCCCGTGGTCTCAGATTCCTCGCATCGCTATCCACTTATCGCTTTCATGGATCCAGTCCTACTTCCACATGATCATTGGTCATTCCACTTTGGTTATGTGGAAAAAAATTGCATAAGATAAATAATTGAGATCTGAATCAACTAGCCTTCAAAAAGTGGGTACCTGGCGGTTAAGGATGGTTTCGGACATATCAACACCCTGAACAACCACATGTTTTGACTAGGGAAACAATTCTATTTCTAGGGAAACAATACAATCTTAGCCAAGCACTGAACCGAAGACCTTTCATGTTTTGTAGTGGTATAGGTAAAAAAAAAAAGTACTTTTTTACCTCCATTTTTATCACACGTCAATTCAGCCTACTAACATCTCAGTTATTCTTTGCGTTTTGTTCTTTCTGGAAGTTGCAATACTACATCTAAGAATAACAGTTTTTAATGGAATATTCAGAATTCCGTTATTTTTATTTTCATTGCAGCATCCCCCGATATTAACGAGTTAATACCAATCCTAATAAAGGCATACAGATACATAGACATATTGGCTAAAACAAGGAGTAGATAGAGGAGAACTATAGAGAGGTCTCGCACTAGCGACCACCCGGCGCGGGCAAAGCCCTCTCACCTATTTACATAGAGCCCTTCTCTACAGCCCATCCTTCACTTCGATATAGTATACTAGTTTTTGGTATATTTTTTATTTATTTATTGAGAGTTTCCCCAAAGTTGAGGTTTTCTCAAACAAAATTTTAGAGTAAAATTTGTTTCTAGGTTTTCCTGTCAAATGCGTCCTATTCATTAAGGCCACAGCCTGCCATGTCTTCCTGGACTTGGTTCATCCAAGAAGTTCACGGTCGTCCTTTTCTTCTTCTTCCTTCAGGGCACCAGTTCATTGTCATTTTGGGTATACAATTATTATCCATCATAATGAGGTGTCCAAACCACTCTAATCTCTTTATTGATTTTTTCGAGTACGGTAATCTGAGCACCCATTATCTCTCGCACAACTGAATTGGGAATCGTTTCACGTCTAGAAATTCCGGCTGCCCTTCTCCAGAAATCCTTTTCCGCAATTAGCAGTTTCTCTCGGCTTCCCTTTCCCAATTTCCATGTTTTACACCCATATAACATTATAGACATAACAATAGCATGGAAAATAAATTTGTTTGTAGTTTTTAGGATGGTTTTACTCCACAGTACAGAATTGAGCATGACAATAGCTTTCCTCCCTTCTCTGGTTCTTCGGGATATATCCCCTTCAGACGATCCATCTTTTGAAGGATAGATCCTAAATATTTAAAGTTGGGTGCATTTTTGACCTGTAGGCCGTTTACCTCCAATGGTCCGCCGAATACTCTGTCTTTTCAAAGCTCATTTTCATCACTCACCAATTATATTCTTTTATTAGTTTCATACACATATATTCTGCGTCTTCTTTATGATGGCTTGGTCATCTGCAAATAATAGGTGGTGAAGGTAAAAGTCATTCTGCATATGCAGCACCATATATAGCCCATATATACATATATAGTAAATGTATATCTGTATATACTGCATGTGTACTAATTTATTCTTTCAGCTTCTTCTAGATATCTTCATTATTTTAAATGGTTGACTAGATATATCTTAGAAGAAATGATTAGAGGGTGCAATCAATAAATTTTACACAAAATAAGTTCAACTCGCCAACTAAGATGTATAACATCAACTGAGCTGAGAATAAAAGAAAACAGATAAAACTATATAAATAATGAGGTAGAATGTGGTCCGGGTGGCGGTCAGAAATAATTCCCTTTTGTTAAGAGAACTGTTTATCTTAAAGCCAACGTCCACATTCGCAGGTCTTCTTCAGGGGCCGAATTGGGTCAAGGGTTGACACAGTGGCGGATTATCCGTAAGGCAAACTAGGCACGTGCCTAGGGGCGTGTAGTTACAAGGGGCGCGCGAGCTCAGAATTTTTAAATAAATAAAAAAAATAACATATTGCGCATTAGCGTAAGTACAAGGGCCCTGATCTACTAGTCTAGGATGTGACGATACAACGTCACCGTAATTACAAAAACAATCAGTTAAAATTAAGATGGCCATTTATGGCCGGTACAGGGGCGCCGATAAAGTTATTGCCTAGGGCGCTCTGGACCTTTAATCCGCCACTGGGTTGACAGTTGATTACGTTTTGTTGTCAACTGATAATATGAAGGTATGTGGTCTCTTCTCTGCAGTTCACTGCCAGGTATTCGGTCTTATCAAAATTTATTCGCAGACCCCGTAGGCTGTATTCTTTTTCCAGGGCCATCAGCGCTTCTTCCAGACCATCTCTGTTATAGGTCCAACTGTTATACCACTGGTCATCATAGTAAAAATTAAAGTAATCATTTAAAATCATAAAAAATTAAAAGAAAAATCATTTTATTAAAAATTGTAATGATTACCATGTTATTGGTGAAAGGCAAAATGAGTTTAATAATAGGTAGGTACTAATTTTTAAACATTTTGCCATCACTAATAATGGTAATCATTATATTTTGTAACAAAATTTCTTGTAACTTTACTGTTTTATTATCTTTATTATTTGCTGGATTTCTTTCTATTGTTTCATGTTATATCTTCTTCGGGATTGTTTATATGTTTTTCTTTTATCCTGATGATGGCCTAAAAATTAGATCGAAATATTTGTACAAATTAAATCAGTTAAAAATTTATTGACTGCACACCCCCCCCCCCCCCCCCCCGACCATTTCACACTCTTCATAATTTTTAATACTCTAAAATTGATCTGAGAACCAGGAATTGCTTTTCTATTGCCGGATCAATACAAAATAATAATCAAAATAAAATGAATCAGCTCCACTTCCTACATTTTACACACTATGAACATTTTAAGTTAAACACACTATGAATAATTTTAATAAAGTTACGGCTAATTTTACGCGTGACAAACAGATGGTTTCATTATATAACAAGTTACTACTTCAATGTTATTAACCACTATATTACAGCTATTTTTTTTTAATTTGTCTAAATTATTTATTATATACTTTTTGTATAAAATTGTATCTTATTGTAAAGAAAACGATGAAATTGACGACCTTTTGAGATAATTACAGGGTAAGGCTAATTGAGTTAGTACTGACAAATATACTCGTATACTCATCCAGTAATCAGTAATCATCGCCAAAACTATTATCAACCCGACAATTACATTTGTATTGACTGCTCGCCTCCAACAACATATTTATTTTTTAATTCTATCATTTAGTCTTACATCAACAAAAAAGAAAGCGAATTATAAAAAATGTCACATATAAAATTGTTAATTTTTTAATCGCATCCTTATTAATAACTCTTTGATTTGGAGGTGAAAATAGGGAATTTTTAAAGTAGGATACATACGAATGTAGGCAATTTTTCGCTACACTGTTTACTATAAATACTGTTTACTGTGCATAGTATAGTTATTGTACTAGCTATCCTAGCTGCTTTTAAAATATTTCGGTACGTAGCACCTTTCTGCACGTATGATTTTGAGTTTTAAACTAACTATGAAAACGCCCCGACATCCTTGACATATTTGTTACATCCCAGATTTCCCCCGCACGAGCCAAAATTGAATCCTTGGACGACCTTTCATCAGATCATAGTCCAATCCTCCTTTCCTTACACTCAAGTTTCGCTCCCAAGCCTTCCCCTCCCACACTGATTACAGGCCGTGTCAACTGGGACGATTTTTGTTATGGCTTGGAGGACAAACTGGACTTAAAAATTTCACTTAAGACAAAACAAGACATTGATACAGCCATAGAAAAACTTACAACTTCAATCAGAAGCAGTTTACACGATAACATCTATCAACAGACTGATTTTTTCAAAGCATATTCGAATCTTATTAAGACTTTAAAACTTTCCAAGTAAACCGTAATGGCACCCAGATCTCCTTTACAAAATCCGACAATTCCTTCCTCCTACATACTTTTTGATCATTCGCTCCTTTCTAGCTGGCAGAACATTTAAAGTAAATCATAATGGTTCCTACTCTCCTCTCTTTTCCCAATCTGCTGTTGTTCCTCAAGGTAGTATCCTTGGCCCAATCTTTTATACAGTTTATACAGCTGACATCCCATCTCATCCTAATAGTATCCTTACCACGTATGTTGATGATACATGTGTATTATCAGTCAACACCAATCCAGTTATTGCATCCCAAAGCCTCCAATCCCATATCACTGATCTTGAAGAATGGTTTCAAAACTGGAGAATTAAAATAAATTCTCAAAAATCTCATCAAATTTTTTTTACCTTACGTCGTAAACCAATGACTTCCTGCCCTTCAGTATCCTTTTATAATATCCCGCTTATGCCTGTAGGACAGATCCGATACTTAGGGTTGCATCTTGACAAACGATTAACTTGGAATCCTCATACTAGACTGAAAAGACAAGAAACCGCTAAACTTTTCAGGCTACTTCAACACTTACAAGACAAACGCTCTAACCTCCCAATTAACTACAAAAGACTCATCTACATGACCATCGTACGACCTATTTGGACTTACGGAGTAGAGCTTTGGAGCTCCACTAAGCCATCGAATTCCTCTCGTATCCAATCCCTACAATCCAAAATCCTTCGTAAAATCCTCATCGCTCCTTATTTTGTTAAGAATAAAGTCAACCATAACGACCTTAATGTCCCATTTGTTGCTGATTTGGCCCGAATCCGGTATCTATCCTTTCATAACAAAATTCATTCCCACTCAAACCCTCTAGTTTCAAACCTAGCTTCCTCTTCGATTCCCGATAATCCTCCGAGGCGTCAGAAAAGAAGATGGCCCCGTGACCATCTTAGTTGAATTAGTGATTTTAGTGCTACCAGTGGGTAGTTTCTCTACTTGCCATTAACTCATGCCCTTATGTATCACATAGCCTATTTACTTGATGTATTATTGTAATACAGTTGTAAATATCAATAAATAAATTTAAACAAAAAAATTATCTATGACAGGTGAAAAGTCTCGAGAAAATAGCTACCAATTGAATGTTTCTGACTTGCACGTCCCAAATAGAATGACAGCGTGTCTGATATATTAATATACAATCAAAATATTATACAGCTCCTGGTGTGCCTATGAATCACAGGTCTTTTTGAAATGATGTAAATCTGATGACCTGGAAACGTATGTAAAAACTTTAATATACATACATATATATATATATATATATATTTATATATTTCTTTTTCTTTATTTCCGGAATCTAATTGAAAGCCCTTAGGAGATAGATGCAAGTATGCAAATCTCCTTTGAGAAAAGGGAGTATATGATTTTGGACAAATGGGTTACGGTTAAAGAAATGAAAACTAAATACGAGACTATTTTAAGGAGCTATAAATTTAAGTATTTTGTAGAATTTGGACTCCAAATGCCAACGAGGAAGCAGCTATTGAAATACTATTCCACACACCTTTCATATGAGTTAAAATACAAGTACCATTGCACAGTATTTAAGCCAGAGTTAATGCGGTAGAAACCTTAGCAAGCAAGAAAACTGTTAATAATTGAGAAAAAGAGAGATCTTACGGAAAATTCCAGGTTCCAAGAAAATACCTGAAGATGGATTTAAATATCAACTTAGGTCAATCCAAGATCTCTATTAAAAGTTTGAAGGGATTTCGTTCAGTATGAGAATGAAGAGGAAGGATCCCCTCAAAGAAAGCGGCGCTTTCTGCATAAGCCGAAATATTTCTGTCAGGAAGCTAGACGGTAAGGAAAGAACGCCGTGAGGAGGTAAGCTTGGGCGGTTGTTATGTAATTGTAGTCCGTAGATGGTATACTCTGTCAAATAATATTAATACAATAATGATTTACCCAAGGAAACGTTTACATGTCTGGGATCTGTAACACCAGATAGGTGCTACAACAAGTTAAGTTTGACTTACACAATATGGCCGGAATAAGTTGCTAAGCTGAAATAAATCGCGCTCCCTTCAAGATAAATATATACGTGCTCTTTAAAACACATTTCCATGCGATCAGATTATCATAAACTAATCGATGGCGAGACAGAGGAAGAATTATGAATCGATAAATTATCAATCGACTAGACGCGGCAATTTGTCCTCATGAGGTGTGATTGTCAAATTGGCGATCTAATGACTCGAATTATGGCGGCAAGATTGTGTAGACTCGCGCAATTAGGATCATACATACCAACTTTCTTATCACAGCCGTCTTTTTTTTAATAATAGAAAGTAGACGAAAGTCGCCTATTGCAGAATATATTTAAATTTGTTGTAATTAATATATAAAAAGGAAGAAAAGAAAAGACTTATCATGAATAAAGATTCATGGATACACACTTTAAATTAAATTAAATTAAAGTTTAAATTAAAAACAAACTTATTGGATACGTGCTTATATATTTTAAATACTTTGGACAACAGCGCAGTTGATCAATATATTTATATACATATATTGATATCAATGATTTACGAATCTCAATGCCAGTTACCTAAATACATATTGTTTTTATATACATTGTTGTTAATATTATGGAATAATGTTCGAGTTTTTATAGGAACGAAAAGATACTTGGAGTGCATCGCACTAATATTTCTAAAGCTACATAAGTCAAAAACCTACAGTTTTGGAAAAACGAGAAAAAACTATTAGTGAACTTGGAATAGCATCAGGACACTAAGAGTGAAACAAGTGACTTAAAATATAAAATATAATAAAAGATTTATTATAAGTTCCGAACTTAAAGTATCGAAATGAAAAAAAAAAATTCGATACACTAATTAAACAATAATTTAAAAAACTTAAAATAACAGTTTCATTATATTTTATAATTTAAATTATTTCTACTTTTGAATCTTTTTTACTCCAATAGTTTCATTTGTATTTATTACTTTATCATATTTTTCTATTGCTATTATTTTCAATTGAAATATTTCTGAATATTGTCTGTCCAGCCCTGAAAATGACCTGCATTGTGGATCGAACCATAGGATTCTAATAAATCATATATCATGAAAGGAATTAATTCTTTGACTTCTGCCCGGGCTATTTCCTTCCTTATAATAATAACACACTGTTTAATAACAAAATAAATTATTTATACATATTACTTAATTTTATTGTGAGAACCATATTATGAAGAATTGCATAAAATAGCTTTAAACTTACTTCTCGCTTTTTCTACCTCTTTCTCCTCCCCTCAACTTAGGCAACGTCATAATTAAGAACACCGCCTTGAGAAACTCGTTTAAATAAATGATTAATTAATGACTTTAACTAAGTAAAAGTAACTTAATTGTATATAAGCTTCCTTTTATTCCCTTCTTTTTCACCGTCAGTTAATTAATTTAAGATTTTGTAAAAACTCTTTTCCTTCCTCAGAAGTAATTAAAAAAAAAGAAAGATTTGTTATTTTTTTTAAAACGATAATTAGGGAATTATATGAAAATTTGAATTGACAGAAAGATTAAAAAATGGCAATTTAATGAGGTAATGCTTTCCCTTGTGTAAATATGTTTCTTAAATTCTATCAATCAACATAGTAAGATGATCAATTAATTGGGGAAATATTTCTTAAAACAATTTTTTTTTAAATCATTAATTTCAGTAGGCAGAATCACTAACTCCTAATTTTAATTATTGAATTAATTACACTTTATTACAACTTTAACTGATTGATTTTAAAAACAATGACGTTGTAAGAGAGTTTTAGTTTATTGCTTAAGATAAGTTGAAAAATACTCAGAAAAAGAATAATTTATTTTACGTCCGTAGTTTTTCGGTCTGAACCAGAACGAAGCCGTAGATTTCAAGATATAACCTTATAATTTTTTTTTTTTAATTAAACGTTTGGAAATTTAGGGAGCGTGGTAGCTCAGTTTGTGGAGCGTTGAGTTACTGAGCTAATGTACCGGTTTCAAATCCAGTTGTGCTAAATAAATTATTTAATCTGTTAACAGTCACTGATGGACCCTAAGAATTCTGCAGGATCTCTATAAAGTGAGTACCGTTAATTGGAGGAAAGCCTGGCGGTTGAGTATCATCTTGAACAGATCACCTCCCTGTAAAACCGTTGTCCTGGAAACAGTAGTATCTACCATGTAATGAACCCAAGTAGCGTTAAATTTAATTTAATACAAACGAGGCTGTAAAAAAATATAAGTTGTAAAAGAATTGATCGGAAATTTACTCTTTCTGAAGTATTAACAGAATGATGTTTACTTCAGCATAGTATAATTTGAAGCCAGTTGAACTTAGTATACAGATAACATACTTAATATACTTATTCCCCTGACGAACAGTTCGAAATTATTAGTCTTAGACTTAACTTATATCGAAAATTAGTAAAATTTACTTTGTCCTTCCGGAAAAAATGGGCAACTATATTAACAATTTGCATTTATGGCACAAGGATGCTACTATTTTTTGTGTTCATTTATTTGTGCGTATTTAGGTAAATTAGCAGAAATTCAATTTGGCCTCTTTCTGCTTCTAATGTTTCTGCTCTTTAATGTAGTTGTGGTTTACAATAATATTAGTTACTTACGAAATTTTCAAGCAATGTAAGAGTTTATACTTTTTTATATATATAAAGGAAAAATAATTTAAAACCTTCTCTGCTTTTTTTTTAACAATGAAGTAGTTCGAGCTATTAAATGATTGCAGTTGAAGTGCTATATTTTCCTGAGCCTATCAGGAAATTGCTTTGGAGAGCGATATATCTATAATTGGGATCTTATCCTATGATTTCTCTCCGTTGGTAAGATATCTCCGAGGATGATCCCTATGGGAATGGAAGGGAAGATATCTGAGGGACATGGAGGGATGATCGCCGATGAAGGTTCTCACCAACAGGTGGATCCGACCCTAGTCCAACCCTACACCTTGTATCCGAGGCCCAAAAGAAAGTATTAAGTCTCTCAAACAGCAGTTAAAGTTCAAATAAGTAATTAACGCATCAATGTTTGGACAATTCAGAATTTCTGATCGTTAGCATAGCCTAAACTAATTACTGTAATGAATATTTATTTATGTAACAGTTAATAAAAACGTGTTCTGGCAACGACGTTTCTTTTGATCCCCTGTCCAGCCCTCTCTGGTCCCTCTTCTTCCTGAAGACTTTTCAGATTTTTCACTTTGCTGCCAAATTCATTTCCTTCTAGCATTTGAATCGTCAAGATTCAGCCTGTTCAATTTTTCCGAACATTCCTTTACTTCTTTGGTCCACATTGTCGTGGTTTTATTTTTTTTTCAAAAATAGACAAAAATTTGCTCGGTCAATCTATGTCTGTTCATTCTGTATAGGTGTTCGATGTATGTAAGCCTCCTCTTCCTCATACTATCTTAGATTATTTCCATGCTTGTAGGATTTTTTGTTACTTCGCAGTTTCCACCCGTCTTCAGTCTGATCTGCAACCATGATTTCCTTAGGAATTCTTCTATCCAGGACTTTGTTACAGGATCAGTTGTTAGAGACAATAGTTCATCGCTAGGCATTCAACAGCGAAGAAGCTTTCCGTTTTCGATAGTGTTATAATGTCTATTTTGGCATTCCAGAAGATGCATTTCTTGTTATAGATATTTTTTGTTAATCCACTAGCCCTATCCATTTTTGGAATCCGATCTTCAACAGCTGCATCTATAATCCTTACTCTTGTATAAATTGGGTACCAGAAGTTGTGGGGAGGAAATCGTTGTCTAGGATAAATCAACTCCCAGCACAACCGTTGGCCAAGAAACAGTACAATCTCTACCACTGAAGCCAATATCCTTTTGTGGACTCTAGTGGTACAGTTTTTTCCCCATTAAAACATCTCCATTTAATTTTCTTATCAAAATCCACATAATTTCATCTTTGAAAATATTTCGAATTTATAGCAGTATTCCACAACTTTTTCTTTCGAATACGGCAACTCCCAAAGTGCTCTCCAGTTAATTTTAAATGACGATAACAAAATCAATAAGACAAAAACATCAAACTAAATTTAATAGACAATAAAGAAATTTAAATATACGATTAAGAAAATTAAAAAGAAGAAAAAACTAATGAAGAATAGGGAATCAATTTAATTACGCACACATAAATAACTCAAATGAGACGAGTGATAAGAAGATAAGGAGGTATATATCACGGCTACCTGCTAAATCACATGTACCTTATTTTTATTACAGAATTAATCTTATTTCGATGGCGATACCCCTGGTCGACCCGCACACACGGCATCGCTGCACATGCACCTCCCTGCACACCCTCTGCACCCCCTGGACCCCCAGCGCCCCACCAGATCCTCCCCAGAGTAGAGCACAAAGGCAGGAGAGCCAGCCCCGAAGCGGGCCCCAGGGTGAGTGGCCTCCCAGCCTTGCCAAACCTAACGACACTCCACTCGTCGCCAAAACAACAACAAAAGTCCTTAAGGATTCTGCCAAAACTCTCCTCTTCATCTCGTCTGCGCTCTGTCCTTGGGCCCTTGTTCCGTTTGTCACCACGTCGGTGTCCTCAGCGCTCAGGTCGATTGTTGATAATTATCTATTTCTGATGGAGTAACTCAGTTAGCAGGCTATTAATAAAGCGTAAGTATTCCGCAGGTTGTCGCTACGAGTTGGGTCACAAGTTTTAACTTTTCATTGTTTGATTTGAATATTTTCCAAAAATACAAGTTATCATGAGCTTTAGTATGGAAAATAAAATGTAATTAAGGCAAATGTGTGTACTTGAAGTTTAAACAAACATTTATCATCTATACTTCCAAATGGTATTTGAAACTTTTATTTCTTGAAGAAATGATTACCGAAATATACTCATTACCAATAATTACATTCCCTTTTCCACACTACAGCTCATGACAACTTGTATTTTTGTAAAATATCAAAAATGAAACGAATAAACTTTTAAAACCTTATGTAACTCGCCTCGAAGCGACAACCTGCGGAACAGATACCTTACAAAGTATTTGACTTCTCCTGCTTCAATCCCTGAATAAACAGTTAAATAAAAATTGTATTAGTTATTCATTTCCATTCGTTAAGAAACGGAAATTTATTTTGTATTCAGTTTAATGTACATCTTCCGAAATACGATCATTAAAAATCAATTAGAATTTATTCGTAAGAAATCCTTGTTATCTAAAATGGTCTCATCAAGACAAAGTAGCAGGTTTGGTTTGTTTATTCATTCGACGTCACTTTATGCTGTAATGGCTGATCAGATGATACTACAAGGGATTCCTAAATTTTGCATATCCGTCTATAACTTTCTTTTACGAGTACCCGGCACCGTATTGGCTCGTAAGCCACATTTTACGTCCCTTTCAATGGACGTCATAATTAAGGATTTTTTACTCCATTTTAAAGTAGCAAGTTTAGTTTACACTAGTTTCTTTTCTTTTCTTTATAAACTCTAAATACACCAGAATCCATCATTTGTTATCTCTACCCACCTATTCGATCCCCTGAGATCCTATGAGACAGTAATTCCCAACCTAAGGGGTGCCCCCCAGGAGACGTGAAGGCAGGTCAGGGGGGCGGGAGACAATTGAAAATATAAAAACATCACTTAGATTCTTTTATTTTTCTTTTAATATCACTTTTTATCTTAAATTGATACTTATAATGTATCCTGTGGTAGTAAAACCAAATGTTTTGTTTTCAATGGGATACTTGTTTTGTTTTTTTCCATATGCTATACAAATTTTGTGCAAGGGTGCGTGGAAAGTTATCATTTGAACATCGGGGAGCGTGCTGCAAAAAGGGTTGGGAACGATTGCCCTAAGAAGCTTAAAAAGAAGATAGTCTGGGGTACTTCTTACATGTATTTCTAAGTAATCCTTATCCAAAATGGCCTTATTAAGGCAAAAGTAGCAGGTTTAATTTATTTATTCATTTAACTTCACTTTATGCTGCTATGGCTAATCAGATGATACTACAGTATCGAGGTACCCTCATTTTACCACCCTTCCGAAGGACGCCCTAACTAAGAGTGTTTTTACTCTCTTTAAAAGAAAGCTTTATCTTAGGACAGATTTCTGCTCAATAGATTACTTACCAACTTTCAAGAGATTTAGCACTGTTTGAGCGAAAATTTAAATTGAGTTTCTGATCTGATTGTATGGAATCATAGACTGCATGGTGATAATTTGGAAGGTTCTTTTTTTAAATTTATTTATTTTATTTTTCCTTCCGAAATTTTTACAAACTACCATACACGAAGGTGTGTGGATTTATAAATTAATAAAACAGAGTGTATAGATAATCAAATAATGACTGTAATAAACCATTGACTCCATGATATAGCAGTAAAGGCTGGTGTGGACAGAGTGAAGCCTCTTTGCCGCCAGTCCAGATCGATCTAACTCCTTGGCTCTCTCCAAAACTGTCATTCCTTCCCAAACAGAAAATCAACTAGTTATCTACATTCCTCTATTCTTCAATAAATTTTCCTCTATTCTTCAATTAAGGCATTAGATACTTTGTATTCAACTTTGCTATAATTTCAAGGAGTTAAGGGATTACAATAGATAAGATTATAAGACTGGGTTACTCATATAAGGTTATTGTATATACTTGCGGACTCCTAAACCCTAAGTTTTGCAATATCTTCCGTGATGTCAGCAATGCAACTTCCTAGACCTCACCTTTTCTTTTATATGTATATATTCCAACTCTAATATATAGAATAGATTTGAGAGAGAGAGAGAGTTGAAAGGAGATGATATGGTTAGACTATAATATGTAAAGAGGCTAGTCACTAAGTTAGTTCTAGAGTAGTTTTTAATTGATAGTCCATAGTTAATAAGTCTACCTGATTACGGCAAATAAAAAACGTGCGTTGTATATCAATATCCATTCATATCACAATAAATAAATATATATCTTTCTTACAAGTCGTCTATGGTTTGTTAACTTGAGTATTCATGAACTCATGTTAGCATAAATCGACGGAGGTCTGGGAATAGAGACATTATATCTATACTTGAGGATTACTGATCGCTTGAAGCAGTGAAGTATATCCAAAGCAGATTGCTGTTGTCTTGTGCGATCTGCTGCAACGCTGCACTGATGCTACCGTTTCCTTTTCAACTTTAATCATCCCTCAAAAGTTTTACTGTGAGAAGCATCGATGTGTATAACTATCACGAGTATTTAGTTGATGCAAAAGTAATATAATATAGTTTTAAATGAATTGGGTGCAGATAAAACTAAAGTGTAGTATTGGGTTGAAAAGGAGTTGTTGCTAACATTACAACTCCATCGCAAGACAAAAACTACTAGAATGACACGATTTCGCATTCCTCATTATATTTAATTCTCTCAGGACAATATTCGAAATAACCACTTATTCACCCGAACTGTATATATATTCCCTTTAACCTAAAATTGAAGCAATATAGTAAATTCTGCTTGAATGTTTTTATAATTTAAATTCAAATGGAAACTCACCGGTTTACTAGTACGTCTATGGTAGCCTAATGTAGTGTGAGATCAAGAGAATATCTACAAGTGCACAGCGCAGCGTTGGTTTACTGAATTCTTACACTGGGCATACACCCGCAAATGGTAATTTTTCATTAGTAAATGTATTTCTCCTTTGATCGTAAAGTAATATTTGTTGTGATGTAGATTTAATAATAATAATAAATATTTATTTGAGATTCAAAAAAACACAGTACAGCTGTACTCTTCTTTCTGAAACCTCCCCTAAGGTATTCAGGGAGCGTGTATGAAGAAACCTACCCTTGAAGGCACTCCTAGCGTGTTGCATCTCTTTCTAGTAGATCCCTACTCCAGAGACGATTCTGTCTCCTTGTCGGATTTTGTGGTAATGTCAATAATGTTTGTATTAGTAAGTTTGGGTGTCCAGCAAGTGAGTCGTGAAATTTATTTTTGTGTCAACCACGAGTCGTAGAATCATTTGAACATTTTACAGGAATTTTAACAGAAAGATCTGAATGGTCCCTGAGTGAGATCTATGCATGGACCCCACACCTGAGATGGTGTAAATATTGCATATTTTTATTAAGTATCGGAAAACCGCATTGTTTTTTCATTAATCTGATACTATGCTGCAAAGCTATACGTGCTATAACACATGGAATAAAATTTCATTGTAAATTAATTTTTTTTCAATATATATTTTTCTATTCTCGGACATCTCAACCCCGCATGTCCTGTCAATATCGTTCTTCCTTTCAATATTTTTTATTAGAAACATAAAATAATGGCAGTGTACGTAGCGGAGGTTGGAACACAATTGAAGAGAATTATATGTAAATACTATGGTGATGAGGAGAGGAGGTGTAACTGCTGTTTATGTTGTCAGCGGCTCTTCACAACTGATACGCATCTCTACACTTTATCTCTTATCTTTTGTCGGTCTCTCTCTCTCTCTCTCTCTCTCTCTCTCTCTATATATATATATATATATATATATATATATATATATATATACATACACACACACACACACACGCATATATATAAATATACATATACTTGCCATTATGTTGAGCGGAAATTCGATAATCATGGCTGACAGTTTGCCCCGTTACGCTCGGTTAGACTTGACCAAACAGCTGACAGCATAATGTTAGCGGAGAAGTTTATTTATGAGCTTTTGAATTCACAAAATTCACGGCTATTTATGTAATTAACTACTTATCATGCAAACAGTAACTTACGCATTATTATTACATATTTCCAAAGTTGAACCTTTATACGCTACTAAGGAAGAAATAATAACGATTCACAAATCGCAAAATTTGAGATTTTCTATTCCATGGTACGTAGTAACCAAAAATATACTTTTTTTTTTTTTTTTTTTTTAAATGATTTTATTGAATTGTACAACTGTAATATTATACATCTAGTACAAAGGCTGTATGAATAAACAAATGCATGAAAGGACGTGTAGAGGCACTACCCATTGGCAGCACTCTAATTACATTTCTATTATAGAAGGTCTCGAGGCCATCTTCTCTTCAGACGCCTAGGAGGATTGTCCGGGATGGAATTGGAACCAAGGATGGAAACTAGTGGGTTTGGATGGGCCTGGAGTTTATTATGGAATGATAGGTATCTGGAATGGGCTAAATCGGTAACATATGGAACGTTCAGGTCATTATGGATGGTTTTATTTGTGACAAAATAAGGAGCGTTTAGGATTTTGCGAAGGATTTTGGATTGCAAGGATTGAATACGAGAGGAATTTGATGGTTTGGTGGAGCCCCATAGTTCAATTCCGTAAGTCCATATAGGTCTTATAACAGTAACATAAATAAGTCTTTTGTAATTGATTTGAAGCTTTGAGCGTTTGTCCAGTATGTGTTGAAGTAGTCGGAAGCGTCGAGCTGTTTCTTGTCTTTTCAGTCTTGTATGAGGGTTCCAAGTTAGACGTTTGTCTAAGTTGAGTCCTAGGTAGCGGATCTGTTCAACAGGGATAAGTGGAGTACTATTAAAGGATACAGTAGGACAGGAAGTCAAGGGTTTTCGGCGAAGGGTAAAGGTAATTTGATGGGACTTTTTGGAATTGATTTTAATTCTCCAATTCCGACACCATTCTTCGAGGCTTGATAAATGTGATTGAAGGGATTGGGATGCAATATATGGGTCGTTATTAACTGATAACACGCATGTGTCATCAGCATAGGTGGAGATGAAGGTGTTAGGATGGGTTGGGATGTCAGCTGTATATACCGTGTAGAGGATAGGTCCGAGGATGCTACCTTGAGGAACACCAGCAGACTGGGAATAGAGAGGAGAGTAGGAACCATTATGATTTACTTTAAATGTTCTGCCAGCTAGAAAGGAGCGAATGATCAAAAAGTATGTAGGAGGAAGGAATTGTCGGATTTTGTAAAGGAGATCTGGGTGCCATACTCGATCAAAAAAAATATACTTAAAATGTTATTTGTGCGATAGGAAAAGTTTCATTTTATAATTTCAAATAATATTGTTTCAGAAGGAAATCAGCTTGATTTCCTTCTGATAAATAATTTTTGTCTATGGATTGCTCGACTACACTCCGTCATTATAGTTTAAAAACAAAACAGAAAGTAATGTACCTGTATGATGTGCCTCTACAGATCGACTCCGTAGGTACAGACCTTGGTATGAGGGGTGGGTTCGGAATCTTCTTGGATTCACCTAATCTCTATAAAGTGGGTACCCTTTATTATTTAATCGAGGCAAAACAATGGGTTTTCTTATATACGGCACAATCCCTACCATCTGTCGAGCCCGAGGCATTTCGTTGGCTGTAAGATGTTCTGCAAGTACCATATCATCGGTAGGGACAGATATATCAATAGTATTCTATCAAGATATATCAAGATTCTAGATATATCAAGTTTAATCATTTATGATTTTTCCGCATGTATCGCTTGTTTAATCATGCATTTTTTTCTAAACTCGACAATTTGCCACCTCATTTCTTGTAGTCTAAGTCTAGTAGTTTCACTAGCCCAGCGAAAAATACAAAAAAAAGTTAAGGAAGAAAATAGTTGGGGGTGCAGTCAAATAAAAAACAGTAAATAAGGAACCACTTATTTAGTGTTTTTTATTTGATTGCACCCCCAGCTATTTTCTTCCTTACGTCTATCTTCCAGTCAACCATCCCCTCGCTTCTCATAAAAAAAAGTTAAGTTTTGAAATTTTGTATTGATCCCCTTTTGATCCTGAACGCCTCCGTTAAAGTTAATCCTTGGTTGGAGTTAGTTCTTACAATCCGAAATTATTGTTTATTGATTGAAGAGAATCCTTAATATCTATAAAGATGTTATTGATTTTCTGCCTATTTCCTCGATTTCATTAAGAACATTAGTGACGAATTTTAAAAGTGTTTGGACCATTGTAATTTATTGGTTTAGATCAGTGGTTCCCAACCTGAGGGGGGGGGGGGCTCGGGACCAGTTGATAATAAAAAATTCTGAAATTTTAGTACTTTCTCTCTTACTAGTGTTTCTTTACCTAAATTGAAACTTATAAAGCTGTATCTTGTGTGGTTAAACTGGATGTTTTTAATGGAATACTTATTTTTTTTTTCATATGCCTATATAATTTATTGTGCCAGGGAAGTGTAGTAGGAGTTTTATTTGAACAGGGGGCAAAGTGGAAGGTTTTTATTTGAACGGAGGGGGGGGGTACAAAAATGGATGGGAACCACTGGTTTAGATAGATTGGACTTAATTATTGCATATATCTTGATTAATTTAAATATATACATAGACCTACATACCTGTCATGTGACAGACTATAAGCTAGAGACCAACCCGGAAAGGGAATCCAGAGCCAGTGTAGAAACTGGGTGGCGACCGTTGGGGTGATTCACCCTCGCAATAAGTCAGGTCACTGCTCTTCACAATTTCGCCATCCCATTCTCACAATTATCCCTACTCTTCCAGTTTTAGTTACCTATTTGTCCCTTGTAATTGGCAACCTTTAGGAAGGAAGGCAGTCTCTGGGGTTTGTCCTGGGGATAATATTGTTGAGATTTCTTTCTCATATATATAAGGTCAGCTAATTTTCTTCAAAATTTGTATTTTACCATTACTAGTTTGGACTATTCAGTGGAAATTATAACTATTCTTCTTCAACCCGGATTATTTTCTTCCTCTTATAAGAAACATACTTTAAAAGCCAATACAGAGAGAGAATACAGCGACGTATGGACTTAGAGTTAATACATGTAGGTTCGGTAGTTACTTCGAAAAAATTTTAACAATAAATAAAGAAAAAGAGAGAGAAAAATCTCTTGATTTTTTACACAATAATTCTGTATCCCCTAACAATAAGTGGTTTAGTCGAAATTTTTCCAGAGAGCTTTAACTGTATTGAGATTAGCGGAATTGTATCATTCTCGTAGTTTTTGGCTTGAAATGGGGTTGAAATATAAACAATAACTCCATCTCAAGGCAGTGTCTGACATATTTCCTTATTTACTACGGAAATAACACGGTCCCTAAGTACAAGAAACCCATTTGGAGAAAATTCGACTTAACAACTTATTCACCGGGGTTGTAGAATTAAAGATTTTTTTTTCTATAAAACAAAGATAAATTTAAAAAATAACATTTCTTTGGTTTATTTAATGCAAAATAAACGATATCTCAAAAAAAATACTAAGTGGGCTCTCATATTTTTATATAATTATAGTTTCTAATATTATTCAAGAACAGTTTTATAATTTGGAAAATAGGGGTTGGTCCGCCTTTGGGGGTAGTGCATACAAAATTAATATAGCTTTAGATTATTTAAAACGTCTTATGGTTATTATAAAATGAATTATGACCTACATTGAAGATATTTTTGTTCTATTCTATTCTTTACGTTTGGTTGTGTGCGTGTGTGTGTGCAATGGAATTTATATGCATGGGTGAATATGTATGTATATGATTTTAATTTTTTTTCGTTCTTTGTAATTAAAAAGGTTCGTTGCGTGAGATAATGTTTTAGCTAAATGATCGCTTAAGAAGATGATTAATATCCATAGGGTGAGATAAGACATATGTTAAATAAGACATTAATGTTTTTGGGTCGGATAAGAAGAAGGAATGGTACGCGACGGCATGGAAAGTTGCTTCATTTTCTCAAGATTATGACAAGGAGTGCATTTACAAGTACGTCAGATAAATATTCAGATCTTGCTGAATGGAGAAGAATCCCAGGGTGGAAAAGAAGGCTGTCTCGCCTCTGTCTCAACGCTCAGTCGTTGACCTTTAGCTTCAAGTGCATTATTTTGTAATTATTATGTAATGTCCTACATGTTTATCGTCTCCAGTTTATAAACAAAATAAATTCTAAAACATATTGAAGTTCAAACAGAAAACATAAATTCTTTCTTTATTAATTTTATACAAAAACCTCTTATTTCTATAGTATGTTTTTAGACTCCTGTTTAAAATGAAGTTTCAAATTCATTTTATAAGCAACATCACAATCAATTATTGTTTCCTACTTCTGAGAATCTCATAAAAGAACCAAATCCAGTTATGAGACGCTATAATTTTTGAGAATAAGTTTCCTAAGATGATTTTGTCAGTTTTAGATCTTATCTACAGACGGATAGAGATAATAAAAACTGATGCTAGGCATTGTTTGGTGTTTTTATTTTTTTTTATCAATCAAATTTTCAATTTCTTATTATTCATATGTTTCCATTATTATTTCCTTGAAATCCTAATTGAAATAGTTTTTCATAAATTTGTTAAAACATTTGATTTTCACCCGGAATTCTTACCTAATTTCAGTTAATATATATGGAAAAGATTTTGGCTAGCTTGTATTTATCAAAAATGTTTGCATTTATATTCTAAGTGAAAAAACATGTTTTTATGAAGGATATCATTAGATTCTTATTATTTCCTTCTTATCTAGAACTATACCAGTGAATTAAATAACAGTGAAATGTATTTTTAGATATCATGCATATATTATAATGAAGAAATAATTGAAGCATGATTTGACAAATGATGTTAAAAATGAAGGGAAACAATAAAACTAGGAATGAAACCTGGAGGAAAACGAAATTATTTACAAATGAGAAATAATAATTTATAACTCATCATAACCTGATGGCATTATTGAAATAAAATTATAGAAATGTTACAGGAGAAGAGATTCAAGAATTATTCTTTTTTTTTTAGTAGCAATGGATTGAATCTTCTGAATCCTGTATTTTTAAAGGGTTTTTTAAAATACGTATGAACTCTTCTTCGATTTAAAGAACGTTTCAATGTTCTTTTTTGCTATTATTATTTTTATTTTTTAATTAAAATAAAGTTATAAATAAAACTGAAGAGAAGAGTGTAAGAAAGGAGAGGAATGAAGTAAGCGAAGAGGAAACGAGCCGAAGGAGCCCACGTCCTGCTGTAGATGAATTCTATTTTTAAAAAGGCACTCCCAGCTTTTGACCTATCCTGTCATTGTATTATTATTAATGAGCTACAGGGTAGCAACAAAATTGATCCATTACTTTTCAAATTTCCAAAGTTACAAAATTAAATTAAAACAAAAAAAATTACACGAATTAATGATCCATTAGTCTAAATCGCTACAATTAATCCATTCTCAGTTTTAGGATAACACACATTTATAATACCTCTTAATAATAAACACAGTGATGGTTTATTTCGCAAGATCACAAATTATATAAAATATATACTGGCAATATATAGTTCATTTACAAAAAAAAAGCAGTTTTTTATAATAATTATTAATTAACTTCAGTTGTTATTTTTGAAAATACATTGGTCATGTATCGAAATATTTAAGGGCTTTCATTTGAACTAATTTTAAAATATGGACAAACACTTAGCACTTAGCAAACAGTGATGTTTTTAACAGTGCAGTGCTAAATATACAAAATACAGACAAATTAAAATTATACATCGTAAATATTAAACATAAATATAGGCATCGAGGTATCTGAGTGATGAAACATATTTATACGAATGATTAGCCCTGAAGAAGACCTGCAATTCTGGTCGAAACGTTGGCTTTCCAATAAACAGTTCTCCCTATTTAAAAGAATTTGTTTTACCTCCATCCGAACCATTTTCTTCCTGATACATATTTATATTTTATTACGAAATAATCCTCAAGGTAGTATCCTTGGCCCAATCCTTTATACAGTTGACATCCCAACTCATCCTAACACTATCCTTACCGCGTATGCTGATGATACATGTGTATTATCAGTCAACACCAATTCAGTTATTGCATCCCAAAGCCTCCAATCCCATATCACTGATGTTGAAGAATGGTGTCAAAACTGGAGAATTAAAATAAATTCTCAAAAATCCCATCAAATCACGTTTACCTTACGTCGTAAACCAATGACTTCCTGCCCTTCAGTACCCTTTAATAATATCCCACTGGTGCCTGTAGAACAGATCCGATACTTAGGGTTGCACCTCGACAAACGATTAACCTGGAATGCTCATACTAGACTGAAAAGACAAGAAACCGCTCGACGTTTCAGGCTACTTCAACACTTACTAGACAAATGCTCTAACCTCCCAATTAACTACAAAAGACTCATCTACATGACCATCATACGACCTATTTGGACTTACGGAGTAGAGCTTTGGGGCTCCACTATGCCATCGAATTCCTCTCGTATCCAATCCCTACAAACCAAAATCCTTCGTAAAATCCTCAACGCTCCTTATTTTGTTAAGAATAAAGTCATCCATAACGACCTTAATGTCCGATTTGTTGCTGATTTGGCCCGAACCCGGTATCTATCCTTTCATAACAAACTTCATTCCCACTCAAACCCTCTAGTTTCAAACCTAGCTTCCTCTTCGATTCCCGATAATCCTCCGAGGCGTCTGAAAAGAAGATGGCCACGTGACCTTCTTAGTTGAACTAGTGATTTGAGTACTACCAGTGGGTAGTTTCTCTACTTGCCATTAACTCATGTCATTATGTATCACATAGCCTATTTACTGAATGTATTTTTTAATACATTTGTAAATATCAATAAATAAATTAAAAAAAAAAAATTACGAAATAATCATTAAAATAATTTAAAAGAATAAATAAATTTTTACAATCCAAATGGACTTCTAGGTATATTTTATAATATGAGGGGATCAAAAAAATATACAATTATTTATATAATTTTACTACAATATGATCAAATTTTAATTTACATGCATTCTGTAGGTCAGATTGTATTATTTATTCAATATAGCGTAAACAGGGTAAAATTTCTAGTCTTGATCACAGCATTTTAATCACCTTAAATTGAATAAGGCCGGTACTGGAGGACTTCGTAAGTTTCCCAGCTCGCTTAGTTTCTTCATTGTCTTTCGTGAATATGAGGTTTTGTATATTGTAAGAGAACAATCCATTTAAACAATGGTGGCTACGTAGCTTTGTTGCATTAAGCCAATATCCCTGCAGCACGATGTTTAATTACAATCTTTAAATACAAACATAGTAAACAACAGGAGTCCACTAATTCCACTTTGAATTTTAAAAATAATAAAAACATTTCATACGAAACGACCCATTAAGTCCTTACTGCACCAACGTCATGATAGAACAAAGCTTAATTTTGCTCCCCCTTTTCAATTCCTCTCCCTCTTTGCACCCCCTCCAAGTAAATTCAATTGCATAGTTTAGAAAATAAATCCGGTATATAATTCAATATTTTATAACATTAACTCATTTTATTGACTGACTAAATACGAACTTTACTAGAAAAATCCAACCAAAAAGCAGTAATAAATATTTTTTATTTTTAAAACCTGCACCACTTAACCTTTTAAGTACACGGTTCAGTGCATTCTAGAATTTATACTGTTTCAAAGCAACGGCTTTTAATCGCCCACATCGGTGACAAGTAATCATTTTTTTTTTCTAAATAACGTAACTATCCATTATAAATCCATATCCTTTAATAGAGATTGATTGATTTAAGTGAGCTGGTAAAATTAGCACGGCTTTCCTTAAATCTAAAATATTCCACGGTTTGGAGATAACAATGGCGCCTGTCTTTTAAATTAGCATTTTAAATACCACTCGACGGAATATCTTAGGATTTTTAAAAGATTATTATTATTAAAATGAGAACTGGAAGAAATTTTTTGTCTGAAATTGAAGATCTTCCGTTATGTTCCAGTTATCTCTTGAACAAGTTGTTTAAGCGAAGTAATGATGCTTATATGGATATTATCTGATTCGATTATTTATTTAATCTTTTTTAAGGCTAATCATCAGTATTCTGCTATCAATACAATTTCTCCGTATTTTTTTTTCGATCTTGGTTTTTGAAAAATTAAATTTATTATGTATATTTATTTAAAGATAATAAAGGTTGTGTTTATATATTTACCATTTAAATGATTATTACTATCACAGCTTCATTCTTATAATAAAAACAATTATATTGCAATAATAAAATTTAGAATATTATTGATACAAAATGATGTAGAGAGCATACACGTCTGTATTAATCCGTTACAATAGCATAATTGAACTGCGAAATTAGAGAGTTTTGCTTTTAGACAAAAAACAGAATCAATACAACCTACGAAGGGTCTTAGGTTCAGATGATTTATAGGTCCATTGGGGTATTATTGTTTCAAAGCCAACGGTTGTGTAAGGAAGTATTTGGGCCAGCTTTGGGCCAATCGCTAGGTTTTTCCCCCGATAGACCTTATAGAGACTGAGTGAGTACGGTTGGTAAGAAACCGTGGGGTCGTTCCAATGCTAGTAATGTAACAAATATACCAACAGTAGGTCTCTATTGATTTTATGAACATTATAAAAAATAAATACACAATATAAGAAATATAATAATAACTAGTTTCTTATTTTTTTTCTGACTGTTATATTGTTATAATGTTTATGAACCTCCATAACTCTCCTATTGCTAATAAAAAAGTATAAATAAATATTACTTTTAAAAAAAAATGCATTCATTACTTGTTTTACTGTTAAATTAATACAATTTTCAATTTAACAATTCGTAGTCTACAATTTATTATATTGTCTACATTTTTTAAACTTCATTTGAGAAGCAAATAATTTAAAGTTTCTTTAACGTAGTGACAAATAAAATAATGATAATGACATTTTTTACTATTTTGTTTTTTAATTTATGATGAACATATTGTGCTAGTTAACTTTTTTTTTTAATTTAAGTCATAATCAACTTATAGTTTTCATTTATATTTTGGATATACCATTGGCTGGCCCTTAACAATTAATACATTTTGTTATAATTAACGAATATCATAATAATTCTCCTTAAAATGTCGAAGAAAACAATTTTCATTTCCAAAATATATAAAAATGGAACTTAGGAATGAACTAACAAAAACAATTATAATAATTTAGTAATTATTATTATATTAACTTATCCATTTATAGTAAATTACATGACTTTGTTATAATTTATGATTTATTAAACATAATTGTTTGATGGTAAGTTAAAATATTAACTATATTAAGTGTTACATATATATCTATTAAAACCATTTCTACGACTATAAACTTCACATAAACATGTATTTGGTATCTATCAGAGATTATTTTTAAATAATATTTAAAGTTTTAAAAAATAAATTTATAATATTTGTAAAACATTTTTTAATGAAGTAAATTGCATTTTGACAGAGAGCTCAAGTATTTATTGTATTATTTAGTGTTGCCATTAGTGTATTAATTGGTTTTATCCCGTTGGAAGTAAAAAGTTTTATTTTATACTTGGATATCTTACTTAAATATGTTAATCTATCAATTGTATTGATTACTGTACTCAACACAAATTAAAACCAAAAAAAATCTTGAGTTGGATTTATTTGTCTCCGAATCCTTTAAATGTTTTTTTTTTTGTTTATATTTTTAGGAGACTTTTGAATTTCTTACGATACTAAAATAATTTCGAAAGAAAAAGAAGATGAGCTCTGCTCTCAACAATAGATACTATTTTAGATATAATTCAGATTATTTGTTTAAAAATTATGGTCGATTCAAATTTGTTATTTTTTTAATTGTTAAAAACCTTTATAATATTTTGTTCTAAATCGGGGTTAAAATTTCTATCGTTTTTACATGTTTTAATTATCTACCTGTTTGATTACTGTCATTTCGTGTATGTATTGTCAAACAAATGTATTTTTAGAATACTTTGGTTTAGAATTAGTGTTAAAATTTAACATGTTTCGATGAATATAATCTATATGGACCCTGGTCGGTCCCTATAAGACGGAATAGCTTGAATACGTGGCGCCTGTAAGAGTTTGGCTATTGCGATTTAGGCATGTGGGGCCCAGCCAGGGGGCATCTCTGTCCTCTATCATATCCTGTTCTCTTATATAGTGAATATATCTATATATATTCACTTCAATATATTGTATATATATCTACACTATATTGTAATGATATAGTATGATATCATATAGCTTTAGTAAAAAAAATCAACTCAATATAGGTTAATATATCGAATGTTTACAAAAAAGAACACTGATAAATTGGTAAAGTGTTTGTAGGTTAAAACTACATCAAAATCTCACTAAAGGTTTGATACACAAATACAAGTAATTCCTTTTTATAATACAAATTTAATATTGATTTAAACATTTTATATTTAAATATAACATATTACTAAACTACATAGTTAAAAAATGTAATAATAGTTCGTAACAAATATACAATTTTGAGTAAATATTAAGTATTGTAAGAAAAAAATGTTATATTTTTTTATTGTTATATGATGAAATGTAATTTTTTTAATACAATGTATTGATTAGTAGGGATCAGTCAATAGTATAACGAAAAGTTATTGTTTCATATATTATTTTACTGTACATTGTATTCCTGGATGTAATATTTATCCGTAATATATTTTTAAGTGTCAACTTGGGTTTTACCATTTTTTTCCTGTGTTTATTTTTGTTTTATATTAGTGTTTTATGTACAAGCAGCATTTAGGAAGATCAATTTTTTCTGTAGTTTTTTCCAGCAAACAATAATCAATTCAGTTTTTTTCCTAGAAATATTTGATTCATTATTCAAGTTCATTATTTTTGTAGCAAATAACTGTAGGTTGTGAAGAGCTTAATAAAAATTACTTAATAAAATTATTACTAACTGTAACAAAACAAACACATTATGTTCATAGAAATAATTTGTTTCTTGCATGAATAAAACAACATCTAGCAAATATAAGTAATCTATTATAATTAATCTGTTTTACTTATATAATCTTTCAACAGCGGTATAATTTTCAATTCTTTGCATGAGTATTCATGTTTAACACACATAACCTTTAATAGCTTCGAAAATAAATATTACGCAATGTATCGGTCACTGGAAATTCTTATTTCTACTAGTTTTCTTAACTCAAAATATTTAATTTGTATTATTTATATATGTGATATACTTTAATAGTACTTTTCTAACCCCATCCCCTGATGCATGGCGTGACCTCTGATTGTGGTTTATTGAACAACCTCTGTAATCACTTAATGCAATTTAGAGAGGTCCAGGGATTAATAAAACTCAACAAAATTTGCTCAATTTTATTTTAATGAACATTATTTCCCTACAAAGTACTTTGAGTTATTACCTCTGGATATAGATTCCTGAAATTGTTATCCCATCCAACACGAACACAGCTTAGAACTTAATATTTTATTTATTTTGGATTTAATAAATCAAATCTAATAAATTTTTGTTTATTGTTAATCAGGCTGATGGAGAGATGGAGATGGATGACCCACCTGGGAATAACTGAGATCTGTCCTTAATTAACAATTTCATTTTAATTAATTAACATTATTGTAAAATACTACAATATTTTTCAATTAAAAAATGTGTTCAGAACATCAACTCGATAGTAAAAAATTAGGAATAAATACTTTTTACTATCTCTTGATTAACCATTAAGATCATTTGTTCGTTAAATTTGATCATCTTACCTATCCAAGAGCTAAAAAAATCGATCTGCAATTTATTTGTTCTTCTCATATAGCTGATTTATCGAATAGCATAAATAAAAATAAAGAAAATTATGATTTCCACATCCATCAACGAAATAATTAAAGTTTGGTTAATTAATCCAAATTAATTACAAAAGATTGACGAAAATCAACTGAAGAATCGAAATAAAAAAGCATCCAAATGTATTTGGCAACCATAAAAACTTATTATTCCATGATTACTAGCATTATTTTTATTAAATCCCCTCTGAAAAATATCCTGTATCTTAAACCATTAAAAATATATTCTTGAATAGAAAATGTAAATCAAAGGTAAAAATAATGTAATTTAAAACGAGAAAATAATTGTGGAAAGAAGGGACGTCTTACAATGGGTCATAAGCTAACCCTTGTTTTCTTGTATACGCAAAATGCACTAATACAATATCAACGACTTCTTTCGACAATTGAGAGCCTTGATTATTTGTTTTTAAGATAGAACAAGAACGATAGAATAAAGTAATATTGTATTCCATTGTTCATTATTTTATTTTGACGCAACTAGAGTTAAATAAGGGTATTTACTTTATTGGTTGAGAATGTCTATCTTTTTAAGTGTTAAAACGTTTATCTCCATCTTCAGAAAGTTGTACACATGGAAGTCTATTTGCCTAAACTTAAATTAGACAATCTCCCTACAAAATATTAATAAAGTCGTGATATAGCTTGTATTTTTTTAAACAAAAGCAAAACCTCAAATTATCTAAAGTATAATATTTGGATAATTACAATAGAATTACGATTGAATTATATTATTAAGAAAAAAATATGATACAATCTAAACTCCAGAATACATGTAATTGCAGTTATACAATTTGAGCAACGAGTAGTTGTACAGTGTGTAAAACGGAGGTAGGTCTGGTGTCAGGTGGACAGCTACTGCGTATAAAATTCTATTATAATAGTGCAAAAGTATGAGATATTAATTACGATACATTTATCCAAACCATTTATCCGAAAAAATTTACTTAAGAAATTCTAGAGACTTTCGTCTCTAAAAAAATACAATGTAACCAAGATAATTTTTCATATTTTTAAACAGTCTAGGGGGAGAATTAGTTTATTTTGAAACTAGTTTCTCGTTGAATTTCTAGGATTTTCTCTGGAAATAGATCTCTCTCCCAAAAATTACCTATCACTAAAAGAAAAACCTCGACTATTTTTATTAGTAATAACATTCGTGAATATATGCGTTGATGGTCACTCATTAGATGGGAGGGAAATTGTCTCACTCTGTGAGATATCTATCGTCGAAATTTTTAACTCTATCAATGTCAATTTTAACTACATTGATTAAAATAAAATAAATAAGTTCAAATTGTATTGTTTTATATTGTATTATTTATCGACCAAAATATTTTTTCGTGATTAAGTTAATATTACTCTTATTAATGGAACCATAATCAAGGTGAACATATTTTTTAAATTAGTCAAAACTGCATTTTTGTTATTGGTTTATTAAATACAGAGAAGTCCACTTCTTTTGAAATGAAATGAAAAGGTAACAGAACATTTATTATCCTTTGCTACATTCCTAATAAATATTAATTGCAGACTAAGAATGGTTTCAAAACGATATAAATATTAAAAATGTAATATATATATATATATATATATATATATATATATATATATATATATTACATAAAATTCTTGCATACGCCGATGACATAGCAGTCCTCGGAAGTAATGAAAGGGATATCGAGAGACTCGCTAAGGTGCTTATGAAAGAGGCAAACCAAATCGGCTTACAGGTAAATGAGGAAAAAACAAAATACATGATAGTAAGCCGTAAAGTCCACCCCAGAAACAGCATCTGCGTGGATCGCAAATCGTTCCCGAAAGTAGATACCTTCAAATACCTCGGCTCCACAATAACCTCAACTAATGCCCTACTAACTGAGATAGACCAGCGTATAACAAGTGCAAATAGAGCATGCTTCGCTCTTTCAAGAGTATTGAAATCCCGAAGCATCTCTAGAAATTTAAAATTAAGGGTGTATAATGCTGTAATAAAGCCGATTCTGATATACGGCTGTGAAACGTGGGCTCTCACCAGCACCCTAGAAAGCAAAATCGAGAGATGCGAAAGAAAAATACTTCGCACGATAACAGGAGCGGTATGGGATGAGACTCTTAACTCATGGAGGAGAAGGACCAATAAAGAATTGCACACGGAAACTGGTCAGGCGATATCTCAGGATATGAAAGCAAGAAGGCTAAGATGGGCGGGGCATGTAGCTCGAAGTGATCCGTCAGGACGCCTCTACACAACTATGAATGCCGGAATAGTTGGCAAGAGACCACGTGGGAGGCCAAAGACCAGATGGATTGACAGGGTCAACAAAGATGCTGCGGAGCTACATGTAGCAACTGGAAATCAGCGGCCCAGGATAGACAGAGGTGGAGAAGGCTGGTAAAGGCGGCGAAAGATCTACAAGGTCTGTAGAGCCAACCGAAAAAAAAAAAAAAATATATATATATATATATATAACATTTTTAAAATTATATATATATATATCATAAGAATATATTAAAAAAAAAATGATTATTGCTTTACTCGTATCCCACAACTGTTGCCACTGATCCGGAACGAGAACTAGGGGAGAGTCAGTAGGAGCAACTACCCTGGCGGCAAAATTTAATCCTATCAACTTAAATTCACTCAATCTTAATGTTAGTATGCTATATTACTTATTTCTAAAAATTCTGCATCTAATACTTCGAATTTATGCCATTTATTCTTCATGAATATCAATTTCTTGAAGATTTTTTATCATTTAAAAAATAAAAAATATTAGTTTATTACTTCACACAACGAGCATGTCTATTTTCTATTATCTCATTAAATTATAAATATTGTTGACAATCATATTTACAATTGTGAATCGATGATAGACTAAATCATTACATGCATGCATATAATGACCAGACATGTATAATTCGGTTCTTTAATCTGTATTCAGTCAGTAATAAAATTATTTTTATTTTATTCTTGAAACGACCTTTTAAGACCATGCGAATGTCATTTCTTTTCCTTCCTGATTTTCGTCCTTCTTTTTTCCAAGAATTTTCTCATCATTTCTGAGTACCTTTGCTTTCTTCTTTTGACCACCCAGTACCCTTCCGTTTTTTTCCACAAGAATTTTCTTTTAATTTTTTTTCGTATCTAGGCAGTGTTTGTCTGTTATTTTTAATTTTTCTGTTTCCACTATCATTTGTTTTACATACCATCCTAAGCTCTTGCATTCACGGATTTTGTCAAATACTTTCTTGTTTAGTCTCCATTAGTCCTTTCTTACGATATGTCCGTAGAATCTTAGTCTTCTGATTCTTATTTCGGATTCCAACTCTTTCATCTCCCGGTATATTTCCTGGTTGGGTCCTAACCTGTAGCCTTCCTGTGTTTTCTTGTGCCCATAGATTCTCCTCAGGATTCTTCTCTTGCATTTTTATATTATTTTATAAGACTAAAAAGGAAAAGAATGGAAATTTGAAACTTGTGATTTAACTCGAAGCTGTGGAACCCTTAAACCCAATCCAAACATGAAATTTTTACTTTTTTCAGCTAAGCGTTTTTGAGTCACGCGTGGAATGCACGAACGTATATGCAGAAGGCTAAAATACTCAAAATGATTGTATATTCGTTAAGGTATGAATTTTTTCTTTGGGGGGGGGGGGTAATTATTCTGCAGGTTGTCGCTGAGTCAAATTTCAACTATTCATTCGATTACCTTTTAATATATTCCAGAAATACAAGTTTTCATGAGCTTTAATATGGAAGAAATAATATAATTATGTTCGCATAATTTCCATGTGTATAAATGTGTAATAATTGTATCAGTAATGAGCGTTTCAACAGACCATATATCATCTATAATTCGTATTGCTAGTTAAAATTTTTATTTCTTGATGAAATGATTACCGAAATCTAGTCATTATCCATAATTACATTCCCTTTTCCATACTGAAGATCACGATAACTTTTATTTTTGGAAAATATTAAAAGGGATTGGAATGAATAGTTAAAACTTGTTACTCAACTCGAAGCGACAACCTGCTGAATAATTACGGTATCTGTTCCGCTGTTTGTCACTTTGAGTTCAGTTACAAGTTTTAACTATTTATTGGTTTTATTTTTAAAATTTTCCAAAAATAAATGTGTTTCGTGAGCTTTAGTATGGAAAAGATAATGTAATTATTGATAAAGTTAGATTTCGGTAAAAATTTCATCAAGAAATAAAAGTCTCAACTAACATTTCGAAGTATAGATGATGTATGTTTGTTGAAACGTTCATTTATTGGGCATACATTCTCTTTTTCATACTTAGCTCATGATAACTTGTATTTTTAAAATAACTCGAAGCGACAACCAGCGGAACAGATATTTTTTTCTGGATTTGTTGACCTTAATAAGAAGTGAGAACCTCGACATTGAGACAGTCAAGGAGCGGAGGATACCCCGTTGATCGGGGGGAGACCAGACACAAGAGAACGGACGATACCCCGTTGATCGGGGCAGACGGAGCTACCCTTGGAGGGGGTGAGGAGCAGAAGAGGGGAGGAGCGAGGACTGCGCAGGAACCCAGCTCAGTGAGTCGTGCCATCCCTCCACATTCACGTCCTCTCTCTGGATACTCTCTTTCTTATGTACACTATCTTATCTGAGGTCAGTGCCTTCTATATCCTACAATATCTCTCACATGTATATAGTCTTCCTATACAACGTTAGAATCATATGTTTTATTTTTTTATCTTTATATGATCATACCAAGTTCATTAATATTATTCATATAATACGTTTATTTATAATTGAATTTAAGTTCCAACAATCACAGTCTGATTATTGTGATTTTAGTGTTATCATGAAGGCGGTGGATTGTAGAAATATATATTAGAAAAACGAGTATTTTCTTGCCTTAATTCATAATCTATTTCATAATCATAATTTTTGTAACATTTTTATAATATTTAAACACCTTGTATGTTCCGTCCTATGTATTTTAGTTAAATATTGACTCAAACTGTATTTAAACCTTGTGAGGAGATAAATTTGCAATTCATGTGGCCGTGAATCGGTGGTGGGGGAAGGGTGGGAATACGGATTTCTCGTTTTGGCCATCCCAAAGCACGTGGGTCTCTCTTTGACTTTAATTTATATAAATTTTGTTATATTTTTCCTCTCTTCATGTTACTTTTTTCAATTTTGTAAGTATAAATTTATTATTTTTGAAAAAACAATATAATTTTGGCCAGTATGTTTAACCTTAACATATAATTCTTTCTCATTCCATCATAACCATTGTGTAAGAACTAACATAATTATAATCATATTTAGTAGTGTAAATGCCATTATGATTTTTACATCATACAAAACTGTATAAAACATAAATTTGTATTTATTTTTCAATCTATCAATAATAATGTTTCATTCAGGTTTGCCAACCTCAAGATTAGTCATTATTGCCTATTTATTTAGATAAGAGTAGCTTCAAGTTTATTTATATTATTGAGGAATTCGTTTCATTTATTCATCTAAAAAATATTTTCTTCACCGATTTTCAAATAATATTTGACTTATTTTCTATTTAACTTCACTGTGTGCTCTTGTTTTAGAGCGATTTACGGTTGGCTATTCTGTGAATTACATAAGTTTTTTTATATAACTAAGAATTTAATGTATTTTTTCCTCATTTTTTGTGCCCCGGATTTAAGGACATCATGTCATATTTTTCCAATTCCTCAGTAGAGCCAATTTTTCACAACTTTGAACTGTTGATAAGGGAAATAGTTCAAATTGTTATTGCCATTGATAAGTAATATATAGGAAGTATTGATCATTGTAATTACTTATCAACATTTACCTAAAATATTAACTAACTATCTTGAGGACATGATGTTCTTTATATCCGGGGTAAGATTTTTATAAGATTGTACAGATTTTTATAGTATCGTTAATACTAATTATCGTAACAGTAATTTACTAGGCATAAGTATGTCTGTTATCTTTTTCTATATCGTTTTCCTTTGTCTATGATCGTTTATCAACTGTAAACATTTGAAATATTGTTTTAAATATATGTAGATTAAGTATTTATTTATTTAATAGGAATCTCGGTATATCAGACCACTTTCTGTAATTCCTCTATGTGATTGCTGAAAATAGATTAATTTGAATTTAACTAAATTTATTTGTTGATCTAATAGATTGATAAGATTATTTAGAATATAATTTTAGATTGAAAATCTTGTGCTTCTTAGTAAAATTTAAACATTGCGAGAGTTAAATAATTTTATAGCAACACTAGATTTTGCCCACGGCTTCACTCGCGTGGAATTTGCTCTTCCACATAAAGTTTCGTGACAGATCATTTTAAATAAATAATTTCTTTTTAACTATAAGTTACTCGTACATCCGAAATTTCAGATGTCTAACTTCAAAACTGACGGATTACAATATTTGAGCCCCCATTATATTAAGGGGAAACCCTTGGGGGTGGAATTGTCCAAATTCCTTTCTTAATGCTCATTTAAGCTATACAAAGAACCTATATGCGAATTTCAAGATGCTAAGTTCAGTGGTTTCTGCGGTGCGTTGACTGCTGGGTGTGTTAGTCAATCAGGTTACAATTTTATATTAACTTCGCCTGTATGGTGTGTTGATAAATAGTAGCCTTTGTCATTCCCCAGGCTTGAGATTATCCATATCAAATTTCATCACAGACGGATCAGCACAGCCGTAAAACATACTGATTAACAAACGGGACGGAAGTTTTCTGTTGTTCCTGTTAGTAAAGGATTAGTATGTAATGTTATTGGATTTATTGAAAAGGATTACTTAGTATAACGGTTTCACTTGTCGTACGGCAGCAGCGAAAATATATAGATTTTGCGAGTAAGAAACAGATTAGCAAGCATACAAACTTTGCCCCCATTTTTCACCCCCTTAGGGGTAGAATTTCGGAAAATCCTTTTATGCCTACGTCATACAAAGAACACACCCTCTAAGTTTCAGGTCTCTACGATTAGCGGTTTAGGGTGTGCGGTGATACCTAAGTCAGTCATTCAGGACAAAGCATTTTATAAGTATAGATTAATATTTTTTAAGTAGTATTTTTGTTTTTGTCTATTTAATTAAGGTTATCTCATTATTTTCTTTATTAAAATTCATTTTTGAGCGGACCATGGACTGGTCAATATCCTTCTTGTGACTCCATTAAATGATCATATTGTTCGTAAATTCTTTGCAAGAACTCCAAAAGCCCTCGCTAGATCTTTAGAACCAAAGGATGACATAATCTCGCTAGACAGGACCAAAGATCCTTGAGACTGTCTGGTTTCCTACGATTGCGGATCCTGGCGAGACCTTGCGGTGCCGTGGTACCTTATGACCTGCCAAGTCATCCAGACCATCATCTTGTCGGATCTTTAACTCGGGAAACTCTTATATTCTGATGGAGCTTGAGAATTTTTCTCTCATCTCCAGGAATGTCGAAAGAGGAAATAGGCTTTATTCCTTTATTGCCTTTCGTTTACCCTTTAAATTCCATCCCTCCATTCATAAATGGCTTGATGATAGAAGCAAACTGATAATTCTCATCTAATTTTCCATCCATCTTAGTGATCCATGGATTTTGGCTAAGGTTGTAAGAATCCAAGATATCATAACAATTTTCTTTCTTCCATCCTGGGAAGATTCTATATAGTTGGAGTGAACTATGACTTCGATATTGTCTTTGTATTATGGATACCTATAAATACTATGGCAGAATAAACCAACTGTACAAGCGAGTTTTTTATTGATGCCACGTATTTTTCGCCTTATAATCGTTAACTATTTTACGATATCAGCATCCATATGGTCCCTTTCTCTTTGTTAGTTATAAAAAATCAATACAATGTCTTAATATATTTTTTAATACTTTAATTATTGATTATCAATATACAGTCAAATAAATTGTTGATAAACATTATATTAATATAAATTAGCTTCTTGCTACAATAATACGGATCTTCGTCTTTAAGATGAATGGATTATCAAAATGGATTGTTTTCAGTTATTGTCAATTAAGTAGATATATTGAATACTCCATTTAGGTATCATTTGAACAGTGAATAATCGAAGACATGAGTTGATACTTAATTTCATTTCTACAAAAATGACGAAACGTTGCTACTGAAGTTTCTTTTTTAAAGATTGAATCATGAGAAGTAAGGCGAAAAAGTATCGATTTAGACAAAATCGTTTGATTGAAGTTGGCAAAAAATGTGAAAAAGTTAATTTTTGAAATTTTGGAGTTTTCAGCTTTTGATCCCATATGTCAAAAGTGTAATGATTTATTAGTTTATATAATAACTAATTAATTACTAATAAGTTAAATTATGTGCTGGTGTACTGTTTTTTTTTTAATGAATTATAGAGGTTTATTGGCATACATAGATTTTTATTTTAAACTTAATTTTTTGATGACTCAAAATGTATATCAAAAACCATAACAGTGCTCTGTGTTATATAATATAAATACCATTAATTTAAAAAAAATTTATGGAGTCTTAATTATGGATAATTTCACTACAATAGCAACTAGTGTATTAATTTTTATTTTATTTTATTGCTTCGGAAAAGTATAAAGCGTTCGTCTAATGAGAGCCCCTAGTTTCGCTATCGACCGAGTATTAAACTCTAATAAAGAGATAATCCATTTTAAAATTTCCACTTTCCTAGTTCTTTGCCACGTGGAACTCCACTATCTAGGTCATTCTGCTTATTATAACAATGGTTAGCCTCAACAGTTTATTGCTCTGTTATTTTTTTTTTTATTACTAGTTTTCCTTTAAATGTAAATATGTACACCTATTTATTTATTTTAACTCTTATATGTAAATATTTTATTTCTTAAGTAGTAAGTAGGTATTATTGATATTAGGTACTATTCATATTATTAAAATTTCAACAGGAATGCATAAAAGTTAGTCAAAAATAATATAAAATTAAAACTATAACACTATGTAATGTGGGGTAATTGAGTCGTTGGGATGAAAATGGTAGTAAGTCATGAAATTGTTTTGGCAACTAAAACTGAATGTTTGGAAAATATTAAATACCTCCGTTCATAGAAACTAAAGTTTTGACTTACTCCTCTTCCTATCCTGTTGGTGAGATTAATTACTAACTTTTCTATGAAAAAAACAAACTGAAAAATGATTTATTTTTACTTTGATGTTAACATCTCAATTATTAAAGAGTTATGATATTTAAAAGACAATAAAAATAGGTAAAACAAACTTGCGCCGACATTGACATATTAGCAATCATAAATAAAGTTTACTATTAAAAAAAATCCTTTTTTAAATCAATGACAATAGCAATGAAACCGTTTTTGCTGAATAGGAAGGATTTCTTTTAAAGGTTATTTAAACTACAGCTGGCATTTAAATGTCTTGTTTAAATGGTCCAGGATTTTAAACTTTCCTTGTTTCTGCGAGTATTTGCATTTATTTTCATAAAAGATACTAATTAATGTTTTGTATAATTCTTATTTAAGTTACATAAATTTGAGTGTTATCATATTTTTTGGCCATTGAAGTTATGTTCATTTTTTTTTTTATCAAGTGTAAATTATTTGATTAATTCTTATTTATTTATCACCTGCCGATCCTTCGTTTTATCTATTTATTACCATATCTTCATACATTATCCGATGTAAATATGCATAGAACTTTTATTATAATGATGTTTCTATTTTAATTATTCTTTTTATCTTTGGAAGTATTTTTATTAAATAAAAAGACAACACCACTTTATTTTAAATTATTAAAAACATACAAAATATACTTGGTTAGATAATACATAATTTTATAGAATAATTATAAAATCACCGTTAAAACGACATCTTTTCCTTGTTCAATTGCAATAATTTTCCGTGAAAAACTTTTCTTAAATAAATTATGAAGATATGTTAATCTTAAATAATGATTATATTCTTTATGTTTAGATAATTGGTAAAACACTCATTCCATTTTTGATATAATTTAAATTTATTAACTAAATGAAATAAATAGCAAACTTTATTTCTATTAAAGAAATATAGATAGATTTTTCAACTTCAACACATTTTAAAAATCCTTTATTATTTATTCATATTTCAAATAATAATGATGATGTTTATAAAAACAAAAAAATAATTAAAACAATTATAAGAAGAAAATAGAGTTAAATCACTTTATTTTACATTATATATTGATTTATTATCATATTATATTGTACATTCTATATACCTCAATAATTGTTCTATTGCCATAGCATGTTAACCTACATTAAAGATTATATGAATGTTTATTGATGTAGTTATATCATATTGCGCCAATTATAAATGTTTAGTACATATATGTATATTTTTATACAATAAATATTTAAATAATAATAATATATACAATAATGTATTATATAAAATATAATACAATTTTAAGTTTAATCTTGAAGGTGTTCTATAAAAGTAAAGAAAATATTTTATAAACCGCAAAAATAAAGTAATCATTTCATAGAGTTTTAGATAAAAAGTTAATATTTATCCACTTACCATAATACAACAATTTTTTGGGAAATCATTTAGTTTTTTTTTTAAGCTTTTAATTTGTTATTGTTAAATAAACAATAAGATAACAATTATCAATTAGGATTCGGTTTATATCCTCCTCTATGTTTATTTTCTTTTACTTTTCCAAAATCTTATTAACTGACCTGAAAGAAAACACTTAAAGAGTTTGTAACACTTTCAGTTTCTCGCATAACTTGATGTTATTACCATAGAAAAGTAAAAGCTCAAAAGAGGCATAACATGTTAAGAGACATTATTGTATAAATTCTTCCCTAAAAGGCTAAGTCTCCAAACTAAAAACAGGAAACATAAGTACTTATGTTTGTAATATCGTCAATATGCGATATTATTACTTACAAAAATTTTGGTTTCAAAAGAATACTTGCTATTTAAATTTCCTGTTACGCTGCTTTACTTTTTATTCTATACTACATAATTTTATTTGTTCACAAGGTATTAAGTCTTATAGGCTGGGGTGAGATCTAAACGCGTGTGAAGACGCCCAGCTAGGATCGTGTTCGGCAAGCATCTTCTTCCAAAGATGAATCCTAAGAAGACATGAAAAAAACAACAACAAGAAATAATAAAAAAAAAGTTCTTCCTATAAGAAGCGCCATTTGGCTGAGCGGTAGTGACGGATAGAGCGTGAAGTGGTCCGAAGGCGGGGAGGCTGGCGCGCCGGTGGGGCTCGCTCAGGGGGCGGCTACTGCGTCATTCTCTCTTGTCATCCCTTATCTCCGCACTCCTCCGTCTTCCTTGCTCTGCCGTTGTCTGGTTCTGTTAGGTTTCAGAGGATGGGGTGTTCCTGGAGATGAAGGTTTGAGAAGATGAGGTAGTCCTGAAGGTTCAGGATGATGGGTTAGTCTTGGAAGTAGGTTCCAAAAGATGGGATAAGCTCTATAGGATGGGATTCACACGGAGGTTCCAGAAAATGGAATAGTCGTTATGATTCTAGGGAATGAGGAAGTTTTAAAGGCTCAAGATGATTGGTGTATTCCTGGAGGGTTAAGAAGGTGAGGTTGTCCTGGAGGTTTAGGACGATGGGTTAGTACTTCCAGGGTTCCAGAGGATATGCTCTACAAGATGTGATTTAAGTGGAGGTTCCAGAGAATGGAATAGTGATTATGGTTCTAGAGGATGAGATGGTCCTGAAGGTTCAAGAAGATAAGTCCTAAAGACACAATAATATGGTGCACACCTTAAGTTCCAAATAATGATATAGTACTGAAGATTTGAGGTAAAGAGATAGTACAGGAGATTCCATAGACCATGGGATATCTCAAGTGGTTCAAGATTAGCACTAAAAGTTTTAGAGGTTAGAATACTCCTCAATGTTCAAGAGAATGGAATAGTTCTGGAGGTTCAGGAGGGCGTCATACTTCTAATATTCTAAATAATAGAGTTAAGATAGTCCTGAAGATACAGGATGGTGGGTTAGTCCTAAAGGCACTAGAGTATCGGACACACTTAGAGGTTCCTGAGAATATGAGAGTGGGATAATGCTGGATGTTCAGAAGGATGTTATACTTCTGATATTCTAGAGGATGGGATAGGCCATGCAGGGTGGGATCCACAAGGAGGTTGTGAATGGAATAGTCATTATGGTTCTAGGATGGGATAATCTTAAGACTCAAGATCATTGGGTACTTCTGGAAAGTTTAAAGAAGTGAGATAGCCCTGAAGGTTGAGGACGATTGGTTAGTCCTAGAAGTAAGTTCCAGAGAATAGAACAATCCTGAAAGTTTTAAAGGATCAGATACCCATGTAGGTTCCAGAGTATGATATAACTTTGAAGGTTCAAGATAAATGAATAGTCCAGGAGATTCTAGTGCATGATGTAGCCGTAATGGTTCAAGGCCTAAAGGCTCAAGATGAGATACACATGGAGGCTCCAGAGAATGGAATGATCCTGAAGGTTCTAGAAGATGGGACACCTCCATTTATATGGAATGGTCCTAAATCTTCTAGAGGATGAGATACAGATGGAGGTTCCAGAGAATGATATAATACTGAAGGTTCAAGATGATGGATAGTTTAGGAGATTCTAGAGCATGCAGTAGCTCTAAAATTTCAAGATGATTACATAGTCTGGAATATTCCAAAGGGTTACATAGTCTGGAATATTCCAAAGGGTTACATAGTCTGGAATATTCCAAAGGTTGTGGTGCATCCATTATTTAGCAATAATTTAATAACATGTACCTAATATCTTTCACTTGAATGAATAAATTCCTTTCTCCGAAATTAATCCATTATTCTTACAACTACTAGGACATATTATATACTTTCAGATCAGATTTTATTTACAAATAGATTTAGCCTGAAATAATGGTATAATAATTTGGCTGCATCTTATATAATGAATATTGGGTTTTATTAATTATAATTATTACTAGTTCTTCATCTTTTATTATATTCGTTATACATGTCATAAATATTAGAATTGTAAAAGAAAATTCTTTTTTAAATATAATTAACCTTAAAATTAATTATATAATAACATGGACTCTCCCCAATTCGGCATCAGTAACTTATAATTCTTCCAACTTTTGTATAATTATGTTTTCTAACTTGGAAAAGCGGGATGTAAACTGTAGTAATAATGGCGTGCGGTTTAGCAATTCACTTCAAATATCAACTGCGTAGTTTCCCACTTTGTCCTTAATCGAGCGACTGTGTCCCATTTTGCTTCCGCTATAAAAACAAGACAAACATCTTATTCAAGATTTGTGTATTCGCCGTTTCTGCTCTGTATATAAACTCAAAACTGATATGTAACTGCGCAAAATGTTGAAAATTCTTGTTTAATTATGAATAGAAACATTAAGTATGTATTATATCACTATAGATCATAGCTTTTGTTGTAACGATCTTAAATAACTACTGTTCAGTGATAATTTATTTTGTAATACAAATTAAGTAACGTTTAAAATTAAGTAGAACTCTAATATCTGACAACAAGTATTGATTAAGCTTTACTTGTATAAAACTTTATGTATCAATTTTTTTAATCATTGAACGAATACTAGAATTTGAAATTATACTTCTGTTGCATAACAGTTCATAGCGTGTGAATAACTACAAAAAGCACTTATTGATAAGGGTAAAATTTAGAAGTCCCCTTCAATTTTAAAAAGTTAGTGTAATACTTTTCATTTCAATTGTCCTAACTAATACTAAGAAACTTTGAAATCCTCTCTCTTGGTTTTGAACTTTTCTCAATTCTACAACATAAAAATTATGACAATCGACAACAGTATGTTCTATACAAACTTAGCTTTGATCGATGAAACTCCAATTTCTTAATTTAATAAAAAAATGGTTTTAGATGTTTGTAATTCTTAGTGCGAAATGTTTTACCACAATTATTATTATAGGTTCTCAATTTTTCTAAATCCTAGGCTCAATGATTGGTTAAAATACTACACATATTACACATGACCTCATCCAAGATCTATCATTCTCCTGTACCTAACCTTTCGGCGATACAAGAAATCAGCCTTTTTTTTTTACACCAATTGAAGGAAATTTTAATTGTGGACACTAATTTTAGGCACCCAACATCAAAACCAACTTTTACCACCTCCCCCGAACCCATAACCTTCTGGAGGGTACTTCATGGGCAGTTCCGCAAATGGATGCACGGCTAACACAACATTTAAAACGGATTCTGGCAAAGAACGATTATAGTCTGGTCATATGAGTTAGTCTCTCACTTATATACTCAAATCCTGTTGCATATTTAATCTACAATATTTTTCACTTACTTTAAGGAAGATTAAGCGATATTGTTAAAGTGGTTAGTTAAAAGATTTTTGTTTATTCAAATCATCATCAAATTATTTGATGAGTTTATTTATTTTTGCCGTATTCTAACTTAGATTCAGTCGCCAAATCTCAATCTCAGGACCACAGCTAGCAGTAGCTACTAGAAGACCATTTATTTCAAACAATTAATTATAGTTTAACAAGCAGTTTACGTCACCCTTGTAAAGTTAAAAGTTTTCGTCGCCATTGTAAAGTTAACAGTTTTCGCTACCCTTGTAAAGTCTTAAGGTACCTAGAACTGATTGGCCATAACGAAAAGGCGTGCTGGAATTAAGTTGAAATAGCTTAAACGCTTTCCCTTCTGATGAAACGTCCAGATGTCCATTACCGATGAAGTTGTTATTGTATTAACTACTGTTTATTGTTTTAAATAGTTAACTATGAGATATTTATAATTGTTTTGAAATACTTTGGCTTAATCGAATGGATCAAAGACAAAAATCAATCCAAAATCTGACATTAAATATACCGAATAAAAAAAGAAAAATAGGTGTTAAAAGTGGGAGTATACCACCCCTTTTTATGTGATATGATACATTTCCGTTCTGGTTGTTGACCGTAGTTTATTATATAAATTGATAATAGAATAATATGCTAAACAGTGACTTGGATGCAATGAAAGAAAGCGATCATATTGTATGTAGAAATGAGATTTATTACTAATAGTAATTACTATGAAATGTCCAAACTCTGGGTGATGAGGGTCAATTGTCTGTGAATGACATTGTCTTTGCTGTATGTGAGTTGCATTCTTCCGTGCCTGGCTCTCCAGTAGGCCATTTTGTCCCAGTAGCAGTTCTAGGAGCATTGCAGATGATTCTACTTCTGTACTTAAGATAGAGAGTAGACCCTGGAGTAAATTGTTGGTGTTCATTAAACGATAGCAAATTCTGAAATGTGCCGAAGAGTTCTACCTTCATCATTTAAAATATATTAAATATTTTAATCTGTTCTGCAGATCGTTTAGAAAGTACCCAATACTATATCACATTGTTTTATCAATCTTAAGGGGTCCGGTTTGTTATTAATTTTTTATCAAACTCCTAGATTAAACATGTCGATGACTAGAAGTACTTGGTTATTTCGAAATAGTTATAGTCAAATGATAAATATTATGTAAATTACAGAACATCAAACTATTGCTAAAGTTGCAATGCTCGCTCATTGTTAAAACAGGAAAATGCATTTCCACATAAACTGTTTCCTGCTGAAGTGATATAACGAACTATGGACACTAACAGCCAAGATCGAGGACACATTATAGCGATAATGGATCTCCTTGATGTATTCACAATATAATATTGTTCAGTTCTTCTAAAATATATTGTTCACCTTCTGTTTTATTTATATTTAAGGTATAAAGCTTAAATGTTCTGTATGAAAAACATCAACGTCAAGCTAAAACTATCTATTTTTTATATTATATATTATTTTTATATTTTATATTCTGGGTATGTTTGATCCATATCCTTTAACTTTCAACGTTCATAATTGTATTTTTTTATTATCAAAGACCAGAATTTAATCAGTTATTCGGCAAGGTTTATATAACACTCCACACATCAACCGTGTGAGGTTTTACCTGATCTCATGTCTCGTTTACGGTGAGACTTCTCTAACGTGACAGTTCTGTGACAACTGCGAGATAGTTTGTCAGTGCGGCATTGTTCTCTGTAGGTTGTTACAATCAATTTTAAATAATAAAAAAATAGCTGAAAGTAGATATCTGGTTGATGTGCTGAGATAGTCTTCTGTCAAAGCGTATACATGAGCAGCCTAATGTGATAGTTGCTGGTTCTGCTAGAACTCCTATTGTTGCACAGTAATGTCACGGTATCAACGCAGTCCTGAAATATACAGTGCATAGGATACCAATAGCTATGGTAACATGTAAATAAAAACGATCAAAGTCAAAATAAATCTCATAAATCCTCGCTGCAAAAGGGGCAAATTATATTTGAGGCGTTCAGGATCAAAAGTGGATTTTCGCTAGTTAGGTCAAGTAGTTTTGTCTAACTTGACTCTTCGATACATTTTTTTTTTTTCAGAACCTCCCTTATTATATGAAATTACAATTACAAATAGTAAAAACTGCGGCTTCTATATAAATAAAAAGACGGGGATGGGGGTCAAGCAGGGATGTGTACTGAGTCCATACCTGTTTACTCTTTTCATAAATGATTTAGCGGAGCATCTCGGGGGAGGAGTCATAGTGGGGCATAAGAAAGTGAATATGTTGGCTTATGCTGACGATATTGTCCTAATATCAGATAATCCGGTTGGTTTGCAGTACATGATAGGCAATTTAGAAATCTATTGTAAAACATGGAATTTGTTTGTAAATCTGGACAAATCAAAAATTATAGTATTTAAGAAGAATAATAGAGGCAAAATGTGTACAAAAAAAGAGAAATGGTTCCTAAATAATGAGCAAATTGAATGTGTGAAATCATACAAATATCTAGGGGTGGTGATGTGCAATAACTTAAAAACGAAATATGACATTAAAGAAAAAGTAAGTAAGGCAAAAGTTGGGATTAATATGATGTGGAGAGAACTGTTCAAAAATCCAGAAGTGCCATTAGAGTCAAAATTTAAAGTATTTGAGTCAACAATTAAAAATGTCATAACCTATGGATGTCAAGTTTGGGGCCACAAATATTTTGAGGAAATAGAAAAAGTTGAAAGGTATTTCGTTAAAAAAATTTTTAAATTACCGGTTAATACCCCAAATTACTTTGTGTACTTAGAAATGAATAGAAAATTAATACACATGTACACACTAAAAATGCAATCCAATTATATTTTAGAAATACTAGATTATAAAGAAAATAGGCTATGTACAGTTATAGCAAGAGAAATAATAAAACAAAACATATCATGGTTTAAAGAGTGGGGGGAAATTGCAAAAAAAATAAATTATAGACTGGATTTAACTTTAAACTCCGTGGATACTTGGGAGGGAGAAATGTTCAAAATGTTGGAGCGGTACAAAGATTATTTTATCCAAGTTTGCCATGCAAAAGCAGCAGAGGGCACACACCACGGCCTCTATAGCTCATTAAATAAAACAATAGATTACCATAGACATTTTAAAGCAACAAAAAAAATGAGCGTAGTTATGAAATGTAGAGGGGAACTTCTGAATCTAAATTACAAACCATTTGAAATTGATTCGCAAAATATACAGCTATGCTCACTGTGTAATCTGAAAGAAATTGAAAACAGTTTTCACTTCCTGGCAGTGTGTCCCGTCTTAAAATTGTATAGAAAAAAATTCTTAAAATATGAGCTGATATCAAAACAAAAATTAATAGATATTCTGAATGGAGAGAATTTTATAGGTTTATATAATTTTGTAAGTAATGCAGGTCGTTATAGACATTTTTTAATTTCAGAATTTAATTATTAATGTCAAAAAGAAATTTGATTTATTTTTTAGTTTTCTTGTTGTTTAGTAGTTTAATCAAACTCCCGGCAGACTGTATAAGTACCATGCTGTGGCTGCTAATGTGAAAAATAAAATTAAAAAAGAACAGTTGTAAATAATTTAATAAAGAGCATTTTATATCTATCTATCTATCTATCTATCTATAAATAAAAACCTTCTGTTACCTTTCGGTATTTTAAGGCGTTACATCGGGCTGAGTCCGCTGAAGGCGGATTTTAATCGAACCGGCACGAGGCCGCTGACATTATACAATACGGTGAGGGACCGTTTAGCGGGATCAAGTGACACTCTTCGATATCTTATTTTTATGGTTTTATCCCGGTTCTCAATCTGTATTTTCGGGAGTATAAACGAGTGAAAAAATAAATTTTTGAGATTTGGACTTAGATGTTATTGATAATTTGCTTTCCGGAATATCCAGGATTATTCTCTCATAGCTAGAGCATGTAGAAAAGTCTAAATACATTCATCACTTAGTTTTAAACCTTCGATATACATCATTAGCATTCCCTTCTAATTTTCAATCATTTAGTAATCATACAGACCTACTTTGGTCCTGACGAACTGTGCTTATCACATTTTTTGAAACTTCGATGGATAGACAATAACTATAATGTGGAATAGTTTAAATTGTTTAAAGACGTTGGTTACAGTTATTTTTTCTTGGTTTAGTCGGAGTGGAGTATAACCAGCGTATTCTGGTTAGTGTTGATCCATCTGGTTGTGGAACAATAGATCCTCCCAACGGTTATTACACATTCAGGAATAAATTAAATTAGAAACTCTATATAATGTTGATTATTCCAGAGTGACACATTAGAGGACAACTTTCTTAGCGCTTGATATTCACCAATCTTTGAATATTACACTCCTTTCCTTATTTTATCAATATTGTTATTTATTAATCTTTCAATATTACACTCGATTCCTTAACTTGACAATAATTTTCATGTTAAGTAATTGTAGATTGTTTCGATGTTTGAGAACCACGGTTTTAATCGTTGTGTTTCCTCCCCCTAGTTTGGTTTGTTTATGTGTTACACCCTTTGCCTCTTGGCGTCAGTCGTTGGGGATTGACGCAGTACGTTCCTTCGGCCGTAAAAGAACAAGATCATCCAAGGGATCGTAAAAAATACCGTAAAGGAGTGCGTAGTTGTAATAGTAGTTGTGAGCGCGGGGTGGTAGAGTGGAGGAGTTATTGGACGGCCCTCCCCGGCGGCGGGTAAACAGGAGATAAAGGTAAAGGAGTTCTTTGTCGCCGGAGGAGGATCAGCTGATAGCGCTCCCGAGGGCAAAGACCACTTCCGCTACCATCCAGGTCGTAAACCCTACCCGCCTTATTCTTTTGTTTTGATTTATTTAATATACACGCTACACATTGAATTATAATATTCATATCTCAGTTTCTTTTTCAGGTCAAAGTATTTTGACTCGTTGTACTAAGAATATTGCTTATATTCAAACTTTTAGTTTAAACAAAGTATTTCTCTTAAAATATTACAGTTAACCTAATATCTTGCAGGTGCACGTAGCCCTGTTGTCAATGTGACGAAAATGAATTGCATATTGCCTACTACCTTCTGGAAAATGTTTATCCGAAACCTTTACTAGATATCTACAAGGCACTACAGGTACTATACCTATACACTAAATGCCTCTATTCCATAGCTGCGTATGTTACTCTATAGCTCTCCTACAAGGCACTATACCTTACAATACATCTGCTCTGTATACCTCTATTCTATAGTTATAGAGTAGCTACCTCCAAGATATTACACCCCTCTCTCATACTAGATATTACAGTACTACACTATGTACCTCTATAACGCTCCTACAAGGCAGTATACGAGTACTTACTGTACATCTATACATCTCCTACAAAGTACTTACTGAATAGCTTTGGCCTCTACACTATATATACTTCTGTACCTCTCCTACAAGACACCATACTATACTCTATACTATTTGTAACTTTATACCACTCCATTCATTGGAGCTTCACTAAGCGTCGAAGTCACTAAATTATCACTAAAACTTAAGTACCTCTTTCAGGATTAATTTTTGTTATGATGTAGTATTATTTTGTTTTTTTATAACTTATTTAGTCAAAATTCCTTTTGACAAAAGGTTTTGAAATTAAAACCCACGAACAATTTTGACATTCTCCTAGTATTACTTAGCACTTCTATCAAAATGACTTATTTTTGGGGGTTACCCACATGGCCAAGGTTATTTTTGTTGTCAAGGTTTGTCATGAGTTCAATACATGACAATACCTACCATGAGCCAAAGGTTGAGCAAGGAGGTGATTTGGCCGAAGTCACGCTCAACCGCTAGGTTCTACTCCTAATTTAGAGAATGGATGAACCCCCAGAGGGTCTCTTGATCCCAAAGAGTAAATTCAAGCCTGTTTATATAATTAATAATTTATCTTTCTCAACCGATCTCTAACTCGGTTAAGTAGCTCAGTAACTCAAAGCTTGCCATGCATCGCGCCAACCCTACCATCTCTTGTTATGGCCAATATCAATCATTTAAGGTCTTGGTTCATATAATTGTCCCTGTTATATTTAAGTTTTTATGAGCGGTATAATAGTGAGCAGTGGGGCAAGTGGGTAGTGCAAAGGGATTCCATACAGGTTGGGGGTCCAACCTGATCCGGTCTTTCAACAATAGCTTCTGCTCCAACTGCGTTTTAGCAGCTCGTCCAAACCTATCAACGGTTGTTTATGCTCTTTGTACGCCACCAGTTGAATATCCAATGAGGTCTTGTCGAAATGTTGCTTCGTTGAAACATTAAATTTACTTGGATTTTATTTATGGGGGCTTGCCCAACCTCAATCAAGTAGATACTCTTTATTTTTTAATATTGGAAAACTCAGTCATTGGGGAGAGAATTAGGCCAGCTCACTCTCTTGCACAACCGTTATCTTATGAACACTACAGTCTCTACTGTATATTTAACCCAAAATCCTTTGAGGGTTGTAGTACTTTTTTTTTAAAGCTTTTTTCCTAAACAAAGATATTGTATCGGCAATTTTTATTTTGAATCAAAGAGTTATTTCTAACCGATTTAGTTATATAGTTATTCAATTGCATGTTTTATAAGGATTCTCCTGTTTATGTAGTTAAGTAAAAATCTGATAACATTTCGGGTCCTCCGGCCTGGTCTGAATTATTGTTCTTAATTAATATCGATGGTATTAAAACCGCAATAATAATGTAGTACTTCGATTAGATGATATATCTGATATAATTGTACCGTCTCATATCCATACTATTTCCTAAAGATGATTAACCATGATCATTTATATATCCATTGTCAATATGTGCCAAATGGCATTTGTATAAAATCTGGAATATATATTGTATTATTAATCATAGAGTAGACGTTTATTAATAAATACATAACATTTATACTTTGACATAAAATTAAATTATTTTTTATTGAAAAGATAAGTAATTGATTATCCTCGAGTTTATTAAGTTTTAATTATCTTTTTACAACAATTCACAATTGTTATTTCTTTATTCATCATTTTATATGAAAATTGTCTCTATTCTCTTTAACTTTTTTATTTAAAATTTTTAAATTTAAACTTAACAAATTTTAAATCGTGAAAAGCCGACTCATATTATTATATTTGCCTTGACCTACTTGGATTCTTCCTTATCGTTTTCTTTTTTTCTATTACGGTACAGTTTTAAGGCTCAGTTAGACGTTTAAATTTTAGTCATATAATTCGCACACTATTTATCCCTTTGGTTAATAATTTAATGACGCGATTTTCTTTGATTTTATCCTTGAATAAGAGATAAGTAATTAAGTTTTAAAATGGTAAAATAACTTTTGACGAAGTACAGTTTCATAACTACAAGTAAATAATAAAAATAACATTAATTTTTATTTTTTTTTAATTTGGTTTATTTAATTAAGTACGACCAATAGAAAACAAATTTAAACTGTAACGTGAATTTCGTAAACCATTGGGCGCGATCGCTGCTTGAAAAATAATCTTTGAAATACTAAAAATCAATAACAATCGTTTATGTTATAAAATAAAGCTGTTTATCCAAATTACAAATAATAAGAAATAAAACTAAATACATATACCTTAAAAAAATGAACAATAAGTTGATAAATAAGTTGTCATAAAACTGGAAATAAATATATATCCCATCGAATCATTAAAAAAACTATGCTTTTAAATGGAATTTATTATTTCACCGAGTTCCAATGCCGAAGGTTCTGGGTTCAACCCTCGCTGCTTGCAAGACTTTAATTTAATCTGTTAGTAGCTGGGGATGAATCCCAAGGAGTCTGGGACCCTCTTGGGGCTCACCCAGCCTCTATAAGTGGGTATCCAAAATAAGGGGGGGAATCTGGTGGTTGAGTGTGATTAAGGACAAATCACTTCCCTGCACAACCATTGTCAAAGAAACAGTGTAGTCTCTACCATGTATTGAACCCCAGAGATCCTTCATGGGTTGTAGTGGTACAGGATAGCATAGTCTTGACAATGCCTTCAAAATGTTATTTACTACTATCCCAATGCAAAATCTCTTTTAAAATTAAGTAAAATTTAATATTCGCCTTTATGCAGTTAGGGATTCATATACGCTCTATCTGAATTCGAGCCATTGAAACAGAATTGCATGAAAACTGATTTTAAAAAATATTTACCTGTACACCCCTTTGAAGTGTCTGGCGTTCAGTACACGGTAGAGACAGACTGTACTGTTTTTTGGACACCGTTTGTAAGGGAGGGGATTTAACCCAGATCACGCTAAACCGCTAGATCTTCCCCCCTTATTACTCACTTCATAGAGGCTGGATGAGCCCCATGAGGGTCCTAGATCCCATAGGACCAATCTCCGTCTGCTCATAGAATAAAAGTCTTTCCAGGAGCGGGATTTGAACCCAATATATTGGGCATTGGCAACTGAACTCTATACCACTGAGACACTCCGCTCCCTAAAAAATAATCCGAAACTTTTTATCAAATAAAAAACATTTTAAATATTCAAGTATTGAACCTTTTGTTAAATATTTGTAACCTTATTGAGTATTACTGCTACCTGTTATAATATATAATTGTACTTGTTGAAAGGTAATTCTTAAAAATACCCGGTTAAGCTATCGCTCCCAGCTCTCAGACTTGCCCTCTTAACAATCGCTTTGTTGGCTTCTGCTCCCCGCTCAGAGCTATTTCTGTCTTGTTTTGAACCTACACCTCTCCAATGCTCCTCCAAACTAGATTACCTGTCTTCTCTCTTTCTACAATAGAATTATCATTAGTATCACCTTACATTTCTCTCTAAAAAAAAAAAAAAATTGTCATAACAGCTTTTATGATTTCATATTTTCTCCCTTTTATATGTGATTTCACATGATCTTGAGCTCCAATCAATAAATATAAAACTATATTGGTATCTGTTCCGCAGTTCGTCGCTTCGAGTTAAATTACAACAGTATTTAACAGTTTATTCCTTTCATTTTTAATATTTTCCGAAAATAAAAGTCATCCTGAGCTTTAGTATGGAAATAAAAATATAATTATGGGTAATAAGTATATTTCGGTAATCGTTTCATCAAGAAATAAAAGTTTCAACTAACATTTCCAAATTTAGAAGATATATGCAAATTTAGAAGATATATGTTTGTTGAAACGCTCATTTCTTAATTTAATCATTCATGAAATAATTACCTAAGTATAGACATTCCCATAATTACATCCTCTTTTCCATATTAAAGCTCATGGTAACTTGTATTTTTTGGAAATATTAAAAGTAAACGAATGAAGACTTTTTGTGGCTCAACTCGAATAATTACCAAATATTTTTATTTTAGAGAAAATATTTGTCAAGGCCGGGATTCGGAACTGTACCAATTAATAAAAGAAAAATAAATAAATTAGAATAATTACCAATTGACTGGCCTATTATTGATGATGAATGTGAGAGAATTAAAATTCCCCAAATGTAGTTCTATATTTCCCTCAAAAACATGGAAAAATGTGTATAATAAACTGTCAAAAAAAAAAAAATATATATATATATATATAGGAGGCGTTCAGGTTCAGAAGAGGATAACTAAGAAATTTAAAAAATTTATTTTATCACATTCTTCGTTAAATCAAGCAGTTTTGTCTTAAACGACACTTTGCCACCTCATTTCTCATTGTTTAAGTCCGTTTCTAAATCTTATTTTTCGGTAGCATAAAACATTCTTTAACTTAACTAGCTAAAAACGTGGAAATGTCAATTATTGAAATTGTCCCCTTTTGATCCTGACGTCTCATGTATTCATTTACTTTAAGCCAATAATATAATATCTCAAACCTGACCCAAATTAAAAACAATCAAATGTTTTGTTATTACCTATATTTCCAACACTCTTTAGAACGTAGGTCTTATATGATCAAAAATACCTGGTATATACATATATATACCTAAGCTGAATTGAACGAATTCTCGACAGCCGAGCGGCTGGGAGTTGGATCGAGTTAGGCTGGGGTGGCTCCCCTCTCCAATTTACCCTCTTCACAATCACCCCCTTTTATTAAGTCCATACCTTACCTCAATGCCCCCCTGTTTATGCCAGAAATTTATATTAAAATATTTATCTTTCCATAATAATAATAATCCCTAGTCACTAAAAATAATATTGAAATAATGGACTTTTCAGCCATTTTATATTCTATTCCGGAGATTGCAACTCGAATATTGCACTGATCGTGATAAAAAAATTTTTTTAGATCAGTAATAATAAAGCAATTACCTCGGATACTGGCTCTCTTTTGGAGGAGGTGAGGACGACATCGAACATAAAGTAAGCAAGGGAAAAAAATAATAAGTTCGATAAATTCCACCCTATGGAGTAAGGAAATAAGATTGGAAACTAAAAAGAAGATCTACCATTCCTTCGTAGAGAGCGTAGCCACTAACGGGTCAGAGGTTTGGGCACTCACGAATAAGGCGGAGAATAGGTTGATTTCCATGGAAATGGATTTCTGAAGAAGAAGCTGTGGTATATCGACAACCGAGCGGATCCCAAACTCAGAAATTAGAGACAAGGTCGGATGTCAAAAGAACATCCTTTACCAGATCGGAACTAAAAGGTTAAAGTCGTATGGCCACTTAATGCGGATGGACGAAAACCGCTGGGCAAAGAAAATTCATAACTATATACCACCTGAAAGAAGAAAGCGTGGAAGACCAAAGAAAAAATGGATAGAGGACGTGGAGGAATCCATGGCAGCCAGAGGGCTCCGTGAGGGGGATTGGATGGATAGAGAGCAGTGGCTTTTGGGTATTGGGGACATGACTCCTTAAGTTGTAAAAACCCCAGGAAAAAAATAAAATAAAGCAATCCAGGACGGTCGTTGTTCCGATAATTATTTATTTTACATAGCTACCTACATTTATTTGTTAAATTATAGATAATTTCAACTTAATAGAAAAAAAGTATGGTATCGATTGCTTCTGACCAGACGATTTATTTGGTAATTGGAAAGAATTGTTGGCTGTTGGAGTTTTCCCTTTGAGGAAAAGATTCATAGGATCTTAATGGAAGTTTCTGTTGTTGAACATTCAAGAATTTTTTACTCGAGCTGGAAAACTAACAATGGACAGACTTCGAGTGAATGATTGGACTCACTGCATGATCAATTCAGGGTCAGGCTCCAGAGCTCAGGTTGGAGGAGTAAGAAAGGTAAGAGGGAAAGTAATTGCGGAAGAATTATTGGTTAGCCGGGGCCGTTGAGAGGATCCGGCGGATCACCAATTAACGGTGGTTCACTAACACCTGGGTAATTAGAGTGGCTAATTACACGCTAGCTGCCTCCTCACGGCGAACTTGTCTTTATCTCCTGTCTGTTCTTATCGTTGAAACTTTTGTTCCCTTCTTCGGCTCTTGAGGAGGCCTTGGTCCCATCCGGGGGAGTTCTGTCTTCAGGATACCCTGCTCTGCTCACAACACGGCTACTAACATTACTTCGCTTATTACTAGTTAGAACAACAATCCCTTTTATATACTTTCATGATTTTACTACTTCAAGTTGGAATCGCCCATGCTTGATCCTGGTGTGGGGTAAAATAAACGTCTCAGCGCTGTCACTGTAGTAATTTTATTCTGAAATCCGAGGTTTCAAGCAAAAAATTGTGAATGGAACACTAGAACTAACAGAGGTTGTTGGTGTTTGTCACTTTACTGTGATGGATATGAAGGAGTAAATAGTCAAGATGCTTCCAATGTGAAATTGTATTTCGGGGTGATCTCTGGTCTAGTGGTTAGCATAACAAACCACTAAGCCCAAGTTCGCGGCTCCAGGATTATTTAAAGGGAGTAAAAAATCCTTGGTTATGCCGTCTTTCGGGACGGACGTTAAATGAGGGTCCCGAGCCTGTACGATGTCGGGTACTCGTTAAAGATCCCTATCCTAATTAAACCTGGATAGGCAAAATTTAGAGCTGCCAATGTAGCATCGTCCGGTTAGCCATAGCACCTTAATGTCCCATTAAATGGACAAACAACAAAATTGTATTTCCTTACAGACGTCAATAGAAAGCAACTAGTTCACAAGTTTAGGCCAAAACGTCGGGATTATATATATATACGTATATATATATATATATATATATATATATACTGACTACCCTTGACTGTTTATTAAATCATACTAATCGCGGTATAAAATGGGTTTGACCACAATCGCCCTGAAAATTAGATAATTAAGATGATTAAGTCTCCAATAATTTTGTTGTCGCCTGTTAGTAATTTCCCTTTCTGGCGTATAGCTTCTTTGAAAGAAAATCGGCACAGCTCAAAAAAGCGAGATTTTTCAGGGAACAGGCACATTACCTGTTAACTTGTGATTTTGAGTTATGCCTGTTTTCTTCTAAAGGCGCGATTTGTAATTTTGAAGATGATATTTTATTATGTCTCCTAGTTTAGGTCATTCCGCATCGCATTGTTAGCAATTCACCTTCTGTTTATATATTTTTCACAATTCCTTTACATCGGCCGCCGTTAGGAACAAGGTCCTATCATGTTGCTCCGTCGTGCCTCGGACAGAAGTGGCCTCCAGCAGGTGAATGATGTCTTCTCGACTGGAAGGAAACTCGATCCTCCGACCAGAGCGGTACTAGCGGGCACTTGCAAGGGTTCCTTCCGCGGGCGGTCCGGTCCCAGTTCCGTTAGTCCGCTGTGTCATCTCAGTAATTAAGAAGCTGTTTGAGAGAAACGTTTAATTACCCACACAGCAATTATAAAATACTTTTAAAAGGGTGGCCAAATTAATTTGGAATACATTTATATTTCAGTTCCAGATAAATTAGCCTATTAGCGCCATTTGACTATGTGGTATCTGATACCCTCCTGTGGCACTTTCAGCCTCAATAATAGGGTGCTCTTAATTCGGAAAATCCTGGACGCTAGGTGTGATCTTGGTCACATCCACAATGCGATTCTTAACATGTTCTGAACCTAATACTCTTTTCGTGGTGTAGTGGTTGGTTTAAGTTAGTTTTTAAGTATTTTCTCATAGGGGTTTATAATTGTTACGCTCTACTATAAAAATGTACATTATTACCTACCACTTTATTTCTTAAATATTTTATATAAGAAGCATTTCTTTAAATTGTTTACTAAATTCATCATTGGTGTTTCAGGGATGGAAAATAAACGCTTTTTATCACTGATATAAATGATTCAAGGTAAGCTGATTTTTTTTATTTATTGATCTTTTTTTGTAATATTGTAGTTTTAATTTAAGGTCTGTGCAGAGGGGAAAACTTTCTATAAGGCGGTTCAGACTCCAATATTTTAATTTTGTTTTCACATTTTCGCTAGTTTATTCAAGCAACGTAACATGACACCTTGCCGCCTTATTTCTCATGTTTTTAGTCCGGTTGTGATTTTCGGTATCTTGAAGTATTGCTTAACTAAACTACGGGAAATTAAGAAAAAATCAATTTTTGAAATCTGGAGTCATCCTTTCTTGATCCTTATCGCCTCGTCCACACAATTAGTTGGTATAAATTAACAATTACATAACAATCTGTAAACGTCTACCAAAATCTCTACATTTCCCCCCCCTCCCTGCTCTTTCAAAGGCGAGAAAGAAGAAGGCAGATGATCCGTGCCGAATCCGGAGTTAGCCCTTCCGTTGCAGAATGGCGGTGAATAGACCCAAATAATGGTGGCCGTGGTCGGGCTCAAATTGGCGCATCCTGCCCTCAATGGCCAATGACTCTCACAAAAGAGAGGATGGTCACCGTAATCTTATTCAGCTCGCGGCATCCAGGATATGAGAATATCCGATATTACACACAATATCTGACGGCAGGGACTCGTGGACAAAGCTGTGCAAAATCACTGCTCGTTTCATCAAACCGATCTGAAGGATCTTAAGCAACTTAAAGGCTCATTGTTTGGTTCTAAAAGAAGATAATAATAATGCTAAGCGAACCCGAAGGCTCGATGCCGATACCACCAATCTCTGCTTACTAACTTCCGTCCACGGACCACAACCCAAACCCTAATCCGCTAGATCACTCTTAACGCATTCCTCCCACCTATGCCTCGGTCTACCCTCAGACGCATTTCAGTCGGTACAGCGGTTATTAATTTTTTAGTTATTAACACGCCCATCTTAATCTTAATGACGCTATCACTTCAATAATATTAACCAGATACATGCTTCACAATTCCGCCGTGTGTAATCTCCTAAATTTACCGATGGTCTCATCATTTTTTGGGCCAAATATTCTACGCAACGCATTATTTTCTATTACATTAAGACGTTGTTCATTCTTCATCGTTAGCGGCCACGTTTCACATTGTCAAAGAAGAGTTGGAAGAATGATGGGTTAATAAATTTTGATTTTTAAGTTTCGGGACAAAAGACTTTAACGTAATGTCGAGTTTTTGAAAATGGATTTTAGAAGATCATAATTATTTTAATCGAAGCAGGATAGTTCAGCGGTGGAGCCAAAGAAGTATTTGTAATAGGAGAAAAATTTGTAATTATGGTGTATATATTTATATTGTATTGCAAACATTTCTTGAAAAATAGAATTTTGAAACAAGCAACGGTGGAGCTCTGAGTTGCCGTGCCGAGTTCAAATCTGGCAGATAATTTATTAAATCTGTTAACCATCGAGGATGGATCCTATAGGATCTGGAGAACCCTCCTGGGGCTTACCTATAAAGAGCGCACCCTTAATTGGGAAAAACATGGTGATTGAGCTTGATCTAGGACAAATTACCTCCCTGCTCAATGTACCATATACTGAACCCCAGACCCTTGACTCTTCATGGGTTATAGTGCTACTTTTTTTTCAGGGTTATTACCTTCCGATATGGAGACTAATTATTAATTTATGCCAATATTTTGATGCTAGGGAATACATTGGGACTCCAGTACGAAGTATTGTTCTAAAACTTTGTATAGTGAAGCTCCATCCAAAAAGTTTCGGGTAATTTTTTTGTTTATCTACTGATTCTTGTTCGTCATAAGCAATGAAATATGAAAACTTGAGTAAGTTCTTCAAGTAAATATTAATCAGCACATACTACTTTTCTGTCTGAATAGATTTTAGAAGATAATAGTAATTTAAAGAATCGGCTCCCCAGGGATGAATCGAAGACACTCCCAGATACATTAATAGACTAACAGCTGTACCCTTGGCAGATCATCCAAGAATCAGTCAAAAAGGGAGAACCGAGGAATAAAAAAGAAGACGGTGGATGTTGACAAACAGGAGAGTCGCGAGGCTATATCGAGCGCCACATGTTCTATTTCCAGCCCAGGCGGCTGCTTCTCTTTGTATTTGGGTTACCTGCTCGCTCTTTCCTTCGCGCTTGTTTTCTAGTCTTCGTAGCCTACCGAAATAGAAAGTATAGTCTGTCGTCTTCTCTCTAATGTATTCCTCGAGAATACTAAGGAGTATAACTGTTCGCAAATACCTGCTGGTAGTATCGAATTAAGAACTACCTCAACAGCATTTCTATTAGGACATTATTATTGCTTTCTAGGTATTAATCATACTTGTTTCGGTATTATAATTATTAGAATAAACATACTCCTCTGAAATCTTTCAACCGTGGCTAACCCAAGCTCAGATATGAAGTGTACCTTGCTATAAAAAGCAGCTATGGAAATTCTTATCTAGGATGTAACATACTTGATAACTGGGATCACGCAAACGAAATCATTTTTCGTATATAGGAGGCAAGAAGCCCCTTTAACCAACCCAGAAAGGTGAAATGCAACCTAAATTAGAACCTGCAGATTCGAATACTCAGATGCTACGTGTTCTCAGTGTTGTCAAACGGATCAGAGGGGTGGACACTTACGGATGCTTCAAGTAAACGTCTACAATCATTGGATGTGTTGTTATCGGTGTATTCAGAGTTTCATGAAATATATTCAATAAATTGACATACGTTGTTCATGTGATCCTATATGAAAAGTACCGCCTGATGCATTTAATGATAAAGGGGAAGATTGAAAGATCGCAGGAGTCACTCCTTGTTGAAAAACCTCAATCAATGAACAGGATTTACATCTCGATAGACTTGTTTCGTGCAGCGGAAAGTAAAATAAGGCGGTCCTTTATAATTGCCAACATCCAAAGAGGATAGGCACTTTTAGAAGGTCTCCAAGATATGATGATCTCCATTCTATATCATGTATCACCTAGACTTTAGACCAACTATTGATAAAGGAAAATGTTCTGAAGAACATATTTGTATATCAGTAACATGTATATAATTAACATAAATAAGTAGAAATCAAAAGCTGATAACTCCGAAATTACAAATGTTGACTACTTTGTCTATCTTAAAATTTTTCCGGCCTATGTCAAAGGTTTTAGTTAGATTCTGAACCTGAAGTTTCGGGAGCATATTCCTTGATCATTCCTTGATTAATGAATTATTAAGTTTAAAATATCGAAAACTACCTCTTCTACGAAACAAGACATGTACTATTATCAGATGTTACGTATATTAAGATATAAATACTTAATTATTTTGTGTGTAGTAGAAAGTTTATATTTGAATTAAGGCAAAGTTTACATTTAAATTGTATACTAAATTCTTAAGAACATTGACTTCTATCTGACGAAATGCTTCGTAAAAAAACTGCTGAATGGATGGAATGTTGAATTTCGTTATGAAAGAAACCAAACAAATACTCTGAAACCTAATAACGAATTCTTTCTGTATTTCTGAAATGTCTAATATTTTAGGTCAAAAAGATAGGTTAGAATTATCTAGCAAAATGTTTGAAAATACAATATTTTGATATTTCTTATTCGGTTAATTATGAATAATTTTTAGTTACTAATAATGACATATTTCTCTAAAACATCAAATCGGTTTTACCAATCACTGTATAAAATGTAATCATCCGTCACATGACCAAGCCGTCATATGGTAAATACAAAAGCGGTTCGTTGCCCCCAGAATTTCGGCTGGTTTCGCAACATTAGGCCGCTTTGTGCAATATTTTTACTGTCTTCTTTCGCTCCTTCTTGTTCATTAAATCTGATTTGCTAAATATTTAATTTTTTATTTGATTTGATGAAAAGTCTGTGTGTTTGTCAGTCCACTGCAAAATTAATTTCTGTCTACTGACAGACTATTAACATATGACCAGTATTTACTAATACCGGTCATACGTGAAAGTTATATTTCATATCACTATTGCTTATATATTATAATAGGGGTATAATATTTGGCATAAGGATATACTTAGTAGAGAAATTTTGGTCGATTATATTAAATTCAAAATTAAAAAAGTACCCCACCCCCTCCTGATAGGCTATTTTTTTTAATTCTTTATAGTTAAACTTATCGAGTATGAAAGAAGATTAAACAAAAAATTGTTCCTCAAGTAGGCAAGTCGTTAAAATTCTACGTCACTATTTTGTTCATACATAAATACATTATACATAAATTCTATGTATAATAGAGGTATTTTAATATAATCGTTAAAAATATTGCAAAAATTTAATTCCTAAATTCGGTTATTGCAAAATTTCTATTTGTTTATATAGTGCATAGGTGCACATCATGTGGTGTGCTATTCAGGGGTAGTATTTATGGATTAGTTTTTGTAAGCTGTACGATGTTCTAGAGGGGTCAATGCTACGAGGTTCTAAAGTGGTTTACTGGATGGAGTCTTTATGTATAAACGATGTGTTATAGTGGATTGGGATATACTGTTTAATGTATGGAGTATATATATATTATAGTGATGTGGAGTATCTATTCTATGATATAGTTGACTGGTATGTTTGACTTAAGAGTTTCTATAATCTGTATAGATGGTGTTATAGTGAGGTGGAATTTTCGGCCTAGTTAGTTCATATAGTCTGTGTGTATATACCATGTTATAGAGGGGTGGGATATGTGGTTTACTGGATTGAGTGTGTATTTATAAACTTTGTGTTATAGCGGGTTGGGGTATATAGTTTAATGGATGGTTTATATATGATATGATATAGTGGACTGTTTGGTATATATGACTTAGGAGTTTCTGTAATCTCTATACATGCTGTTATAGTGAGATGGAAAATTTGGCCTAGTGAGTTTATACAGTGATATGGAGTATATATAGTGATACACTTTATGTATATGCGATGTATTTAGTTAGGTGGAATAGATGACCTAGTGAGTTTATATAGTCTGTATGTATGTGTTATGGGATGTGTTGTAGTGGGGCTGGGGATTGAATATATGTTTAATGGATATATTCAATATTTATATACGGCATGTGGAAGCGGATTGGGATATTTGACTAAGTAGTTTATAATCTCAATGTGTTTATACCCTTTGTTATAGTGGATTGGGATATATATTAAATATATATATCTATGTATATATATATATATATATATATATATATATATATATATATATATATATATATATATCTGTGTGTGTATATATATATATATATATATATATATATATATATATATATATATATACTATGACATATAGTGGACTGGTATTTCTGGCTTAGTGGTTTCAATAATCTGTACGCTTTGCTATTCTGGATATGAATATATGTTTAGTGGATATTTAAATACGGTTTGTTGAAGTGGATAGGGATATTTGATTTAGTAGTTAATATACTCAGTGTTTATATATGCTTTGTTATAGTGGATTGGGATATATGAGCTGGTGGATGGCGGCTCCTTTGGGGCCGGGGCCTATCTGTTATTACCTACCACCTGGTTAGCCTGATGGTCCTTCATTTCTTTTTTATTATTTTCCTTATTCGCCCCGTCTCTTCCTCCTTTCGCCTATTGCTTAGCGCCTCTTGAGTTCGGTTCAAAACAACAATCTAGATCACAGCATGAACCAGATCCTCCTTCATTTGTTGGCAATTCATAGCTGTGAATAATTTACTTTATAAAACAAGAATGTTTTTAAAAATTGCTTTATATACTTTTATGTATTTTCTCCACACCTCAGTTTTGTGGATGATGTATGGTTTTTTTCTAATTTATTAGATATCTTCAATAAATCATTGTTATTTCATTTCATGACATTCTATGTATGCCATTACATTACTCAAATAGTGATTAGACTTTTTTTTTCGATTGTTCTGTAGATCTAGTTGTGCACCTTACTTTTTTATTTCATTTCATAATTACCAAAACCGTATTGAACTTGATAATCTTCCCAAAAATCCCGTTGAATCACCTTTACACTTCGTCTTAGAAAAATCACTTCCTGTCCTCCAGTATAGTTCAATAACATCCCACTGATTCGAACAAATACCAGAACAGATTCGATAATCAGGACTACACCTTGACAAACGCTTAACTTGAAATCCTCATACCAGACTGAAACGACAAGAATCTGTTCAACGTTTCAGGCTACTTCAACTACTACTCTTCTGTCTCCTCCACCAGCTTCTTCCAGTCTTCTCTGTTTTTTTGCAGCCGTCATCTAGTTTCTGACTCCCAGTATGTCTCTTGCGTCTATGTTCACACCATCCAACCACCTCAGCTTCGGTCTCCCCGAAAAGGCTGCTTGCCTTCAACAGATTCTCATACATATGATCATAATAAGAATTATTTGAACTTATGGAGTAGAGCTTTCGAATTTACAGGAAAAGATACTTTGTTTTAAGCCGCGACAAAAATGTTAACTATAAATATTTTAAAATATAAAACAGTGTGATACCCATTAATATCCCTTCCGCTTCTGCGTCTCTCACCTCATCTGTCCACATGCTTCTTGGTTCTCGCGTCTTTCCTTTTCCTATTGAAGTACGCCTACGACATTTTTCTAATGTATGACGTTATAACAAGGACGTAAAATACTATCCGTGCTGGCTCACTCAGCCCTTTCTCCTTAGCGACGCCCACCGGTCATCAGCCCTAGCCGCTACCCCTAGGGCGGACGCAAGACCTTGGAAGGTTATCCTTCTCCAGGAAGGAGGTAGCCCGAGGGAGGAGGTAACCTAAGGACTGTAATTATCCCTAGCGCCGGCTCCTAGAGCGCCATTATCTCCTCTCGGATAGATAGCCTCCTATTTGTTACTCTCCCGCCACTAAATCACAAACCATTATACCACGCTGTTCCTCCGTCCGGCGCTATACGTAATACATATGTTAATACCTTCCTCATTAATTTAAATAATCTTTGATCCATCCCTCCAACGCGGTAAGGCTTCACATTTCAGATCCCTAAGAACGAGTTTGATATCTTGTCTGTATTTCACAATAGTCAAGCACATGCATGTGATGAGCTTACCATAATTGCTTCCATTACTCCAAATTTAATGACATTTTCATGGATCGCACGTGTTGGTACCTAGATGGACCGCCCAATGTCATTGTATTCAATTCGTTGGCATTCTCGAACGCTGTTTATTTTAATTCTTCTAATATCACTATATGCTGCCATAGCTAACCGGGCGATGCTACAGTGGGAGTCCTAAATTTTGTCTATCCAAGTATAATTAGGGTAGGGTATAATCTTTAACAAGTAGCTGGCACCACACAGACTCGGGACCTCCTTTTCAAGTCCTTCCCGACGGAAAGAATAACTAAAGGTTTTTTATTCCCTTTAAAAAATCCTAAAGCCATCTGCAGGGGGGCGAATCCGCGATCCTGGGGCTGTTATGGTACCTACTGTAGCACAGGTGACTCATACGTCCCCGATTTTCCACGAAGTTAGAATAAAATATACGTTCCCACAGTTTATGTGTATATTGAGGTAAGTGAATTTTTAACGTAAGCCGACAACTTATATCTTTACCACACGTATATTTGTGTCAAAATTATTGTTTGGATTAGTTAAATTAGTTATTTAAGCACCAATTCACCTGATGATCGAATTAACTGTAATAATAATCTTTTATTTTATTACGTTTAATTATGACACAATGCTGATCATAAATTAAAATTCTACATTAATGCATGAATTGCCTGAATACTTTAATGCAAATCTCCATGCACGATCACTGAACACGTGTAGTCGAATACGAATGTGCATAGCTTTAGAATTCCAGAGCCAATAGTATTACCTATTGTTCTTTATTGAGTGAACTCTTGGACCAGTGTAAAACTTTTTTTATACAGAGAAATATATTTCTATTCACGATTGCAAATTGTTTCCTGTACTATTAGGAAGTGTCATTTAGTTTTTTTTTAGAATATTATGAAAAACTTGCAACATTTTCCCGTCAAAAATCTACATAATTAAAACGTATTTTAAGAAAAAATATTGAGAAATTCAATTGTTTTGTTTTGTCGCACTCAACGTTATTGATGACATAAATTCTCAAAAAAGGCTAAAATAAACTAGAAATCTACAATGCTTTAGTTTATTTTTTTTTCACTGAAATAAATTTTTCAATTTATCCAAAATCATTGAAGGAGGGTCTGGGTGCATTTCAATAACTCAATAACATTTTAATGACTCCTATAAACTCGGATTTGGTGGATACTAGGATGTTTAAATAAACCAAGATTTGGTATGTGTGGTTTTCTTCTAGGGAGAACACTACCATAGTAGTAAGGTCCAACCCCATAATTCCGTCCTAACAGGTTTTTAAAGTTTAAAATTCTAAAGCCATGAGTTGAGGTGTTGTGAAATTATGAATGTGAATTATATTTGTATTCAGATGAATGAACTAATGCCCTACTTTCGATTTTTCTCTTTTTTATTTATTTTTGAATGAGAATTAAGAACCTAATTGAAAACATGTTTGATTGCCCAGCTGTCATATTAAAATAAAGAATTGGGTTTTGAATTCTGAATCATAATTAATACAGATCAGCAGCTTTTAATTAGTTATTGTAGTAAATAGCCGTGAATTAAGGTAAAAAGGCCACCCAAAAAAAATAGTTTTGGAGGCTAAATACGGAACAAGTAGTAAAGAATGATTTGGGCTTCGATGGAGTAGCTGGTCCATGCTAGGTCCATATTGGGTGTGAGGAACTGGATGGGAGCAGCACAAGATCGGAGCAATTGGTGGAGGCTGGTACTGGAGGCCAAGGCTCGGCATAGAGTTGTAGCGTCCATTAAATAGAATTATACAAATTAAAAAACGATTTTTTAGCGACAAAATAAAAATAACTGACATGGAATTATTTCATTACTTGTCCATTTTAAATGTAATCCAAAACGTGTGGCTAACTGAAAGCGATAAGCGTGAAATATGTCGTCAAATATATCTGTATAGATGAGACAGCTGTTTTGCTCCTAAAGAAGATCTCTGCAGGATCAGTTTTGATCTGGTTATTCCATCAGCGTGGGCAAATAGGACCAATCCAGACCACTGATTCGCTTCCAACACCAAAAGTCCCCCTGTACTTTAATGCCCGCTTTTGATATTTCATCACAATCCTTACTACTCCTCCTTAATTCTTACGAATAGTAAACAAGGAGCAAGAAATTCTTGATCTGTTCCAGCTATTTTAGCCTTTACTTGGTGTAATCTTGTATTGGTAGCAGGAAAAAATTGTCGTCCTTTGACTTGGATAAATTCTTATAACCACACACCCTTGACTTATTTACAATACAATGGTACTCATTTGATGAAGAATCTGATATATTTAATTTGTTATACCATATTTTCGATTGATAAAATGCAACATTTAGGCATCAGAAACAGGAAAACATTTATTTATTTGACGGAGTCAGTATATAAAAACGATGTGTTATAGTGGGTTATTTGGTTCAATGGATGGAGTATTTATATATGATCTGATATAGTGAACTGGTATATATTAATAGTTTATATAATACTTATGTAAATATGGTGTTTTAGTGGGGTCATATATATGGTTTAATGAAAGAAGTCTCTATGTATAAACGAAGTTTTACAGCATCATCCTTATTTGTTTGTTACATAATACATTAGCTAGTTTTTGTAATTATTAATTATTTTAATGATTTATTAAAACATGTAAGCAATATGCCGTTTTATCCTCTTTTCTTAGCTATCTAATCCCCATGGATTCTCATATCCCCTGTTCCGATGTTTTCCGAATAGGCCCTCTTTTTTTTCTATCAGTTTGGTATCCACTTCCTGTTCTTCTTAGGCCGCCTATCTTCATCCTTCCGGTAAAAATGCCTATCTTTTCTGTACATAATGTCATCTTGAACTTTCAATGTTTCGTTTTTAGGATTGTTAAGGATATTTTACAACCGTGGTATTCGGCAACTTCGTAGCACATTCATTTCTGTATCCTCCATTTATTGCTATATAATGTTTCTCCATTATATATATTTAAACCTTCTGCCATAGTTTTCGGTTGAATTTTGCCATTGGTACTTACTGCGTAGCCCTCAGCCCGGGATGGGCCTTAGCATCCTGAACAATAGTCCTCCGGATATTTCTATCTTTAGTCTGTTCCTTCCAGTTTTGCAATGAGTACAATATATATACACAAGTACAATATATTGTATTTAAAAATATTAAAATACAAACTTTCCTGTTTTGTTAAGAATTAAAGTTTTTCTAAAAAGATTGTTCAAATTTCAAGAGTTCACCTCACCATTTCAGTAATTGCTTGAACCGTTGAATGATTTTATTTTATTCCCAAACCGAATTTTAAATAAATAGCTCCAAGGTTTAAGAGAATGGTTATTGAGAATGGTTGAATAAACACTGTTGTTTATGTTGAAAAAACTTGTTTACACCTCCGTAGTACTTTGAATTTCAACTGGATCTGCCCTGCTCGCGTACATGTTTACATCAATTTCCTGACTCATTTTCCATGTTTAAAATATCAAAGCGGCCTCTTACGGAGATCCCATAACGAGCCCCGCCCTCGTGAGTAGAGGTAAAGATAGTAATTAAAAGAAATAGCGTTGTTCCGTAGGCTACGTCTTTGGGAGTAGGCGTACCATCTTCTTTTATGGAATGCTACGCTGAGTCACTCGCCTACGTGACGCGGGTTCACTATTGAGGCCCCGACGCTCTAAATAAATCAGAGCTAAACGAGTGTTGATTGGTCCAGTCTCTTACCAATGTCCTCCATTCCTCTGTCAATCAGCTGTTGGCTGTGTTATTGCGCACCATCGGAAAGTTACTACGTATCGAAGAATAGAAATGATGGAATGTTCTAGATGTCGGTGTTAATTTTAGTCAATATTTGCATATTATAGTAATCAACTTGGCTATGTTCAAAGGTTAATAACATTTATGAGACAAACGCTTAGTAATAGTTTAAACATTAACTTGACTTTCATGAAGGTATCACAATTAACCACATATAAAAAACGCTGTTAGGTGGTTATTTTGGCCACGTGACCTTGATATTGGATTATTCCTTACAAAAATAGCTTGAAAAATTCATTTGCTGTAAACAAATCTTAATGAAGAGAAGTATAAATATATTGCGCTCTACCGTATTCTTCCTAATAATCGTCATGACATTCAAAATTTAACTCAAGTCTTGGAACATAGGAATAAAATATACGAATACGCAAACTATAATCCAGCAAAAACTTTTTAGAACTACATCCAAAGCCTCAAAGCAAATTAACAAGGTTCGATATGAACACTTGATGAACACCTACTGACCTCAACTCACCCACAATCCATATACCTGATGACTTTCGCAGAAAGCTGAAAAGGAGCTGGAGGAGGGATCTTGCTGAATGTATGTGAATACGAAATATAGATGTATAAAAAGAAATGCATTTGTGCATCCATACGCGGAAGTAGTGTACTGAATAGAAGCTATAATATTGATATGAGCTTATTTCACTCTAATTCTCTATTTTCCTTCTTCATCTTCAAATGTCGATGTAAATCGGTAATCATCAGGGCTATTCGACCTTTGGATGCAGCAGATCTGAAAAGTTGTTGGGTAAAGCACTGCAACCATTTTCTGAGGTTTCGTCTCCTTCACACGCTTCTTCTTCCCTAAATTTTCAATATTGCAATATCTCATACGCATATAGCCATCATAGTCTTTTTTCCTTGCAAATCGTATAAGCCATTTTCTAATAGGTGTGTCAGGTAGAGAAAAGTAGGTTTTCAGATTAAATAAGTGATAGTGGAAATGGGATTATGTGAAATTGATCGTTCAAAGCAAGTAATAAACCGCACCATCTCTGGAAAATTCAACAAACTTGGATTGCCAGTAATATATGCTTATGTATGTTGTAGATATAATCCCTTTCTTGTGGGTTTAACATTTCTTAAAATGTACAGGCGTTGAAGTATTCGTTTCTTAGGTTATAATACTTTTTTTTAATAACTGCATAAATACAGAGCTTTCCTTCTAATATTTCTTAAGCATACTGTTTAAAGTAGAAACATCTCTTTTTTATGATATAAGATACATTCCCGCTCTGCTTTAGTGAACTGTATGTTAGTGGTGAAGATTGTAGAAATATAATAAAACGGCATTATGGATGATGGTTCATCTGTGTGGTTGATGTTTGTCGTTACCCTGCTGGCTGCCTCCTGAGATGTCCTACTCCATAGTAATGTGACTGATGCTGGAATATATGGAGCACGCAGTCGTGCTTGTTTCACTTCCTATCCTCTTCTAGTAGGCCATTTTGTCCTTAGTTGTAGGTCTAGGTGACAATAGAGAGCTCTCCCTCTGGTACAAGGAGAAAGAGTAAGCCAGGAGTAAGTTGACTGGTTGTTTTAGATTGAACATAAACTTTTAAACTTTGGAGTGTGTCATATAATAGTATTTCTAGTAATTTAATTGATTGGCTATAATGTGAGTTGAAAGGAAGACCGACCTTCCTCATTCTTTGCCAAAACGTGGAATGTTCTGTTCTCGAACCATGGAATTAACAGTTGCTACGGCTCCGCAGGCTAAGTTCCAAGTTGAAAGTATATAGCTGGAAGTACTAATGATCGGGTCCTGAAATAGTCGAATCCTCCTCCTGCCCCCCTCGGAGCTCGGGGATCACGAGCAGGACAGCTGCGTCCGGTCCCGGTGCTAGCTATTAGGGTTCTTAGCAACACGTGCTCCAGCCATCACGTGCACCAGCTAACACGCGTATATATAGTCCCCAAGGTGTTTATGGTCTTCTGTAGAAATAGGGTTCTCGTCGGGCCGTGTATTTATATATGAAATTTAGGGTTATTTCAGGGCCAGCGCCAGGAATAACTTTAAGGGACGCGTACCCTTCCTCGGATGTTCCCTACTTCCTGTCTCGTCAGAGGAAGTACTCGGATATGTTGCGTGTATAATAAACTTATGATGTACGTTCTAAGTGAATAAGATTAAAACAAGAACTCGGGAAGTAACAAAATGTTCATGACTATTCCTCGAATATACTATTTATTAGGGTTTTTCATGTGAAACATGTTGGGATCAGGCTGAAATCTGTTGGAGATTAGTCTGTCGGATAAGGGGGTGTGGGAGGACTTCGTAACCTAGCTCGTTTAGTTTTTCCACCATCTTTCGTCCAACATTAGGTCCGGCGTTGTTGTTTAAGATTATAGGCCCTTTCCGATTAACCAATGCAGGTTACTTTTTTACAAGGATTTGTTGAATTATGTCAATGTCCCTGCAGTGCGATGTGGACGTTATGATTTCACCTCTGGAAAAATGAATTTTATATTCAGAAAGGAGAAATGAATTTTATATGAATTGATCTGTATCATCAGATGAAAATTTCTCAAACCAACGGCGAATTGTCCGTTCGTTACGACACCCTTCCCCGAACTCGGTGGTAATATATCTTGCAACTTGCCGAATTTCCAAATTTAACTTAAATAAAAATAATAAAAAAATGTAAACGAAAATCGAGTGTTTCCATGATCATGTTCAATTGCAGTAACAGTAAATATTATAAAAAAATAAGTGATTAGAAACAGCTCATTAAAATCTGTAAACATAAACATAGGAAGCCTACTATTTCCACATTGAATTGTACATATAATATAAATGGACTATGAAATAAAAATTTCATATGAAACGATCCATTAATGCCTATATCAGACGAACAAATGAAGTGGGATTAAACCTGGCAACACGGCTACTCATTTTCTTCTATTTTGAAAGTTGAAACACTATCATACAAAAGGATCGACTATCCACCCCTCTCGAATTTGATATATTAAATGCACAAGCTTAATCAGTCTTGTGTTAGGTTAATATCATGAGGCTGATATATCAGACGCGTCTAGCGGTGTCTAGTTCAAACCCAGCCAAACGTGATATGGTTTTATTTCATCTAGAATGTGAGAAGTATTTATAAATATTAACTCTTGTAGAAAAGTCATTCTATCTAGTCAAGATTCAAACAGCGTTGAACAGAATGGATATATGTCAAATATGCAAAGAGTTAATTGAATGCAGAACCAGTCCGAACTACCTTTGATATGAGGCTACATTTTGACGCAAACTAACAATGACCGTAAGGTCTCGGATATGACAAGCCACCCAAAGCTCTGGCGACTAACATTGAAATAAGCGACATTATTACCACGTATAGAGTTCTACACACGTGCTCCGGTGAAGGATAAACAAACATAAACAATAGTTCCATTGACGTAAATAAAGGACGGGTGGCGAATCGACTATTTACATATGCATAGGATGGCGGTGACGATATAGGAGGCAGGGACCCGACTTGAGTTTATTCCGCGATACTTCCGGTTGCCAAGATGTTGTCCTACTAGTTAAAAATAATATTAACGGGAAGCCAACTTTTAGAAGTCTGTTTTCGAAGCTGCCTCCTCGAGCATTGCGGCTCCACGGAACAGACACTCGATATCAACCTCAACTTGAGAAGGTCTTACGTGGTTTGTGTTTATTATACCAGAGGTTTTTAATGAAATATTGTTAGCATTGCAATTTATTGCACTCGAGTCGATATAAAATCTACCATGTATATATACAAACCACGTACTTATAGATTTCGGAATCGACGATGCGATAAGTATAATGAACAGATCTTCGGTTGATTGACTTAATATGTACGATTCAAGTTTTTGAACATTCTGAGTTCTTAATAAACACTAGAGATTAAAATCGTTACAAAAATCGACTTACATGTGAAAACATGTACTACTAGGCCTTATGGTCTTGGATTCAGTACACAGTAGAAGGCCATACTGTTTTTTTTTCTCGTGATATTCCGGATCAATCATTAGTGCTTGTTCCGCGTCTTTCTCTCCGCCCAGTATTTCGTCTCCTTAGCAGTTTCATCCCTAAGCGTAGCCCCGAGTTCTCCATGTCTCTCTCTGGTTCTTTAAACCAGTTCGGTTTAGTATTTCTATTTCTAAGGAATTCAACTATTCTTCTCGATAACTTACTTGCATTCATTCGCAGGATATGTTCTTTTAAAACAATTCTTATTTTCTTCATTGCTTCGTAGATTCTTTCCGATGCTTGGTAAAGGGTCTTATTTCTTGCTTTATTAATTTTTCTTAATTTATTACGTTCTCAACTCTGCAACCTTTTAATTACGCCCTTATTGGCGACGGAGAGTGTTCCCGCTACATAGAGGGTTTTCGGTTTATTCAGCGTGTCATAATTCCAAGAGGAGTTGTTATTATAGATGTTTTGGAAGGCTAATTCGACCTTAACTTTTCTGACCTCCGTTGCTTTTTTCTCGAGGGCATTCCAGCTGCCATATATATAACTATTTTATAAATAAGGTGTAAACCTTGTTTTCTATATTCGCAAGGTGTTTAATTATATGGGCTATTGAAGCAGATGAAGTTGAATGGCTCTATCCTACCCTATCCTTTCCTAACCTGCGCGCTGCGGCCAACACCTGCCGTTTTTTCTACAGAGCTCTGGTAACAAAATGACAAATATTCCTAGATAAATAAAATTAATTCATTCCCTATCATGGTATAACTGATTCAACATCATAATTCTACTTGAAATTTTAGTTGAAATATTGGAAATCGTGCTTGAAAAACACCCGGTCAAAAGGAAGTTAACAAAATTATCTTACAATAATACATGACAATTTGATCAAACATTGAAATGGGTTATGTAGTCGTTCTCTTAGCCTCAAGTTAAGGTCCTGTGGTGGTGTTATTGAATTGGATGGATTAACAAATTCAATTTTCTCTCAATTATCCTCCTCTATAGTTTTTATCGAAATCTGCCCTTCACTACCCGCCATGTATCCGCAGAAAACTAATTCTAGTCATTCTTCTATTATTTTTAGAGATGATCGAAATTCCTCCACCCGGGCTGGAAGCTATTCTGATCTGCTACCTACAGGGGCGCCTCGATCTGTTTGATGAGACTTGCTCGCTCGCCGCAGACAGCGCCACTAATTTTAGACGCCGCCTGGTGACGTAGCGTCGGTAATTATTTTAAAAAGCCTGGGCCAGACTGCCGCGCGTAAAAATAGTGACGGCGGGAAAATGGGCCGCTGTCGCCTCCACGTGTCTTGCCAGGTCTGGGACACGTGTCTAAGGTGTCCGATCTCCGCCTGTGCCCTATCTCTCGGGGTATTGTGCAGCTGCTCCTCTTTGTTCTGTTCCAATGCATTATATCTGTTTCCTGTCTGTGCCAGCTTACGTGAAATAGGTCCTCCATAAACCTATTTCGGAACAAGAGTATATTTTTCCATAAATAGTTTTTAATATTTTTTTTATTAATACTAACTAACTTTTAATGCTGGCTCAGAACCCTCGTTAGTTTAAGTTATAATCTATATAACTTAATTGTTATCGTTGTATATGATACGTTTTGAATCAAATGCGGGTCAACTCCGAAATTTCAAACTGTGACTTTTTCATATTTTTTGCTAATTTAGTCAAGCAATTTTGTCTAATTCGACACCTCGCTGCCTTATTTCTCATGTTTTTAGTCCGGTTTGAACCTGAAGTTTCATTAGGATAAAATTGCTTAAATAAACGAGCGGAAAATGTGAAAAAGTCATATTTTTACATTTTTTGAGTTATCTGCTTTCGATCTCAAACTCCTCATATGTGTCTGCGCCGAATCACCTAATTTCTGTTTAAACAACAATTAAAATGATTTAGCAAACTAATTTTCTATATTATTTCTAACCCTATAAAAAAACATAGTTATGAAATTATATTGATGAAATGAAATAAGCACACAATTAAAAAGAAAAAAAAAGTTGTAATAAACAGGAATCTTTAATTAAAATAAGTTAACTTAAAGGATCTTTTATTATTTTTAGGTTCGGAAAGAAGGCTTAGGATGAAAACATTCTTAGTCATGCCGTCCTGAGGAGGGCACTTAAAATGATGGTCCTGAACCTGTGCCGTTGAGGTACCCTTAATTATAACGCAATAGGGAAATTTTGGAACTCCTCCTGCAGCATCGTCTGATTAGACTTAGTAACATAAAGTGACGATAAACGATACAAACAATTAAATGTTTTTGGAATAGAATTATGATATAGATCCTTTTTTTAAAATAAATTTTCATTATAATATGTACTAGATGGAATATATACAAACTTCATTTTGGGGCCTATTTTATTTGGGTATTTTAATGTTTAATCTAAAATTAATAAGTAAATAAAGGGTAATTATTCCGCAGGTTGTCGCTTCGAGTTGAGTCATACTTTTCATTCGTTTCCCTTTTAATATTTTCTGTAATTACAAGTTATCATGAGCTTTAATATGGAAAAGAGGATGTAATTGTCGGAAATGTGTATACTTCGGTAATCATTTCATCTAGAAATGAACGTTTCAACAAACATATAACATGTTTACTTCGAAATGTTTGTTGAAACTTTTATTTCTTAATGAAATGATTAAAGTAATCTAGACATTACGCTTAATTACAACCTCTTTTCCATACTAAAGCTCACGATAACTTGTATTTTTGGAAAATATTAAAAATGAAACGAATAAACTGTTAAAACTTGTTGTGACTCACCTCTAAGCGACAACTTGCGGAACAGATACCTAAGTACCAGTAATGTTAGTGAAAAAAAGAGCCTGTTTTAAAAGATATATATTATTACAATATATTGTTACTTCTTTGACTAACGTGGGTAAAATATTTGATTATTTAGAACTACATCATTTTTTTTTCTTTGTGAAATATACAATTTCTTTTCCAAAAGTGTATTCATAATTCCTCCTTTGTCCGTAATTTATTTTTAAACCAGTGATCATCTCTGCCTGAAAGGAAATCTCCGGGAGATAGATAAGTTTAGAGGGGAAGAATTTCTCTAACTTATTTTTCGAGAAGGCGGTGGATGGATTATTCACAATATCCTTCCTCCTTCCGTCCGTTGCTTCCATTCGGACCCTCTCCCCTTCCGATTTCTTGAAAATACGAAAGCACTGCTAAATCTTTTATTGTTTTTGTTTAAAATTGTTTTACTGAGAGCTTTTTATTATGTTTTAAACATTGCTACGCGTTATTCTATCTACTAAAAAAATATTAATTAGAAGTCAATTGTATTTTTTAAATATAAATATATGTAGGATATTTTAAATGGCGTGCATTGCATAAGTTCTGATTCCATCCGTTGTTGGTTGCTACGTTAAAAAATTGTAGAAAGAAGAAGTATCACTTTAAAAAAAAAAATGCATCGTATAACCTCTGATATCTCAGAACTTTTTATAGGATAATAATAAACAAACCATGCAAAACCGCTGTGCTAGAAATATAGCAGTCTCTACTACATAATGAACCCAAGACCCTTCATGGGCTTTGGTGCTGGTCTGTTCGGTATGAATAGTAAAATTGAATAATTTAAAGTTTGAATAAAATCGAAGGTATCTGTTCCACAGATTGTCGCTTCGAGTTGATTTACAAGTTATAACAGTTTATTCGTTTCATTTTTAATATTTTCCAAAGATACAGGTTATCGTGTGCTTTAGTATGGAAAAGAGAATGTAATTGTTTGTAATGAGTAGATTTCTGTAATCATTTCATCAAGAAATAAAAGTTTCGACTAACAATTCAAAGTATAGATGATATATTTTCGTTGAAACGTTCATTTCTAGGTGAAATTATTAGCGAAGTATACACATTTCACTTAATAACATTCTTTTTTCCATGGGAAACGAACGAAAAGTCAAAACTTGTTACTCAGCTCGAAGCCACAATCTGCGGAATAATTACCAACTCAAATATGTATTTACAAAAAAAGCTGTGTTCGTTATTGCGTCTGTGCGTTGTATAGTATTCGTTACATTACCAGTGTGAAGTTAATTGGAATCGTATTAAAAATAATACGATTTATTAATTTGTGTTACATAAAAAGATGTTACGATGTTACTACATAAAAATATGTTACGATGTTACTACATAAAAAGATGTTAAAGAAAAAATAATAAACTTGAATGACAAATTCAATACCCCTAAATCTTCTATGCTTCTATGCCCTAAATCGGATGTATACTATAGGATCTTTCGAAGAGAGTAAACAATTTTTTATCATCCACTCCTTCGGAATGGACCTAAAATGGGGGTCCCGAATCTGTACGGAGTCAAGGACTCGTTAAAGATCCTTATTCTAATTTATATTGATATATGCAAATTTTAGGATCGTCCGATTTGTCATATCAACATAAAGTGACGTTAAGTGAAACAACAAACAGCAAATGTTACTTGTTGGAATCACCTATTTTTTTTCAATTCAAAAACATTTAATAAGTAAAACAATTTAGTTTTAGTTTATCTCCTCGCATAACTCTTCAAGAAGGAAGATATTGCTCGCCGACTACGCGAGAGATCTCCGAGGATATTTAAATACCCTAGCCTTGGGATGTGTTAAAACCCCGAGAACATTTAACTGACGTCTGAGTTAAAACGCAACTCAACTAACTTTAACTAATTTAATACACCATAATGTATCTTTCTTTTTAATTTTCATGTTAGACAAAATTGTTCTAATAAACTCAGTGTAAAATGTGAAAAAGTAAATTTTTCAAATTTTGAAGTTATCCGCAAAATTTTTAAAATTTTGTCCAGTTAGAGTTAATTGAGGAACCTTAATTGTGAATATTGAGGAAACGGATCCCGCTTCCCTCAGTACAACAAATTCATTTTGGAAGTGAGATCTTTTTATTACTTTTGTTGATGAGTGTAATGATAGCAATAGAATTTTTATTTAACGGTTTTGTACAACTCAGTGGTTTTTCGTACCTAAAAGGTCTTGCCACAGACCTCGATCCACCCTGTCTGCTTCTCTAAGACACCTCACTCCCAGGCTCTCCTCCACATCCTGCATTCATCTTTGGGCCGTTCTCTTTTCCTCATTCCGAAGGGCAATAATCGGAGATGTTTTTGGCCATCGTACCTCTGCCGTTCTTTTTAAGTGGTCATACAATGTTAATCTTCTTGTTTCTATTGTATAGAGGATTGTTGTTGCCTAATCTATCAGTTGCTTTATTCCATGTTGAATTCTTGAAATGGCACAAAAGCGTCTCCAGAAGTCCATCTCCACGGCCAACAACTTCCTTTCCTCCATTTTTGTTATCGACATTCATTTGTTTCGATTTTTTTTCTTTGCTACAAAATATAATATTAGTATTAATTCTTGTATCGATAGGGCTATCGATATATGGACTCGATAGTAGTATCGGAAGTGCCGCAGAGCAGACGACAAGAGACCTAACTAGGCTAAAATTATAACTAGAGCAGGGACGAGTGCATGCTCCTAATGCTATTATTAGGACCAGCCTAATTGCTCCAACTGCTAGAGGCTCTCTCTCTCTCTCTCTCTCTCTCTCTCTCTCTCTCTCTCTCTCTCTCTCTCTCTCTCTCTCTATCTATCTATCTATCTATCTATCTATCTATCTATCTATCTATCTCTCTCTCTCCTCTCTCTCTCTCTCTCTCTCTCTCTCTCTCTCTCTCTCTCTCTCTCTCTCTCTATCTATCTATCTATCTATCTATGTATGTATCTATCTATCTATCTCTCTTTCTCTCTCTCTAGCTTACTACTTATCTAGAGCATTCTTCACTTCGTATAATTATCATAAAGAATAGTACATAATGTATTAATAATAATTATACACTATATTGATGAGAGGAAAAAAAATAACTAAAAAAACATTAATAAAAAATGTTTGTTGAATAATTAGTATCATTTCCACAGATTGTCATTTTGAGTTTAGACACAACAAGTTTTTAACTTGTCATTGGTTTCCGCTGTTAGTCAGGAATACACTCAGCATATGTATGCGTATAAATATTTACTTTCCCACAAGTAAATTCCACCTGTACCACTAAAGCGATGAAGTTTGGAGTACGATGAATCTTGGACTCAGAGCATGGTTGGGATTGTACGGTTTCCAAGACAACGGTTATGCGAAGTGGTGATTTCGGAAGAGATCACGCTCAGCAGCTAGGTTTTCCTCCAATTAGGGTATCCACACCAGCTGAGTGTGCAAAAAGAGAGGGTCTCCTCTTGACAAAGGGTCGTTTCCTAGTTGTTAACAGAATACATAATTTATCAGCCACAGAGAGATCACTAATTCATCCTTACGTACTCAGGTACTTAGAGACTATTCCACTCTATAAATCCAATAAAAATAAAACAATAAAATACAAAACATATCTGTTATATAATTACAGTAATTAATAAATCAGACATCTAATGAACTAAATAAAAGTAAAATCTACTTTATAGAAATTTAAGTACCCCGCCTAGTGGATAGGGCTTTTATTTGAGGCGTTCAGGATCAGCAGGGGATAACTACAAATTTTCAAAAAATTACTTTTTCGCCAGTTTTGTCAAGCAATTTTGTCTTACACTAAACATTGCCGCCTAATTTCTTATGGTTTTAGTCCGGTTTTGAGCCTTCGGGAGCGCATAGCATTGCTTGACTAAACTGTGTGAAAATGTTCAAATTTTTGAAATTAGGAGTTTGATCCTGAACTGATATGTAAGTTGTCAAAAGGACTGATTTGAACGATAACTCGTATGATAAGGACTCCAAGACAAAGAAGCTCACCTACTCAGGATGAAGAGACAAAATAATAAGTGACTACAAAGAGAGTAGAGAATCCTAAAACTAATCCCCATGAAGGACGCTAGAACAATGGGATTTATAGTGCCTTTGTGAAGATGAAAATTCATTAATAAATTAGCAGCTTATGGTCTTCCTCTCTATCGCCATATCCTACATCTTTACGGCGGATCTACATTAATAGAATTAATTGCACGCCCAGCCACCATTATCCACCAACCAATTATACCATATCTCCAGTACGTGTGTATTTAGCATTTTGTGCAAATCAGTAATAGCATGTGTATTATATCCCACAACAATTAGTTTTAAACTACTAAACTCCGTATTAACAATAACAATGAGCGCACCCGGAGGCTCGATGCCGATACCACCAATCTCTGCTTACAAACTTCTGTCCACGGGCCACTACCCAAACCCAAATCTGCAAAATCATTCTTAACGCATTCTTCCCACCTACGCCTTGGTTTACTCCTCAGACGCTTCCCAGTTGGTAGAGCGTTTCCCATTTTTTTGGGAATTCATTCGTTACTAAGTCCTACAACCTTAAAAGCCCATCTTAATCTTCGTGACGCTATCATTTCAATAATATTAGTTGGGCATTTGCTCTGCAATACCGCGTTGTGTTATCTCCTAAACTCTCCAGTGATCTCATCCTTCTTTGGACCAAATATTCTACGCAACACCTTATTTTCGATTACTTTAAGACGTTGTACTGAAAACCTCAAGCCTATCTGTATTATTATGTCTGTAAGTGTATGTAGCATGTCCCTAGTTTTTATTTGTTTATGAAAAAAACATAATCCATAGCAAAATTAATTTTCTGCTATGTTGTCCAGTAGATATCTATTTGTATCTATGCAATACCAATATCTATTTGTAGAATGAACCATTCTATATCAGCAGATATCTGGTTTCCTATGCGGACCAAAAAAGGATAACTCAATAATTACATCAATTGCCTTTTTCACATTTTTTGTTAATTTAGTCAAGCAATTTGGTCTAAAATGGCACCGCTGGCATTCCTGAGGTTTTTAGTCCGGTTCAAACCCTGAAGTTTTGGGAGCTTAATGTATTGCTTGACTAAACTAGCGAAAACGTGAAATTTGTAACTATCCGCTTTTGATCCTAAACGCCTCAAGTATAGTAAATAGCGACCATATTTTGTGTAAGCACATATTTCTGTTGATCATTAGGTTTGTTAATTTAAACAAATGAAGAAAAAGACGAGTTGTATTATACACTAACATCGTGAGGGGACAATTTGGGGGCAATCTTAAACAAAATAACCGCAGGATCGGCGAGAGCGCAGTATCTTCGAAGTTACTTTCAGAACGCCATTTAACTTTTAAGAAGATTGGCCAAGTTGTTTCCTAACAAAGACGAGAACCGGGTTCGGCTTGAGAAAATTTATTCCAGCAACGGGAAGAGATTTAACGAAGCTGTTTCCTCAAGCTTTGTGTCGCATTGTGCTCAGCTTACGGAACAACATTGTAGTACTTAGCATCAAAATGGAATAAGTCAACGAGGAAAAATATAATTAAAGTTGCGTGTTAAAGGCTAGCTGAAAGTACCGGTACAGGTACAATGGTCCTTATCTGGTACGAGATGTACCATACCGTACTGGAGGGTGTTCAGGCTAGGTGTGCTTGGTGAATACACAGAACGATAGTAATAAGCCCTAGTGTGCAAGTGCACCGAACATTTGTGCGTTACAGAAAATGTACATGGTTTTTTTGAAGTTCTTCCGAATACGAACAATGCTCGATTCCTTTTTTATTATTATTACTAATAAAACCGAAATCTAGGATACTATGGGGAAGGCTGACATTACTCGGACATATATAGAGAATGAACAAGCATGGATTGATTAAGCAAGTATTTGACTATGGGTAGAAGAAGTGGACATGAGAACACTACAATGTGGGCTAAAGGAGTAAGAGAGGATTTGGAAATGTTACGCATTACAGTCTCATTAACGGATTTGGGAGTAAAGTTAAAAATATGGAAAGTTTTCATGACGAAGAAGGAGCAGAGAACGTTGGACGAGGCTAGGCCGTGGATCAAAAGAAACGTGCCAATGAACTCAATTATTATTGGAGACAAGTGGTCAATACGAAATAAATAAAACCAGGGCTATTCCACGAATTTAAGGTTATAAGGAAACTGAAATGCCTAAGTTTAATTTTTTATAAACGTTTTTTCGCTAAAGTTAAAATCTTCTGAAGTATATATCTAGGACTAGTTGTAAAAAAATGCCTTTAAATAAATCCCCGCTCCTTCCACTTAAATCCTAGCTTCTGGGATTCGAGTTACCAACTGTACGGTTCTATGTATTAGTTGGTATAGTACCGCGTACCGCTGTTGCGTTCAGTGAACTGTAAGAACCAGCCTTAAGATATCTTTTGCATTTCATCAATGTACTGCCGATTAACTTGAAATGTTTAAGTTTATATTTAAATATGTTTTGATAATACAACTAAGAATTTGCAGATGTAGTCAATATAGACTTTATATCAATACGTGAGGCAAATAGGAGCAAAGATCAAACAATACATTTTGCTTACGAGCAGTTAAATGAAGATAAAAATTTAATAATTATAATAATTAAGGGATTACTTCGTGGTTAGCACATCGACCTTATATTTTCCTAGGTAGCGGATTCGCATCCCAGCAGGATTTTTTAGTGGGGTAAAAAACATTGGTTATTTTGTCCTTCGGAAGGAACGTAAAATAAAGGTCTTGAGACTGAGTAGGTACTCATTAACAATCCTGAATTCAACCTATCCTAATTTTATCGTCAATTCTGTACACATATTCTGTTACTCATACATAATCTTCTCGTATTATAATCCTATCCGACGCGTCGGACTTCTCGCGACGCTCTGTATTTCTTTACTTTACTATAAATTCTGTAATTCTTACTTGCTACTGCAAAGTTGTATATAGTTCTTTTCTGTTTCTTTCTTATCCTGATTATACTTAGATAGGTTGAAATTAGAACTCCTGCTGTAGCAACTTCTGATTAGCCATTGCAGCAAAAAGTGACGTTATATATATAAACAATGACTTTGATAAAAATTAAAATCCTGAGAGTGAAGGTATTAAGTACTTACTGCTAGAACATTTAAATCGTTCATTGATGTATTAAAAACATGATGATGTCTATTTCATACTTATATCGGCCTACTTTGAACGATAACTACTTAAAGTGTCACTGTTTAATTTAATTTTTAATATATTTAATCTTATTTCTATTTTTTCAATGGTTTTGAATCATCTCCTGAATTCTCTTGTTTCAGATTTCCACCAAGAAGCGCTCGAAGTTGAGAGGAAGGTGTAAAGAAGATCGCTGAGGTGTGAAGAGTCGTCTTATTCCCTGCCCGGGCTGGCTAAGATGTATTTGTAATCAGTCACACTCCTGCTTTGTTTTAGGTAGGTTTTCCACATCTATCTAGTTGTGTGGTTGGTAAAGTTAGTTGAAGTTTAACAATTACTTATTCCAGTTTTGATGAATCGAGCATTGGTCGCTCAGTATGTAGGCTAACTGAAAGTAAGATAGCAGGAAGGGAAAAAAACTATCCATCTGATAACATAAATTTGAGATCGTAAATGTGCTATGATAAGAATATCTACATACATTGTGCATTTACATTCTCAATTTAAAAATCATACAATGTTCCAAGCCTTAAAAAAAAAAAAAACCTGTACTACTACAACCCATGAAGGGTCTGGGGTTCAGTACATGGTAGAGACTGTACTGTTTCATGGACAACGGTTCTGCAAGGAGGTGACTTGTCCTAGGTCACGCTCAACCGCCAGATTTTTCACCCTTATTTTGGGTACCCTATTTTTATAATATTTTATAGAGGCTGGGTGGGCCCCAGGAGGGTCATTTTATCAGCAGTTTTTATGATTTTTCTTAAGGTCTGTCGTTTGAAGCATTTAATTATTTCTTTTGTTTGACCATTTACAAGATTTGAAGCATATACACGTAAAAGTTTAAAATTAATTTTACAAATACGTCCAATACAACGCTCATTGATATAAGTAATCTAATGGTTTAATTCTGATGCTTCTTCTAAATTCAAAATAATAACGCTAATAAATAATAAGGAAGAAGTTCAGGTTCATCAAGATTCACTACAATTCAAACTGTTAGATTATTCTTTTTATAAAATTTATTAGTAAATAGTTAATAGTAAATTATACTTTATTTTTGCAATATGCCCAGTTGAATCACAATTTTTGAATTTTCAGTTTAATAATTAGAATTGTTGATAAGTTATCGCTGGCCTGAAGTAATTGGACGAAAATAGTTTTGCGAATGAGGATGTGAGCTCAGCCGTGAAGAATGCCTAAGCTTTCAACCAATTTAGCTCCCCAAAATTGTTTTGTCTTCTCACACAATTCCACCTCCTTTAGCCAAAAATTATTAACTTCGACAGAATTGAATGTCTCTCTCACTACAATGAGCAATCAATTATCCGTAACCAAATGTGCACGTTGGAAATGGAAAACAATTGAAAATTAAAATGTATATTGTTATCTGACAACTCTGTCTCAAATATTGGCTACTTTTGTCTGCTTAATAGTTGCTGAATCTTAATTAGAACGTAAGTAGGTTTTTTTTTTAGGAATAATTTTAAGATGGTTTTGATTTGATATTTGAACGCGCATATGCTTCTCTTCGATAATTTATAGCAAGAAAGATTTGCTATAAATTATAAAAGAAGAATAAATTGCTATAAAGGAAGAATTGCTATAAATTTGATTTCATGTAGCTGAAAAAAATTCCATTAGAGAATATGGAAAGAGTGTTTGGATTTGGAGTTAAAGCAGAAGGTACAGAATACGAGTATACTAGCTATGTAATACAGTAATAAACTATGAATGGATCTTCACTGACGCGATTGATATTATGTTCATTACTAGTAATCTTTGCACTCATTCTCCCATTAATTCCGAAGTCACATTAACTTATTTAACAAAAAAAAAATCAGGTTTACTTAATAATAATAATTAATATTCGAGATGATGGAAGTTAGTTGAAGAAAATGTAATGATTAATTGGCATATAGTAGGTAATAAATAATTGATCCTTGTATATGTTTAAATATTCAATTGCCAACATAACTCGTAGGAATAAGAAAAAATTACTTAACTTATTGTTACGAGTATACTAGATAAAGTAATATGTGGTTGATCATTTATATATAAGTGAATATTTATGATGAAATAAAAATATATCAAGAAGGTTTAAATTTTTAACATTTTTTACATTCAATGAGGAAGGAAACTCATAAAGAAAAGTTACAAGGAGGAAAGAAAATTGTTATTAATTGGTCCTTTGTTAAGCTTAACCATAACTTTACTTTATAATTCACTTGCTTCCTAATAATGTGAATTATATCATTTCTTCTACTTCAAGGTTTTGGAAAAGAATAACTACTTCTGAGGGGATCTTGATTCAGATCTTCTTAAGCACTTTAGTGGTTACAGGCCAACGGTCGTGCAAGGAGGTGATTCAGCTCAGATTTCGCTCAAACGCTAGGCTTATTCCTCAATTATTATAGTTAATAGTGGTGTCCACTTTATTGAGACTAGTCAAACCCCAATAGTCACTCCACCTCGGGGTCGAATCACGTCTACTTTTTGTTAAAGATGTTTCCAAATCTGGTTATTCTTTATGGTTATCTGATGGTTTTTGCTCGACATGTTGATATTAACTACGAATGTATATACCTAGAGAGATTCTCATGCACTTCACATTCTATTTATTTTACAAAAATAATTAGTCTCATAAAATATAAACTTAATTTTGTCGATTTATAGAAATTTGACTGTAACTTAGTATTACAGATAAGTTATGGTTGATTTTTCAGATATTCATAAAACAATATTTTAGTATTTCGCTGATTTGGGCTTAATCATTTTTACCATTTTATTTGCATATATATTATTGGACCTTTTTATATGATTTTTTTTTTTAATTTCTAAAATTCAAAGTGGATTTCTGTTCCTTACTATGTTTAATTTTACAAATTGTAATTAGCTGTTATTAATCTTTACTTTTCTGAAAACATTTACAGTTAAACGAAGATTGTTTAGTATGTCATCAAATATGACTCCGGAAACGTGATATTTTCGTGCATTTTTTTCAATGTAATGAGTTCAAACTTGGACCCTCGGTAGCCCAAGCTGCTAGGAACATTATCACCGCGTTCGGGAAAAGGTGTAACGAACTGACCATTCGCCGTTTACAACATAAGCTGTTTAAATGACATACGATTGTAGAAACAAGAGTAAAGACCAGGTGGTACAGAAGTAGCCTGCCCTACAGGTAAGCACCCTTGCACCCTACATTGCCACTTACCGACTGGTACACTTACCGCACCCCTCCTTGCTAACAAGCCCATTGTTAACTGGCTTTATCTAGCCTATTTATATCGGACCTAGGCCTGTTTAATGGAAATATAACATCCCAATATGATCATATAAGACTCAACGAGAGCGAGAATGGAAACTATTATAACTATTAAAACTATTATATCCAAATACCAATATTTATAATAATATAAGTGCGGAATGGGTCTCTTCTACAAAAAGGAGACATATGGGTCCAACAACGCTAAAATAAGACCTGATTCTATATATTGCTAAAGCAACCTCGTATTGTGTCCTGTATAGTCCTTATACTCATCATTTATAATTTATATAAGAATAAGTATAAATTGGATAGGGATCTTTAGCGAGCAGCTGGCACCGCACGGGTTCAGTATCTCTAATTTAAGTCGGCATTACTAAGGTTGTTTTTAATCCCTTTAAAAAATCCTAAAGCCACCAACCGTGCTGCGAACCTTCGATCTTAGACACAGTAGGTTGATAGGCTAACCACTACACCACAGCTGCCCCGTTAATTTGTTGCTTTTACAAGACATTTTAAGAAATCATAATTTACATTTTATTTTATTTTTATTAATAGTTATAATTTTTAAATATTTTTATTTGAAAAGAAAAGACATGTCCACGAAACGTTGGCGACACGGGTTCGAGTCCCGCTTCTCGACATCTCTTTTCTTTTTAAATAAAAATATTCATAATTTACGTAGTTATTTTCAGTATGAATCTATATAATTAGAGGTTTGTGGATTTCTAGGCCGGTGTTTGGTTATAGAGTTTCGGTTTCTGATCAATTGGAACTCAATTGACCAATGATTAAGTTCATGAAATGATTAAAAAATTGCGGGCCATTATATCGTAATGCCGATCCGTTCAAACGAGCCTTTAGATCTGCTTCATAAATTTTTCAATAATTCGGCATTTAAGGTTAAATGGAAAATCATTAAACATGCAGTTATGTGTATTTTCCTTTCGCCTCTCCTATTTTCATATATCTTTTTCTTAAGTTAGTTCTGTAACATTACATTAGGTTCTTTTATCTTCTGATAAAATAAACTTAAAGTTATTTCTTTGCAGCATTGGGTTAATGTTAAATATTGATTTAATGGATTAACTCTAACTTGGCAAAAAAAGTGCTGTTTGAGTTATTTAAGTCAAATATTACTTAATTGTCGTTTGAACAATCAATCAGTGGCATGTTAAGGAAGTAAAATACATTATAAAAACATAATATAACCTAAAAATTAGGCCCAGTAGCAGAAAAAAATATTTAATAAAAACTATTTATATAATCGTAAGGAAGAAAATAGTTGGGGGTGTAGTCAAATAAAAACACTAAATAAGTGCTTACTTATTTAGTGTTTTTATTTGACTGCACTCCCAACTATTTTCTTCCTTACGTCTATCTTCCAGTCAACCATCCCCTCGCTTCTTATTTATATAATCCTTTAATTTAACCTTTTTTTAATTTATTTAAACTGATGAAGTCTTGATTAGGGTTTACCTTTAATTATTCATATTTATGTATTTATATTTGTTATTATTATTTGCGCATGAGCCAATTAAATACAGTACTTAAAGGCCTCCATTTGCTTTCATTGTGCCCCTACTTCTTTCATTACTTTGCTGTGGGCTTCCTTTCTCTCTTGAGACCATGTTATTCCAGTCTTCTTTGATTTAATTCTTTTGCTCTGATTATTTTGATGTAATTCGGGCCTTTTTCAAGCCTTTTTTTATTTCGCCATTCCATTTCATATTTATATTTACCATAACAAACTCATCCATCATGATCTTAATATCCCATATGTTACTGATTTGGCCCAAACTAGATACCTATCCTTCCATAACAAGCTCCATACGCACTTGAATCCGCTAGTCTCTCAGCTTGCTTCCCATACTATTCCTGATAACCCTCCGAGGCGTCTGAAAAGAAGATGGCCTCGAGATCATCTACTATAGAACTTTATTGGAGTGCTATCGATGGGTAGTTTCTCCACAAGTGTTTTCATGTCATATTCTACATTTTTGCACATTTACTTGATATAATACTGATCAATTATCAATAAATTATTTATATTTATAGTTGTAAATATCATTGAATTAAATAAAAAATAAAAAAAATATTTACCATAATTTACGAAAATCTTATTTTTTCATTGTTAGGGCATTATTATGAGAAAAATTAAGTCTTAAAACGTTGCCAAATGATAGATTCATATTTATTGACTGAATCACGAGAATCTGAAAAACTTTATACTATAAAAAATACATACTATATATCTGCAGTCCCGGTCAAAATATGTTCAAAATCAGTATCTTGTACTTAATGAAGGGAAATCTTGTATTGCATATGTTATTCTCGTACTGAATAACTAAGTCAGGCATTGGCTTGAAATGGAGTTATTGCTAATGTTACAATTCTATTTCGTCCCAAAAAATGCGAGAATGGCACGATTCCGCTTCCCTTAAAATAATGAACTCTGGACAAAATTTGACTTAACCACTTATTTACCGAGGCTGTAGATATAAAGCATATTTTTGGTTGAATAGCTTGGAGAAAGCTAATTTTCTTTTATAGATATTTAAATATGGAGGCAGAGATTTGTACAAAATATAGCTCAACATTTAAATTGTGGTTGGTCTCATTATTTTCTTGGCTCATTTGACGGTAAACTTAAAATAATATTTATGTACTTCTTGTGGTTGGATTTAGCTGGATATTTAAACAAAACGATAGATTTAATGGGAGTAAAAGTATGGCCATTGATGATTCGTGTCGGATTGATTGCCATATTGGATGAGGGTAGGGTGAGATCAAGAAGGTGGTTTAGGTACTTTTGCTCGATTGGCCATTTTGTTCGAACGAAGTTTGGCGATATCCGAAGAGGAGAGCCTACTGACGTTGCTATGGGAACGTTCGGAGCAGTATCGTGTGAACTGGTTGTGGGACCCGCTCCTAGCGGCAGCTCTCACGTCTTCCACCTGCCCTCTGCAGGTAGATCTCCATTGTCTCTTCCAGTTCTTGCTATTTGCGTTCTTTAGTATCTTTATGTCGTGTCTTCTTACACCAGCAACTGTCTCCGGAGGTAGCTATCTAGGTCGGAGCTGTGGAGGTTGCGAAGACGTCTCCGAACCTTATCTGTAAGTCGATAATGCTCCAGCTGACCAAGGGGATAACTAATGGTCCAGAATATTTAAATAGTTAGGAGGAGAGTCTTTTACGCCCTATTTTAGTTGTTTCAACCTTTGTTATACGATTGCTCGGGTAAATACAATATTCAAGACTGTAATTATATTAATTTTAGTCCAGACCATGTTTGTAAGATTCAAGGGTGAAATATTTAACAATATGTTTTAGTTGAGGTAGGTCCCATCTTACTAGATCTGAAGAACCTCCTCTGACTAACCCAGCCTGTAATAAGGTGAGTGAGTACTCTTGATTGATAATGACGTGAATGTTGAGCGCGATCATTGCCAAATTATCTCCTTGTGCAACCGTTGGTATAAAAACAGTACTGTCATCTTGTGAACTTGATATTCTTAATGAGTTTAGCTGTTTAATGTTTAGCTGTTTCGTTGATCTTCTTGTAATCGCAACGTGTTTTTCGAGTAGTTGTATTTTTCCTAAAACGTTATTTTTTTAATAAATAGATTTACTACTTTTTGGACTTATCCTCGCAGCACTTTCTGATATTGTCCTTAATTATGTAATTATTTATAATTAATATAAATAGTTGTAGAGGGGGTTGATTGTAGATGCATTTTAAGGATTGGCCGTTTAGTGAGTGTGTTTCTTATGAAATTGTTATTATATACAGATTTAAAATTGTATAAGAAAAGTGTGATATAAATTTTATGAGGAAGAAAATGGTCCGGGTGGAGGTCATAAAAAAAAGAACTGTTTATTTTAAGGTCAATATTTCATTCACATATATATAAGGTCAACTAATACTATTCAAATATTTTTATTTTCAAGAGAAAAGATTTGTCTAGGCCGGGATTCGAACCCGGGTCGCCCGCGTCTCTAGTGCGGTGCTCTAACCACTGAGCTACCAAGGGTCGAATCCAAGCCAGACAAATCCATTATCTTCACCGATCCTATCCCGGCCAAGACAAATCTTTCCTCTATAAAATAAAAATATTTAAAAATAATCACCATCAAAAGACAATAAATAAAAAATAATTATGATACTATTCAAGATGTATAAAATTTATGTTTATGTATTCTATATATTATAATTCATAAAGATTTACGGACAGACAGAACCCTAAATATTGTTGCACGAAAAACGGGCATATATTTATTTTTATTACATTTTTTTTTTTTTAATCTATCCCTCTCACCCCTTCATTGCCAGAAAGACGGAAAAATCTTTGAACATTGATGTGTAAATATTTTCAATTTGTATACATTACTTCAATAGAATTAAAGAAATATTTTGTTAATATATACTTCAATAGAATTAAAGAAATATTTTGTTAGTATATTACCAAATTTATTACTTATTTTTTGATGCATTTTTTATTTGTTTTTTGTCTATATGTATTTTCTCCTTTTATAAAATTATAATGTAAGCTATGGATGTGGCTGTAAAAGAGAGCATCTGTATTAAAAAAAAGTTGGGGGAACTTTGTTGATTTTATTTTTTTCACGCGTCAACGAAATATTGAAGCTCCGCTAACTTGATGTGTGTAAAAACAAGTCGAAAAAGAAACAAGAACAAAAAAAAACACGTGACATGAGAGACAGGAGGGAGAACAGTTCCCAGTGGCAACTGGTCCTAGCCTCAAGTTCTGGTTCCAGCTCTCTCATCCAGTTCCTTTTCATTCCATGTTTGTCTTGGATGTCCTATTTTCTGTTATGTATGCTGTCTTTGTCGTGAAATGTTATTTAGTTTTCATGAATGGCCCTTAGCAAGTCCTGAACTAAGGACCCTTGATTTAAAATATCCAAGAGCATCAAGTCTGCTTTATTCCTCAAATTTTTTAAAGAAAGTAACTTTTTAAAAATATATCTAAAACCCCTCTGATTAGGTGTTAATTTTCTCCAAAATGAGTTTCTTATAATTATAGAAGCAGAATTGTAATATTTGTATAGTGAATAAGTGGCTAAGTCAGACGTCAGACATTGACTTGAAAAAGGAGTTACTGCTTAATTATAACTCCATTTCAAGCCAAAAACTACGAGAAGACACGATTCTGCTTTCCTCAGTACAATTAGCAGACCTAAGAAAAAATTTCTACTTAATCACTTCAATGAGCTGCAGATATAATCTTCATCTGAGCTGGAAAAAAGGTTATTATTTTATATTGTAATTTAAAAATGGTTTTCAATTACATAAATTTAACTAATAAATAAATAATAATAAATGGTTATTTGCCTATATTCACGAAAATTTTGATCTAAGTTCGATTCATTTTTATTGTTAATAGCTCACACATTATTCAGATGTTACAATCACGTTCACTGATGTCTTAAAACTTCTAACCCTAAAAACAACATTATAAGGAATTATACCTTTTACCCAAAATAGGTTAATATAACCGCATCATCAGCATTGGAAAAAATAAATGTGAAAAAAAAATTTTATTAATTTTTTTTTAGTTTACTAAGGATGTTTTAAAATTCGACAGTTCGTAGATGTAAATAGAGCGCCTTGTTATTTTTTTAACGTTTTGTACGAGCTGTAATGTAAATGGTACAGTAAACCAGACCAAGAGCTGATAATATTTACAAATAAAACAGCTGACGTCTAGAAATACTAAATTGTTTATTCTCTAGAAGGCTTGATACGAAGGCACCTATTACGTAAAGGCAACAATGAATATTTAATACGTTTCTTTCTTGCGTTCATCAACTACTTCTATGGCGCAAACTCCAAGTCAACAATAATTCATATAAATAAACATAATTCGTTGTATACTCAGCATGTGTATGCATCTTTAGATTAATATCAAATAAATAATTACTTTTTTTAGAAAACAATTGATGGAGATTCCTAAGAATGTTTGTTGTAACTTTATCATTAATTTACTTTATTCAAAGGAGTTAGCTGTTTTTATATTCATAATTGTAAGACAATATATTTACGTGAATAATTCCAAAATAATGTACCAGTTCATTTATCATATTGTATCGGTGAATGATTTTATACTGTGTATTTTGAATGAAAATAGTACTTTTAATTTTTCACTTTTGGATTTTAGAATAGCTTTTCATAACTCAGAAATAGTTTTTTTAGTGGACATCAATGAAAAAAATCCAAATTTATATCTACTCTGATCTCACTATTGAAATTAAAAAACATATGAAGAAATATATCGATATTTTTAGGATCGATAACCCTCAAAATGAACTCTTGGTAAGGTATAAAAAAATTTCCTAAGTTTATAAGTTATAAAAAATTGCTCGTAACCAACCATAAAGTACGTCCATTTGTCTCTGGCAGTAACAATTAACAGTCTCTGGAAATAACTTCTAAACTACAAAATTTGCAGATTTTCCAATTTTTTAAAAATAATTACTTTTTATTTCTTTGACAGTTAATCGTTTTCCTAGCTGATTTAAATTTTTAATTATATTTTTTCATTCTGTCATGATGATGCCTGAAAGTATGGGCAGGTTTTCTGGTTTTTTGGTTCACCACGTAGGCGTTGGGAAACTTCTTGTTCGTTCTGAGAGTATCTCAATTATCTCCATATAATTGCTCTTTTAGTAGCTTTACTCGTGTTTACTTTCTTCCATATATTATTTATTTATTGTCAATGGACCTAGGAGGATTACGCAAAGCAGTCTGGCATCTTTTCTTCCAAACTTCCTTCATATTTTCTTCATGTAATCTTTTTCTCTCTTTGTCTATCTCGTTCCTGGTATATACACGTATGTATGGGTAACAGTAGCCTATATTACATGAATTTAATATAATATCAATTGATATTTTGATATATATCTTTATATGATGGAAATAATCAGGAAGTAGGTGTCAGTTCCGCAGGTTGTCGCTTCGAGTTAAGTCATAGGTTTTAACTTTTCAGTCGTTTTGTTTCTAATTTTCTCGAAAATAAAAATAATCGTGAGTTTTAATATGAAAATAGAGTGTAATTATGAGAAATGCGTATATTTCGGTAAATACTCGTATTTCATCAAGGAATGAACGTTTCGGCAAACATTTCGAATTATAGATGATATACCCTAAACACTATGTGTAAGTCGGTTCTGTAATTTATATACAGACAGTAATGGTTACAATATTAAAGTCAGTAATAAACATATTTTTATTTTCGAGAATATTAAAAAGTAAATGAATGAAAAGTCAAAACTTGGGGCTTAACTCGAAGCGACAACGTGTGGAACTGTTACCAGAAAATATAGCCCGATGATTGTGCCCAGACTGATTTCGAACTGACACCGTTCTCCGCCATTTTATTTTATACTCGATCACGTGTCGGTCACGTGGTTTATTGCTTTTAGTTTTGTGAATGGAATTGAAAGAAGGAGGGCAGGAGGAAGGAAGCAGTAATGCCCGCCATTGATCCGGAGCAGGGAAGGCGATAAGCTCTTATCATGGCGCCACTACCGCTCTCGCTGTCTCCTCTTCTTAGCTATGTCAATACTTAGCCTATATCTATAACAATATTTTGATATATTTCAACCATCATACTCTTTTCTTATAAATAAGTCAATGTGTCAGTTACAACTAGGTGAAGATAAATTGAAAACATTCCGACTCGCAAGAAATTTTCTGTGAAAAAAAACAAACTATTTCAGGCATTGGCATGCAAAAGTAAGTCATGAAAGTATAATTAACTGTTATAGAGGCCAAAAACTGTTTTGAGAACTCAAAATGTATGTTTCAATTGGAAAATAATAACTACCACCGTTCACAGAAACTAAACCACTCCCAATTTTGACTTACTCCTCTTTCTATGTTAATGGCATGATTAATTACTATTTTTTCCTTGTCAATGCCTAATTTATTTTGGAGTCGTTCCATGCAAAGCGTATTGGAAACTGGATAAAAAAGGAAAAGATGCAGTTACAGGATATTTCTTACAATAATCACATAATATTAACATATTACCTTTTTTTTGCACCACTATTCGGAATCTTAGAAAATAAAAAACTGTCTCTTCATTTCCTTTAAGCCTCAAAAGAGCTATTTCCAGTAGAATTATTTTCAAAACTGATAAATAAATCAATGCCTTTACTGCAGAGAGAACGTCAACTTTGTTTTTTTATTTGATTTTGTTTATTTGAAACGTGTGATTTATGAAATTAATAAATTTTCTGAAGAAAGAAAAAGTAAAATATATTAGATAGAAGGGGTGGAGGTCAAAAACATCAAGGGCCGTTATACTTTAATATAAAGACAAAACAATTCCCAATGTTTTGACCCACACTCCCAAACTTTATGGCCTATGACAACAATAAGACTTCATATTTTCGTTACAAGATATAAAGTCCGGATGAATAACAACAGTGTGGGTCAAAACGTAGGTTTAATAAAAATATAGTTACATTACAATTTGTTCTGGATCGTCCTTTTTTTGTCCAATTGCTTTTGTCCAATACTCAATACAAGTTAAGCGGTATGTTACCATGACCACAATTTTTATGAAGTAGTTTTGGCATTTCCTTCACGCTGAAAGGAGGGAGAGAAAGAAGATCTTGACCTTTTATAAATATCTTTATCAATTAACGAAACAAAACTTTTGAAGAAAAAAACAATTGCCAGTCAAAATCAATTGCTTTTTATACTTAACTCTGTGAGAGGTGTTATGGATGGGAGGAGAAAGATATGCAATAAGATATTCCCTAAGATATATTATTATAATATATCCTATAGTGTAATGTATTATTATAATATATACACATATATCCTTCCCTTCTCGTTATTAAATTAGTTTTAAGACTAGATGCTAGCTTCATAATGATAGATAAGGATCGCTGTCATGCCTCTGCGATAAACACCTCACTTCGCCTGTAACCTGATAAGGCTGTGAGGCAAGATAAGAGAAGAGGTCTACTGCAACTTCTCTCTCTCTCCTCCCTCTCTCTCTCTCTCTCTCTCTCTCTCTCTCTCTCTCTCTCTCTCTCTCTCTCTCTCTCTCTCTCTCTCTCTCTCTCTCTCTCTCTCTCTCTCTCTCATCTAACAGGCCGTCCTTTGGCCCCTCCTACTGTAGACCGGAGGTAACACAATATCAAGAGTATCTGACCACACCAGAGCGGTATTTTGTACCCAACAATGTACTTGTTGCGGTTCGGTCCAAATAGGATCCAACCAGCCGCATAAGAATAGTTGAAGTGCTGTTTAAGTTGAGAAGTAAAACGGTTCTCAAGTGTATTGATTAATTGTAAGGGATGTTCCATTCACAACTTCGGACAATATATTTTGGATAGAGTATCTCAGTCATTCATAAACTGGATTTGTGTTTCATTAAAGAATTGAGGCTAATACACGAAGTAAGTCAAGAAAAGGTAATTTTATTGTGGGAGGCAAAAAACTGTTTTGAAAACTAAAAATGAATGTTTCAAGTGGAAAATATTAACTACCACTGTTCATAGAAACTAAACCATCCCCTGTTATGACATACTTCTATAGTTAGGATTAATTACTATCTGTTATGAGTAAATAGTAAAATCAGAACTTTTGGTCAACTCCTGGGAAAGAAAAATATTAAGAACGAAGGGGCGGAGTGGCCGAAAATGGGTATGGAGAAGAAGGCACGAGGAGCTGATGGAGCTTCATGGGGAGCCTGACACGATGGCATTGATTGAGCCAGAATTAGACGGATGGGACATGTAGAAAGAATGTCAGAACACGGTATACCAAAGAGAATGCTCAAGTGGGAAAACCGGACTGCAAGTACGTCCTCCGATCAGATGGCTGGACGATGTGGAGGAGGACTTAAAGCTGATGGATGTAGGATCGCGGAGAATGGTTAGCTGTGGAGGAGGTGGCCCGGATTCTTGCAGGACCGTACAACCAGAATAATAATACTTTTTTATATGAAATGATAGTGCTCTACTTTTTTCCCTCGTCAAAGCATCAGTTATCTTTTGGGAATCTTTTTCAGCGTTTGTCATTGCAACTAATTTAAAACTGGAAGGCCGTCTTTAATTGAACTCGTTGAACGCTTTATGGATTTTTATAATGAAACACTGAAAGCTATAAAAGAAATTTGACAGAAACTAAATATTCCATACAACCGCAGGGTTTTAAAAATGTAGATTTGCTTACAAAATGTTGATAATGTTGAAATAAATTTCGAAATTATCTGAAATAGTATTTTTATTCTAGGTCCCTATTGATTCATTTAGGTCCCTAGCAGTAAAGACAGTTATGTTTTAGGCTTGATGATCATTTAGTTTAGTTTGAATTCGATGGGAGGGATTTAAATTGAAGATCGTCGGGAAATAATCGGTTTTCGAGGGAAGTTAAGATCGAGACTTTTTTACTGAAAATACTTTTGAATGTAAATATTGAACTTGGTTCCATAAGTGAGAAATTAATCATCAAATCCTAGTAGGTTCATTAGTATAGGCAATGAAGTCATTATTTGAACATTCAAAATTGATACATTTTATTCGCTTGATATTCTTCCCCTCCAGTCCTAATCCGAAAATTGGTTTTCTAATTCATTAAGATTCATTTTCATCATCATCATCATTCTGTTAAATGTTCTATCCCTCCTAGTTGCCATCACTTATAGAAGCGGAATCATAAGATTCTTTGGTTTTTGTTGAGAACATTTGTGATATTCCTTACACTCCAGGTGGGGGAAATCATTTGAACGTTTTAAATAAAATTCAACAATTAAAATTCACTTCACTTCTTTCTTTTATGTCCTGAAAACCCTTCCTCAGTCTCCTCCTTCTGATCCATTACATAATTTTAATGTTATAATAATGCTATCACTCTATAAACAAAAAAACAACAATGTTACGTCAAACTTTGAGTGTTCTTACATATCTCTGACGCCTGAAATGATAAGATAACAGGTGTGGCCGCAGGAATTTTAAAGATGAATCCAATCAATGAAGATGTGATTCACCGATGAAATAAAACAGGTGATATCGTGTTTTTATTGACTAACTCCATCTGTATTTGCAATTGTAAGGAGGGCTAATACTCCCAAAGTGAATTTTGAGATAGAGGCCTGATTGAGTTCATATCTTAAAGTTCTTCTAGTCTAGCTCACCCAACTTCTAGTCCTTTTAGATATATCACCACAGTTTATATCGGTATATAATATCGGGTTAGGACCGTAAGTAGGGCTATTGCCAACTGAATAGGAAAGCTTAATTTTGTTGATCTAAGTTTTGATGTATTAGGATCAGAAACAAGACACTTAATGGTCCTATGAAACTTAATTATATTTAGCAATATCTACGTAAGTAAGAAAGGATAACATAACAACAAAGGTTACACATAAAAAAACATCTGGTTTCACCAGATGGTTGCCATGTATACACAAATCAATCGTTCAACAAATTTTACTGCATCTTTATTCATACTCTCCCTCAATAGAATCCAAAAAAGAGTATTTTAGGTATTCTATTTCGTAATAAATATCTTTGTCCATAAAATAAACTGATTTATTATATTCTCGACTGAATAAGGTCCAACCATAACGAAGAAAAAAAAAATGATTTTTTTAAACTAAAACTAAAAATTATTTTAGTTTCCATTCCATTAAGTGATCCATTATAGATAAGATCATAAGAAAAAATGCCCTTTCATCTCATCTAGTTTTATCGAAATGCTGGTTTGTGTTTACCTATAGTAAAATTAATTTAAAAGCACATAATGTTTAAAATATTTTTTTTTTATTAATCAATCCAGAAAATAAAGACTTCTATTCAAAAAAGACTTCAAATTAGTAAGCAGTCAACTTTTGGTCGGGACATACGTCAACCAAAGATCAAATGCGGAAGACCTCACATCATCGGCCATTGTCTAACAGTCTTAGTTTTTTATTGAACATCTTGAATTCAGTTTGCTGTTTCTGATTTATGAGTCTGTTTGGACTCTTGTAATGAGATGGGCTTCATTTCTTCTTCATTGACAACCATCTAAGGTTCTTTGGTCTAATACACGGCCGAGACTCTATGCCAATGATTATGCATGTAGGTGATTTGGCATTTTATAGAAGCCCCAGCAACTTAGTCCCAGCAGGTTCTCCGGGGTCGTTTTATCAATTTGTTTGATTCAATAATTTAACTGCCATAGCCGGTCTTGAACTCGGAACTGAGATATCAGTAACCCAGTACCCTACCTACTCCAACTAAAACAATCTGAAATCATTCGCTACTGAATCATATAAACATGGTCTAGACCAAAATTATTACGTCTCACAAACTGAATAGGGTGCGAAATGTCTATTCTCCTAACTGTTTAAATATTTTGAGATATTAGGATTTAAAACTTATTTTTGGATTATGGATAACTTATCTTTGGACAAACAGATAGTTTCGTAATGATATAATTATGTACTGTTAATGATCTGTTGTTGATGGATGTGTGAGCTGTTGTTTTATGGCTAATAAAAGATTACAATAGTACAACAGCGGGATTCGAAACTAAGTTTTTTTGGATTAAGGATAAGAGACTAATTGCTTAAAAAATTGATGTTCTCATAAGGCAAATGTAGCTTATTTGTTCATTGAACGTCACTTCATGGCTAATCGGACAATGCTACAGAGTCCTAAATTCAGGTATAATTACGATAGGGATGTTTAACGAGTACCTGACACCCCACAGGGTCGGGACCCCCATTTTACGTCTCTTCAGAAGGACGTCTTAACCAAGGATTTTTTAAACTACCTTTAACAAATCCTAAGGCACTTGCCTTCGTGATCATGTCGGTTTAATACGAAGATTGATGATTGGAATTATTTTTTCTCGTTACTAAATGGCACCTAGCAACGATGTGAAGGCCGCTAATTGCTCGGCTATCCCCTAGAGCGCGCCCTTAACACCCTGACAAGGCGCTAAGAAGAAACAAGAACTACTCGCAGTGTAAATGAAGCGACGGGTGGGTGGAGAAGGCAGGCGCCAGGAGAAGATTAGGCTAGACGGTGACGTCGCACCCCCCTCTCTTCTTCCATCGCCGCGGCTAAATGTTAAATATTTGTCATCTCGATCTCCCTCGAGCTCGTTAATGAACGACGATTCTTCTCAATCGATCCTCATATCTTCTTCTATTCTATTGTTCTCCATCTTTATTGCTTCCTCTATGGCTCCATTAAAGCCTTTACTCATTCCGGAGACTTTTATCCCATGACATCACATGCTCTGCCTCGCATTACATACAATTATGTAACAATGTAAAACATTCATAATGACCTCATTATCATGATCGATTCACAGATAGGATTAGATCGATTGTTGTAGGGCTGATAATATGGATATGAGGCAGTCCATTTACAATAGCTCGCGTATACTTACTTGAAGCACAACTTAGCATCCCGATTGGATGACATAAAAATATGTTTTTTTTATTCGTTTTGAGCCTCTATGAACCAATAATTGACAACCGAAATATTCACAATTCACAATTCATCGAAATATAGAGGATATTAGGATAGATTTAGTTTATTAACAACCCTATATGGACCCTGTCTGGTTTGCATGGCAACTCCTGTATAGTGGATACCTTTAATTTGTGGAACCTTTGGTGGTTGAGCGTGATCTCGACCAAAAGGACTTCCCTACACAACTGTTGTCTCATAAATAATGTAATTTTACCATGTACTGATCCCAAAGATCCAATCCCTTTAGGGGTAGAGTTTTTTTGGGGGAGGGAATTAAAAGATGTCAGCCACCATTTTGTTATTATGTTAAGGTTGTTCATAATTCGTGTAAGTTGGTTGAATAAAACGTATTAAGTTCGGACGTCCTCTCTATTTATTTATTCTACTTTACTCAATAAATTTAAAAATCTTGATACTCTATTTTGATATTAGGCGCCCAGAATCTAATGAGAGTTACTCCTAAGTTTATACAATTGACTTTTTTCACTTTTTACGCTAGTTTAGTCAACCTCCCGAACTTCAGCTTCTACACCGTACTGAACTATGAGGAATAAGGTGGCGAAAAGTCTTGTCAGAGGAAATTTGAATAAACTAACGGAAAATATAACAAGTCGATAAATGAAATTTTGTTGTTATTCACTTATGAACCTAAATGCCTCGTATCACTAACTAACTGAAGTACTTTTTAAATATTTATTATCTCCATGGTTCCCTACGTTCATTAATAGATTCTTCTTCAGACTGTTAATAACATTGGTTTTTAATTTATTTCAAGTTTTTTTTAATCGCCTCAACAAATCTCTAAATGTCCCCTGATTTCGAGAATAATCTATTTTGAGATTGCATTTATTGCAATGAATTGTATGCAAACTTTTTTGCTCTTTTGGGCGATGAGTAGAATATTAATCGTCTATTCATTTGGGAATTGAATAGAATACAAGTATTAGCTTTTTATTTTAATTAATTTCCAACTCGATTCATTATTTATTATCATTTTGAAGTATACTATCTCGTTTTCTAAAACTAATTAACTAAGCAATTATAAAGGCCATTTGTCGTATTTAAAAATAAAATCCGTTGAATTGTTGCTTACTAAAGAAGTATTAAGTTTAATTCTGTCTAGTACCTCGTGAATTAACCCCACGGGTATTTGACACCAAAAGTCGATCAAAATAGGAAAACAATTTTTTGAAAATTCCAGGAACCTACCTCTACTTTACGTGAAGCCAAATGTTTATAGAACATAAGGTCATAATTTTTTCTGAAAAAACAGCTGTACCTGCCGCTGTATTAGTTGTATTATGAAGCTATTACAAGTTGTACGTGCTGTTACCAGTGAATGAATGAAATATCTGTGTGTTTTATCAAGTGAATATTGGTGTTGCTGTTGGTGTTGTTGTACGTTAGAGTGTTGTTTCCCAGTTTTATCAAAAACTATGTGCCAACAAAAAGTGCCAAAACATACATTAAATGATCAAACAGTCAGTTGTTGTAGAACCAAACGAGGTTATTTATAATTTTCACTCTTTTACTTTTTTAACATTTGACTTGTTATAGGCCCCTCTGGATTAAAGATCATGACCCGACAAGCTGTTTATAAGATGGATAAAGGCTGTATAGGAATGGATTTTGCACAGAAGTTGGAATTAGTCGAGGAAAATATTGTAAAACAGCCTACATTCTCAGAGGAACAAATGCAACAGTTTCAGCAAAAGTTTTCAAGACTCAAATCGGATATGAAATCAAAATGGCATGTTGCTAAGAGAACAGAAAGTGCATTTTTTAAGAAATACCATGATGGGGGGTTGTAAGGAACCATTGAAATTCCTATAAAACCATAATTATCTAATTTGGGTCGTCCTAAAAAATCATTCCGAGATTTGACTTGGGCTAATAGTGGATGTGCCAAAAGCTAATCTTGGCAACTATAATGATGGAAACACCAGCAGGAGGTTCTTTGCTAACGCCGAGGTATCTGCAAACATAACAGGTATTGACAGAAACCTTATCGACAGATTTGCCACTATTTTAGAAGTGATATCTAGTGGCCACAAAATATATACTAAAATTCGCTGCCTATTGCCATGAAACGGCTGATAGGTACATCGAACTGCACTCATGGTATCCAATGTCACCTACACTACATAAAATATTAATACATGGGCCAATTATTATTGATCATGCTTCTACCAATTGGTAATTTGTCACAGGAGCAAGGAACAAACATTTCCGGCAATACCGAAAGGATATTCCAGAAAATTTTGTCGCATTCAATGCAATACGGATGTTGCGAATAGGCTTTTATTGATATCCGATCCATATTTGAGCTGCATAAAGCCCAGGCCCCCAAAAATGTCAAAGTCTTTCAAGCAAGAAACCATTCAAATGTTGCTCCCATGGGGCCCATGTACCCAATTTGAGAACAACAACACAGAAGATGAAATGACTTCTGATGAAGAAGGATGGGATCATTTCTCAGATTGATATTATTTATTAACATTATTGTACTGCCATGCCATAGCATTATTATTTACCTATTTTAAAGTTGTCGTTGTTTTTTTTAATGTAATATAAAAAGGTTGTGTTTAATGTTTTTCTTAGTTTCTTTTATTCCTTTTTTACAGTTCTTACCTCTATTATACTAAAGTTATGAAATAGCATCAAAAATTACATTAAAATTATTTTTATCTACTTTTGGTTTCAAATACCCCTGTGTGCGATGGTATTAATGTGTTATATTCATAATTAGCTCAGTGTTCGATTCGGAATGTGTTGCATCTGTGTACTTCACTTCAGTATCTCATGTTAATATTTTTTTTCATTAATTGTGTTTTGCTTCCTACTAGTAATTATTTTTCTCTTTTGAATTAGTAATTATTCGAGTCAAAATATATTTTTTAAAAAAGAAGGGTATTTTGTAATTAAAAAACCTGTACCAGTTCAACCCACGAAGGGTCTTGGGTGCAGTACATTGTAAAGAGTGCTATTTTTTAGCCAACGGTTGTACCGAGAAGTGATTTATTAGTGATCCAACTAGGTTTTCTCCCAATTGAGGGTACCAACTTTGTTGAGGCTGGGTATGACCTGGCCAGATGGGTTTGCAGATCCCACAGGATCGATCTAAAATTGTTAACAAATTAAATTCGGATTCGAAACTCCATTTCGCAATTAATATATTAAAATATTGAGGTATTTTTATTTTATTTAAATAACGATTTGTCTAAACTAAAAGAGTTATTGTCAACTTTGCTGTTTAATGACTAAAGTTAGAAGTTATCGTTTCAACCTCATGGAAGATGAGAAGTATGGAAATAGTAGATCGATAAAGATGAAATTCCTAGGGAATGTATGATGAGCGGGTTTGAAAGTCTTATCTATCGAAGAAAATAATCGAATCTCATTGTCCCCTCGAGTTGGTTCAAGGCCCGTATTTCAAAATGTCCTTTCCTTTTCATCGGTGAGAGTGGATTCAGTTTGGCCATGCTTTTATTCCGGACATCTTTTGACTTTCAAAGCGAAGAGCCTCGTCTTGGAAGCATTACAGATTCGTCCTCTTTTTGAAACAGTTTATCGAATCGATTCAATCGCTATCTGTCTCGGGAGAATACTATTCGAAGGATACATATCTCCGGTATCTTTATTTATTTATATTACAGATTTTGAGCTCGAAACGGGTAGATGAATTATTTATTTTGCCACACTCATGATCCTGTGGGATCTATTGAGTCTCACCCAGCCTCCATATAGTGGGTACCCATAATTAGAAAGACCAATTAAGCGTGATTTCAGTCAAATCACATCCCTTCACAACCGTTCGTTTAGAGTACAGAGTTCAGTTCCTTTCATGTTCTGAAACCTGGGCTGTAGTGAGTTTTTTACTTTATTATTAGTCTTCATAGCGTTATTCATCTCTTTAGCTTTTCATTTCCTCGTAATATTTTTTCCTTTTGGATTTAAAACAATGTATTATAAGGTTAATAAACATTGAGGTTCGCAAAGTGAATTTTGTCTTCCTTTCTCGCTCAATTAGCGTAATAGAGATGCTTTTGTAAAAGAGGAATTGCTTCTATAAAGCACTATCTAGAAGATTTTTATTCTAAATCCGAGCTCCAACTATTTACTTTGTTATCTATTGGAAATAACAACTTCCGTGTCTTATTGTGTGAAATAACACACACAATTTTGTAACTTTATTCTGTTCACTCAACGAATAGATATTTCAGGGGCAGGTGAAAATTTCCCCGTTTTTTATCAATGCATTCCTCGATCCGAGTCAGTTAGTCCCACTTGGTCTTATCTTCTTGTAGTGGCATCTGTCCGCAACAATCCTCGATTCCTAATTCAACATTAACTCTGTGTTAATAGATCAACAATGCCTGTAACAGCTACTCTGCCTTCATAGGTCAACAATATCTAGAATAAACATCCATCTTCATTGCTCAACAATGTCCGCAACAATAACTCAGCCTTCCTAGCTCAACAATACCTACAGCAATTCTCTCTTCCTAGCTCAACAATGTCTGCAACAACTCCATCTTCATGGCTCAGCAATGTACGGAACAATAACTCTGAAATCCTAACTCAACAATGTATGTAAAAGTTACTCTTCCTTCATAGCTCAGCAATGCCCAGAACAAAACTCCCTCTTCATTGTTCAATAATGTCCGCTACATCTCTGCCTTCTTAGCTCAACAATATACGCAACAAAAACTACCCTAGCAAAGCAGTATCTACAACTACAACTCTGTCTTCCTAGCTCAACAGTGTCCGCAACAACTCTGCCTTCTTCGCTCAACAATATCCGCGAAAGTTGGTCTGCTTTCCTAGCTCAACAATGTCTACGAAAGCTCTGCCTCCATAACTTAACAAAGCAACAAGTCTGTTTTTCTAGCTCAACAATGTAGGAACGACCTATTATTTTTTGTAGATTCTCATTTCACCAGGTCCACGGGGTAATACTGATTCACAGATAGGGCGTATTAAAGGTGTTAGGTAACATTGATATAGCATTTCTTAAGGACCGGGCTGATATTTATTAGGTTAGCTGCTCAGTTATTTATTTACATCCTGATTGTTAAAGGTTACTTGTAATAGATTCATAAAGTAACTATAGCGATCATTCTTGTTCCCTCCCCTGTGTTGGAAGGAATCGTGAGGGAAGGTTCTGTTAGGAAAATTCTGGAAGGCCGCTTTTTCTCATAAACACTATCTCTATATTATTTCTTGGTTCTTTTAAAAATTGACTTTTTTCTTTGTTTTAATCATGTTACTCTAAGAAAAAGAACAAGGAAGCATATTTTAATTATAATGTGTTTTAATGATAGCTTTCCCGAGCGGCCTGTCTACATGTGAGATGAGCTAATTGGGGATATTTCATGCAAAAATAACACAAAATGTTATGTTGTATTTTGTAATAAGATAAATTATTATTAATTGTATTCCTTAACATACACATTGATATGTTTTTTGCTTTATGAAATGTACAGTAGTTGTTTGTTCAATTGTTTTGGCTCTGATCATTTATAGAAACAAAAATAAACTAATGTGCCACACTGCATTATAAACTTTTTACTTATTTGTTAATTCATTAATATAAGGCAATGTGCTCAATGTTATTTTTTTTTGGACTTATAGGTGTGGATTAAATATAGAGACTTTTTTTGTGTTTATATTACAATTATTTTGTTTGATATAAAATAGCAAATATTTTAAGTTGAATTCTGATCCGTAGCACATTTCGAATATATTTTTTTAAGAAACCACTAACATTTAATAATAATCTATCTTTAAAAAAAAAAAAAATATCTATTTATTTTTCTAGCTAATAGCACTCAAGTTTATATTATTGAAATATTATTGTATAATTTTAGTCCATTATTAAATATTATAATATATATTTATATACACGAACATAAAATAACATTAATTTAATTTATTCTTTCAGGTTCTGTAAAGGGTTAATCCACCATGTCACCTGCGGTGTTTAGAGTGTTACCAGAAAATCATAAATGGTGTGAGTATTTTGTTCAATTATATTCATGAATGTTTATTCATTGCTTATTATGTAGCAGTATTTTATTCATTATGAACAGAATTATTATTCTTGACAATATTTTTTTCTTGTTTGTTATTTGTTTATTATAACTACTTCTTAGTATTTATTTATTATAACTACTTGACTGTATGTATTTATTATTGAAAGATTTATATTAAACAACGTTTGTTATTATAAAAATAGCTGCTAAGCGTTAAATATCCGAACCGTGAAATATTTTTTCATGAGAGAATCTAATCAATGGGTGTTTATGAATGGGCTGATATCGATAGCGTTATCTCACCTTATCAGTTCGAGATAGGTTCTTTCGTCGAGGAGATTGATCTCCAAGAATCGACTTTTAATAATTTACAGTTTAAAGTTCACATTTGTGGCGTAATATCTGTCGCGTTTTTCCCCATTATTTATTATTTGTTGTATTTTTTTTAATAAATATCTTTCGTTTCCTGTTTTTCTTCTACACAGTTTTAGGATAAATTTTATTATTTTTCTGGATAACTACATTCCTTTTTTTTAAATAATTAATCCTTCATTGCATACATGAAGATTTTTAAATTTTCCTCTCCCCTCTAAAGTATCTCAGGTTTTTTTTTTTAAAGCACTAACCTCTTTCATCGTTAGTCGTAAGGTTAAGGTCCAGAGTTAGAGATATATGTGTGTGGATATATATATAGGAGCTGAGTGACTCAGTGGTAGAGCACTGAATTGGCGTACCGACGGTCCCAGGTTCAGATCCGGCTGTAGTAGATTTTATTTAATCTGTTAACAGCCAGGGATGAATCGTTTGGGAATTGGGACTCACCCAGTCACCATAAAGTGGGTACCCAAAACAATGGGAAAAAGCTGAGGGTTGAGTGTGATATAGGACAAATCACCTCTCAGCTCAAGCGTTGTCCAAGTACAGCCTCTAACGCTTATTGAAATCAAAGCTCTTCACAAGTTGTTGTACTACAGAAAAAAATATAAATATTTATTAATATGGACGAATTAATACACATTTTTTTAAGGAAATCAATTCTTAATCTTCTTTTTATTAGTGATAATTTCACCGTTCTATGATTTTGACATCTCAGTTTGAATAATTATTTTCAGAAACAATAGAATTAATCAATATTAATGCGCAAAAAATCAGTATGATATATCGAGTGCAAAACGAAAAATAAAAAAAATCAGTAAACATTTGACTCTCTAAAATACTGGAAAACTTAAAAAAATATTAGTTATTTGTTGTTAATTTTTACTTGTTATTTTACAGACTTACGGGTTGGTTTTTATGGGATTGTTCCTATTGCATCCTACTGGTAGATTTAATTTTATTATTATTTCACCAAGTATAATTTTAAAACTACAGGAATGTCGCCAGGAGGGTTTTATCGAGTACAGCCCCTTCTCCTATCTCCTTTCCTCTTTTCGTTCCTGTACAAACGATTTCTTTTCTTTCTTTTTTTTTTGTAATTTATTTTAGAAAAGATACATGTTATTATTAAATTTAAATGAATAACTCACCAACTATTTATAAGATCCTGGTGATAAAAACATCATAATTACTTCCAAACGATATTAGAAAATGTTTTGATCAGTTAATATGTACTTTAAATTGAGGAGGCAACTCGAAAAAGGGTTATCTCCTTCTGAAAGATTATCGAGTTATGTCCTTTTACAGCTCAAAACTTAAGAATAATATTGGGATTTTGGAATTGTTAACCCACTTCGAAGTGAAATCTTGAAAAATAACTATTCAAACTTTATAATAGTTATGTAAATTTAATTTTTACATTTAAGCTTAGGAGGAGTATCAAAGCATAGATAAATTATAAACTGTGTTTCGATTATTTCAACATTTAAAAAAAAAAATTAAGGTCAAGAGAGATTAAGATATTTTGGAAAACGGGTATCAACATTTCTCTAATACATTGTTTCTTTCTCTACGGTGTTCAAAGTTTTTGTTTTAAAGAAGGATAACATATTTTCTCCATTTTAATTATTAATTGTCACAAATATTGATTTAATATAACTATTAATACAAAATTGAAGAAGTTAAATTGATAAATGTTAGGAATATAACGGTATCCGGCTGAAACTCGGAGCGTGAGGCTGAGGAATTCGAAGGGTACATTCTTCAGCATTGCCGCACTTTCTCCAGCCTAAATAGTCCGCCGGTGGAATGCCACCCCGTGGTGGGAGGCGGGGGGTGGGGACTCACTGGGGAATACTGCCCTCTATTTAGCACATCCGCAACGCCAATATCTCCGACTTATATTTTATTTTTATATCTTACAATTATCATACAGTTACATGTGCAAAATGCGTTCTAACGGATCAACGAGTGGTAAATCTAGTGTGGAAGGGAGGATGAAATGTGAGATACATAAATGTAATTTATCATTGATCAATCATAATGATCTTTCATTACAATGATCTCATTAAATATTATAGAGCGAGTGATAGTTCCACAGTCTTCCACTCTACACATATTTCAAGGTAGCTTTTGAACTTGGACGTACCCATTTATAAGAGCCTGATGATAAAAACATCATAATTATTTCCAAAAGATATCAGAAAATGTTTTAATCAGTTAATACTGAAAATTGAGGAGGCAATTTTTCCCAGGTGCATTTAACTTAATGCACTTAATACAGTTTTTAATCATACTAGAAAGAAAAATCAAGAAACTGCTCGACGTTTCAGGCTACTTCAATAACTTATTAGACAAACGCTCTAAGCTAATTGCAAAAGACTCATATACATGACTATTTTATCACCTATTTGGACTTACGGAGTAGGAGCTTATGGGCTCCACTAAGCCATCAAATCCCTCTTATATCCAATCCATACAATCCCAAACCCTTCGTAAAATTATCATTGCTTCTTACTTAGTTACGAATAAATTCATTTATAATGATCTTAATGTCCTATTTGTTGCCCCGAACCCGATCCTTTCATGATAAATTTTATTCCACCTCAAACCCATTACTTTCAAACCTAGGTTCCTCTTCAATTGCCAATAACCCTTCGAGGGGTCTGCAAACAAGATGGACTCGCAATCTTCCATAAAGGACTCTTTAAAAATATTTGAAAAAAATTCAATGAGTGGGATCCTTTCATGTGGAAACAACTTCTCAATCGTTTATTTAGAACAGATAGTATCAAAGTTAATGCCGCGAAGTATTAAGTAAAAAGAAAATGTATAGATTTTTTAAATAGTTATTTAAAAAGTTGAATGTGTTATTTATTTCAACTCTGGCTTTTTATGTTTACACTATGTTTTATTTACTTATTTTGGTGGTTATTCCATTTATGAATGATATCTTGTGATTGCACTATGTCGCCAATTTCAGCATACAATTTTTTTGAATGTTTTTTTGTTTGTACGTAAATTTACTTACGTTAACATTTTTTTTTCAATTTTTTTAATTCCTTCCTATGTTCTTTGACTGTAAAGATTAAAAAAAATAATAATAATAGGAAAATGTTATTGAGAATCACCAGTGTTGTTCTAACCTCTGGTTTCCGGATTTGAGACCACTAAGGAAGATAATTATTTATTTTATTATCAGCTGTGAATGTTGGAAAACCCCTTCAGGGCTCCCTCAGCCTCTATAAAGAGGATTCTCTTAGGTTTGGGATTAATCTGGTTGTTGTGTGGGATTTCGAAACTTGCACAAACCTACGCTTAGGAACTCCATAAGTCCCTCCATGGATTGTAACTGCACAGTTTAATTTTTTCTACATTAGTTCCTATTAATCCCGGAAAAAAATATCTTAATATAATAAAAGAATAAGATAAAAGACTTCTTATGAAAACGTCTGGATGTCAAAAATGTATTTGAAGAAACACTTGCCGCATAAGCTAATGAATATTAGCATTCATCCCACATTTGTCAAAGGTAGCTGTTAAATGCTAGAAATCCTAGACTCCTGTTTCAGTAGAGAAACAATAAAAGAGAAAAAAATGTTGCACCTTGTTCACCAAAACCTAATAAGAATGGTGACGAGTATAAAAAAATTAACATTTAAATTTAAATAAGGCTAAGGAACAGTTTTTGTAATTTACATCCTGTAAGATTGTGAAGAAGTAGATGGAAGTATTGGTATCCAGCAGAAGAAAGAAGTGGAGGCTTGTAAGGAATAAGGAAATCCGCTTTGGAGTGGTAAAGGAGCGGATGAGATAGATCTCGTAGGCTATTTCCGGTGGGAATTGGGCTCGCTAGCTGAGCCATAGAATTGTGCAGTTTTTAGGCTTCAGCAATATTTTTCACTAAAGGAACAACCTGAAACCTAAAACTATTTTTGATGATTCGCCTCTTCTCCTCGCGATATTATATTGCGAATCTGGGCGTTGTTAGCGCTGATGGCGCCTGTAAGAAAGCCCGTTAAATCGTAGCTATTAAGAGCATAACCCATTTCCTGCCCGCCCTAATTAAGGGAGCACTTAGATGTGGCGAGGCTCAAGCACCATGTACTTGTGGCTTCACTTAGATATGGTCAGTGGAATGCACCATGTGCCTTTACGGCCATAAAGTATTATCTCGCCTCTTGATAGCATCGCCGGATAATGCTTCGGGTATTAAGCTCTATGAAAGCTTAAGTTCTCAACGCCATTATAATCTGTGTTTTTGGATTAGGCGACCATCTTATTCGAGGAGGAAGGTATTTCTTTCGATTTATCCATTTCGCTATAAAAATATTACAATACTACAATTTACAATTTTTAGGAGAGAAAAAAATGAATGCCTTATTATCATCCCTTATCGGTTCAAGAAGGAATTCCTTTGTTTTTAATGGCTGTGGAGATGCGGTGGAAACAACAAAATCTCCAGGACAAATATTGAGAAGACAGGAATCAGATTTTGTAAATATTTTATTTTGAAGAAAAAAGATTTATCCAGGGCCGGGGTTCGAACCTGGGTCTCCCACGTATCCGTCGTGGTGCTCTACAGACTGAGCTAGCCTGGCTCGTACCACGGTCAGACAAATCCATTCTCTTTACCGATCCCATATAACCGTGTTCTAGCAATTTTGCGATGTATACAAGGGGAAGAATGTTCATTTAACATTACTTTAATTAGGATCTTGTTGACTTACGTCATTATATTATTTATAATTTATTTTATTATTATTATTTTTTAAATGAATAAAATAGACATTTTATTATTAAAAAAATAATTAACATTATCTCTTCGAATGTATTGCCCGTTGATCTGTTAATAACGAAGGAATTCCAATCGACTATGGAGATACAATTGATTTGCTATATTGTTTTGAAAATGGCAGCTAATTTTTTTTAGTAATATACACAATTTCGAAATTACGAATAAGAATTGTGAGAGAATAAAAACTGTAAAAGTTGAGTAGGGGTGAAATGGTAGCGAAAGCGGAGCTGTTTGTTTTATCAATGGAGCGGGGTCTCTGAACCCGCCCGTGCTGGAATTTCAATCTCTCCCTTCTCCTCGCTTCCTCTCGCCCTTCTCTCCCACGAGGAAAATCTTTCTATATCTTCAATATTTCTTACATTGCCTTCTCTTCCTCTGTATCTCTCTATTTATCCTATTCTTAAGCCCTCTATAGGCATCGCCATATACTTGGACTGCGGTACAGTGAATGATCCATTACTGAACGAATAAAGGCTTCTACTTTTAATAGGTTCTTTTACTCATATTATTCTTTGATCACTATCCTATATCCACTTATTTTTATTTATATACTGAGATTCGACTTTGTGTACTCAATATTCTTTGCGGGGTAAAGGAATGTAAGCTGTTTTTACTTACAATCGAGATGAAACTTCATTCAATTCCAAATAATATGAGTATCTGTTATCATTTTAGCTTTTGAATGTAGAAGTTATGGGCATGGTCAAATCAGCTGTTCCTTAGTTTATGGAATAGTACATAAGTTTTGAATTTTTTAGTTGTTTTTAAAAAATCATAATGAGGGAGCTTTTTTCAGTTTTCATTGTGATAATATTCGTTATGTTTTATTAAACATTCCAATAGTTGGTAGTTTTTACGTGTTGGTGTTGATTTCAATGATTCTCAAGATAATTTATTTTATTTTATTTGTTACTAATTTTTAAATATTTTTAATTGAAAATTAAAAATTAAAAATTAGTAACAAATAAAATAAAATAAATTATAATAATTATAATGACGTAAGTCAACTAGATCCAAATTAAAATAATGTTCAAAGTTCATTCTTCCCCTCGTATACTTCGCAAAATGCGAGAACGCGGGGACTTAGGATCAGTGAAAAGAAAGGATATGACCATGGCCGGGGAGCGAGCCTGATAAAGCCAGGATGGCTCAGTTGGTAGTCCCAGACTAGCGATCTGGAAGACCCGGGTTCGAGTCCCGGTCCTGGACATATCTTTTCTTTTCAAATAAAAAGATTCTGAAGATAGTTTGTTGCGCATGCGCCTAAAAACAATTTTTTACAGAACTAACCTCTATAGTATCGCACACTATTGAAAGATTATATAAAACAAATCAGAATGTTTTTTTTTTTAAGTCGGCTTTTCTCTAATTAGCAACTCCTCCAGGCCTGAGATTGTTCCTCAAATAGTTTACCAAAAAATGTTTGAGCACTGTCTGTTTTTGCTGTGTATAATGAAGTTATTCATGATTAAACCTCATACCAATAAATGGAATTTTTTCTCACGTACACACTAATAAAAAGCTTGTAATTAAATATGAGGCTTATGCTACAGTTTTCAAACAAACTACTGATTCTACTCACTTGTTAGTTTTAATTTATGAAAGTCTTGCTTTATGAACAATATCAGTATAAAGAGTTATTGTTTATAATAGTTAGGTACAAAGACTCCCGGTCATTCCCACAGCAACAAGTAACAATAAACAAGGCTGTATTTGTTGAGGTTAACTGTGGCCGTTGTGAAATGGTCCTTTTGATATTGTTCCACAATGGCGTAATATTTGATTAATGCACACAATGACCTATTCCTCTGTCGCCCATGTTCAGTAAGCTACATTCTTCTCTCCCTCTTCTGTTTGGGTTCTCGTCACAGCGCTCTTCATTCACTCCATTTTAGATATTTGAAGTAGATATGATCGATTGTTTAGGGGGAACTATGTTGGTGCCTTTGAAATGTCTCCCAACATCAGTAAATAGCGTTGAAGATAATATTTATCGAAAGTGTTATTCTATCGAAGTTTTCACAATCTTAAGTTCTTTTTCACCGAATATATATTTATGATTTCAATGCTTACTGCGTACCAGTTTGAAATAACTACGATTTTATACAATACAAGTAATATCTACCATATTTTATTTGTCAGAAAGTAAAATATTCAAATTATAATATTAGAATATATAATAAAGAAGTGAGCTTTCTGCAAGACAGGATCTAGGATTTTTTTTTGGATGACGATCTCATTTTTAACTGTGGAGCCTCTTCATTCACCCTTTTATGTTCAAAGAAAATCAATATTTTATTTCATGGTGTATTATTGCATGAATTTAGGTCGAAACATTGATTTTTTACGACTGTTGATAAAATTTTGATTGAAATTTATCGCCATATAAATCCTCAATGAATTGTTAAGTGCTTTAGGATACAATGGTCCAAGTATGTCAGCGCTTCTTGGAACATTGCATTTTTTCTTCCTTATCCTTTCTATTCCTCCAGATGAGGCTGTATGGAATGGTCCAGAATCCTTAAGGAACAATTGCTGTTCCTAGGCTTAAGTTTGGCCTCGGAATTCCATTCAAATTTATCGTTAACTCTTCAAGATATAACTCAAATGTTGAGGTTGGTCATCCTGTAATCCTCACCTAAACTCAATTGAAATGGCATTTATATTTATATTGATGGTTTGTTCCTCCTCTTTCTAGTAGAATTATAAGGCAATTATTGTGTGTTGAAAAGGAGGAAATTGAATTTATTTATCATCAGCAAGATATAATCAATATTGAGATTGCTTTATCCTTATGTATTTGTTATTTTTTACGATTGTGAACTTGAATGGCGACATGTTCTCTGGGTCTCTTGTTCTTCAGCGATGAAGATAGAGGAATGCGAGGCGTGGTCCTTTCTATTGTAATAAAAACTTGTTCATCTTTATCATAGATTCAATTGTTACAAGTCCTCCCTGAATCGTTTTCAACTATTGTTATCCTATTGATGATGTCGTGAATATGGCTCAGAGGCGGTGGTATGATAATAGAATATGCAATTACCATATTTTAGTCATGAACCACGGTCCTTATGAGCTTCAATTCTAACTTTAACTGTCCGGTTACAGCACCAAATTGCTGTCATTATGATTCCCAAGCCCTCCTTTCTATGCATACTTTATTCTAGCGTCATAAGAGAAAAATGCAATGTCATGGGTACATAGCCACGAGGCAGTGTTAGCACTTCTTTGCCTATTGTTTTTTATTCACCAGCGAGGGACAAAGATCGTGTTGCTGTAATTTTGCTGAAATCGATTATTATTTATTATTTAGAAAAACAGTTTATTTTTTTAAAAAGTTAATGTTGGATTAGCCTTGATATAGTGTTGATTTTTTTCCTTAAAATCTTCTAACCCCCCATCTAGATTTTTTTTTCTGTTATCGCAATAACATTTTATGTTTTTGTACACGAATATTGTTCTTGTCGAGGCGGTATAGGTTGGCCCCTTGTGTCCTGAGCAGATTGCGAAACATATGATCTCATCAGGCCTAACACCGTGTATGCATTCCTTCTCGACTACTACCGCCATACTAAGCAGGTAGGGCAAAATACTTGTGCCATGACTAAGGCCTTGGATTGCGCATGGCTTCCCCGTTCAACAAAATGATTTCACTCCATTTTCTAGAAAGATTATGAGTTTTATTTTCTCAGAATCAACTGGTTTATATTTATATTATCCTATTAGTTATAATTATTATACTTTTGTATATTTTATGAGAGATAAAATTAGAGGTATATTGTTAAAGGTAAGGAATTCCTTTCTTACCCCTTAAGTAGTATTAATTGTTGGAATTATTATTTATATACTTTCAATAAATTTTCAAAAGTTTTCTTATTGTTTCAGGTTCGTGAGGATAAGCATGGACTGCAATTAAAGTTAAACTTATATTTGTTCTGTGCACATCATGATTATAGTAATCTATGTAGTCTGGATTTTTTTTAATTTTTGCTTTAGACGTTTTACTTATTGGCTAAACATTTTCGTTTAGTTGACACTATTACCAACCTCTTCTCAAACACAAATTGGCAGGAAGTTTGATTTTCAATGTTTGCAATAGATGTACTGTTAAGTTTAGTAGTTAGTCACTACGATCAAGTTACCCTAGCGCCATCTGTTATCTTCTTTCAATACGTGCGCCCGCTAAGAGTCTATCGTTGAAAATAGCTTCCTGACGTCATCAAATCCTCTTGTCAGGAAGACCTTGTTTGTCGTCATCACCGCTTGTTCTGGACTGAATTACATTTTTTTATGAGAAGTGTGATGATTTCAGGAACATTCTTTCGTATTTTATCAAAATACTCAAAGAATGATTTATTATAGATCTTTTTAAAGGTGTCGATTTATAACAGCTCTAACTGAGAATTGTTATTTCCATTTCTAGAATAACTCGTTTGTGAATGAGGATAGGATTCTTGTGGTGAACTTAGTATTTATAAGAAACGTGTTTTTGGGAACGCCTTTGCCTAAGCCTATTCAGTTAATTCTCTTTGCATAGTTAAAACTATCGAGTTGGATTACACAGTTCAGCAGTAGGATTTGAAAATAAGCCAATATTTCAAAACATTCTTGTAATTTTCTTAAGAATACATCGACTAGTCGCGCTCCCTGAACATTTCCTGAATGTTCTGACTTTTCACGACTTAAATTCCTTTACCAGCAGATGTTGATTTTAGACCTGCTCCGACGATGGCGACTCGCCATTGATTGCCAGTCGCCAATAATATTGGAGACATGAGACTGAGGAGATGAGCAGCCGAGACATTGCACGAAATAGGTCATGGTCCCCCCCCCTTATTCACACGGCCATTTAATGGAGCCCAAGTATTCCACCAGTGCCCCCTCCATCACGACGCCTCTCGTAATATCCTGCCTCCCCTCCGCGGTGGGGGGTCGGTTCCCCTTCCCCTCACCCGCTTTGTGAATGAACCGCTCAAGGCCGCTCCCCCCTCCAGTCCCCTTGAAGAGGAGGGGGCAGCCTATCACGTGCTCTTTAGTAACCATTCCGTGTTCAGTCCTCGTTCAGATATCGCCTCGGAACATTCTTCTTTGGGATAGCCGTCCACTTCTCTCCCCACCCTTCACTCCCAACAGCAAAGTGAACAAATCCTCAGTGCATGTTTTCAGTGGCTGTAAGCAGTTACAGTTTTGAGCTTTGTTACTAGTGTTTAATATGTGTTTATCAGTTCCGTTTTTTACCTACCAGTGATTTATTTGTTTTCTTTTTTTTTTTTCACGAAACGCATGAATGACTTCGGATGGGCGTTGTTACACGTTCTTCCCTCCAGGCAGCGACACCACACTGGCCGCCCAGAGCTGCATAAATCACCTTTTTTGTGGTTACATCGGCTTGTACGAAATTGGTTTTCACAGTGGTCTAACAGAGTGTATAAGTCTCTGAGATCATTGTGAAAGCTGATTTTGTTTTCTACTCGACGATGATTTGAGACATTCCAGGATCTATGAAGGGATTTTTATTGCCTAGTATGTAATGGATTGTTTCCTTTAATTCGTAAGTAACTAGTTTTCTAAGTTTTTGATTTGATTTCATGTCTCTAGTATTTAATAATGTGTTTATAACGTTAAATATAATGTAATAACCTGTGTATTTCTTAACTAATAGTTGTATATTTCTTTATTTTGTTATAAATATAAAAGTTCTGTTTACAGTTTGCCGTTGGTCAATTAAGTACTCGTATTAATATTATTTCTATTCAAGATGTTTTAATTTCGAAAGAGAGGGAGTAATATCTGGAAAGAGGAGATAAGAGAAATTCCCAGGGTTGTTTGGCATAGATGCCTCTAGGTTGCGCCTCTCGTCGGCACCTCGTGCACGGTTCTTTGTCAAAAAAAAAGTTTGCCAATTCCATTCTTGTTTTTTTCTTTTTAAAAATTGTTTTATTATAATTCCTAATTTTCTATTTCTCCCACGTTATTTAAATAATTGCTCGTGTTTATGAGTGTTTTCTTAAATAATAATTGATATCACGTTTTAAAATTTTGTTTTATTAATTTATTTAATTACAAATTAAATTTTTAATTTATTTTACTTATTAATTTGAAGCCTCTTTCATCTGGGAATCATACTTATATAAGGAGAAACATTTAATTCTTTAGGGTTAATATTAGTATTTACAATATTAAGACCTTATCATTTTAATGATGTCTTAATTCAATTTATTAATTGTATTAATATATTTATGATCTTCACGATTCTTTAATACTGTAAGTAATATTAATTGTAATGGTACAGTTTTTATCATGTACTGAGCCCAAGACCATTCATGACTTGTAGTGCTACAGTTTTTTCCTTTTTCTTTTTTTATGATAAATGTGATAATTTAAAATTATTCTATATGTGAATTAATTATAGTTACTGTTTAAGAGGTCTAATTAACCTAGTTAATGTTTTTTACTTGAGATTATGGTACACTTATTTAAATCAATAACAGTTAATATTGTTTATTATAATTTTTATTGAAGGCTAATCTGTAAGTGGTTCTTAGTTGCTTTAGTTAATTTTATTGCTATTAAAATTGTAAAATTTCTTTTAATTGAAGAAATTAAAACTCATACCAAATCAATGTTCACAAATTGTTGTAATTATATTATTCATTTTTCATATATTATTCATAAAATATGGTATTACTTGTTCATCCATACTGTCTCCATGAAATGTAAATAACAAATATAAAAGAGTTATTTTTCACGAGACAAAAAAAGAACTACTTTCATCTTCCTTAAAAATAATGTTTTTTATCTTTAAGATACTGGATTTGTATTAATATATTTTTATCCTGCAAATATGTTTCTGATAAACTAGTATCATTTATAAAATAAAATTTGTAACATTTGCTGATGATGAAAAAAAGTAATTGTTTTTCCTGCATCTTGGTGTATAGTAAATTAATAGTATGTATCTTTAGTTAGAAATGGTTATTATCTTAAATTTCCAAATCTTACTGCTTAAAATTTATTTTATCTGGTGTTAATGTTCTTGCAAGTTTATATCTTGGTTGTTTAGAAGTCAGAATATTGTTTCTTTTTTTAAATGTTAATCTAAGTTAATTATGATAGTCATTAGAAGAAGCGAGGAGATAGTTGCCTGGAAGATATGAGTAAGGAAGAAAAAAGTTAGGGGTGCAGTTAAATTAAACACTAAATAAGTGGGTACTTCATCACTAAATAAGGGGGAATTTGACTGCACCCCCAACTATTTTCTTCCTTACTATGATAGTCATTATTTATAAAAGTATGCAATTTTCAGGAAAACGAAAATGTAAATTAATAATGATATGTTAAATTATAATATGTATCTAAAAATGCACATCATTAAGAAACATTTTTTCTGTAATAATTTAGGACCAGATTTACTAATCTTAAAAATTTGATAAAATGGATATCAAAATAGGTATAAATCATAAATAAAAATTTATTGCAATTTGTAATTAATAAATTATGTATTGTAAATTATTTAGATGTAAAATTAGTGACTTTATTAATCTCCCAATGTTTTAATTGTACTTTTTTGTTGTATATTGTTTTACATTTTTCTTATTATTTCTTCAGGATTCAAGTAAGTACGAGAAAAGATTTAAACTTCATAGTTTTTCAGTATGAAATTGTTTTCTAATCAAAAGACATTTTAAGACAAGAAAACATTTTACTTGTTGATTTGATGTAAAGTAAATATTGCTTTTTATTTCGGCCATCTCAGAACCAGTAAGCACCAGAAACAAAAAACAGCACCTGTTGTCATTACATAGTCTCCATGTGGAATAAATACTTTTTTTTTTGTTTATTTTTTGTTAAAACCCATTTTCTTTAACATATCAGTATTGTTTTGCTTTTAAGTTTTCGGTGAGAACATTATCCGTAGGTTATCGCTTCGAGTTGAGTCAATTCACTTATTAAGTTTTCACTTGTTTCCTTTTTAATATTTTCCAAAAATACAAATAATCGTGAGCTTTAGTTTGGAAAAAATAGTGAAATCATGGGAATTTTGTATATTTTTAAATGTTATTTGAAACATTAATTTCTTGATGAAATAATTACCGAAATATACACATTTCCCATAATTGCATGCTTTATTTCATACTCGTGATTTTTTTATTTTTTTTTAGAACATTTAAAAGGAATCAAATGAAAAATTAAAATTTGTATGTCCTATAGCATTAGTAAACAGAAGCATAAGCATTTTTAATGTTGATTGACTGAAATAGCTATTGAAAAATTCTTTTACGAATTGCACTCAGCAAACAGGCAAAAATTTGTGATGTGCGTGAACGATATAATCAATGTTATGTGCAATAAATTTCACCATTGATCAAATTTTAATGCTAGATTCATTAAAAATTATTATTAAAGGGTATTTAATAAAACTAATAAGTCCTGAACTACTTCAATATTAATTAGCTAAGGCTTGTTAAAAGTAATGTGTTAGTTTGGCTATTAATTCTTTCTCATGAAATAAATATATATCATTGGGGTAACCTGTGAAGTAGTGGTTAGGACAACAATGCCCAAGATCTCTGGTTGTCCCAGTGATTTTTTTAAGGGAGTAAAAAATCCATAGTTATGCCATCTTTTGGATGTTAAGTAAAATGGATGTCCCCAGCCTGTGGAATGTATGGCCCTCGTTAATCATCTTGATCCTAGTTATACTTGGATAGGCAAAATTACGACTCCCACCATAGCAACATAAAGTGATACTAAACGAAACAATTGATTTTATTTTCTAAAATCATCCCTTGCATGGTAACCCTCACAAATAAACTGAATGGTGTACGTCGAAATAAAATTGTTCATAATTCAGCAGTTTTAAATATGACAATTGAAATGAGGCTTAAAGAGTTCTTTCAGTTTGAGATAATAATTAAATGTGTTATGGCTAGAAGATATTAATGGTTGTAATGAGGGTGAATTATAAAAACTACAGTAATATAATCATGTAAGAACTATTCTCTAGTACTCATAACTAGGGTTTAATTGACTTGAACATAGTGAAGTTTTTGAAAACCAATAGTTCATTAAAGGTTTAATATTTTTAACTATAATGTCATTGAAAACTTGAAATTACTCTCAAGTTTGTTGAACCTGACCTACACAAACATCAGATTTTAATTAATGTTTACTTATGGTTAAGAAATGTTTAATTTTATTTATACCATCGAAGACAATTACTACCAAACACTTTACAAATCCTTTTGATTTGGTATTTAAACTGTTATCAAGAAGAGGGAGTTACTAAGAAAAAACAAATAAACAATCCACCTAATCCTGCTTTAAACCATTTATTGGTTTGGTGCAAATATTTAATTTTTCTTCAACGGATTTAATTTAGATTTAAATTTAAATTTGACTTTATTTGTAGTTTAATAACTGAGACTATTGGTTACATTTTTTTATAATTCTTTGTCATATTTCCATTATTCTGGCTATATTTTTCGAGTATAGCTGCCGTAAGTTATCCAAATAGGTAATGGAATATCAGAACTTCAAATATAATGACTTTCCACTATTTACAACAATCAAAGAAGTGCATAAAGTATTAAATCATAATACAATTTTAGTATAAAAGTTGGTTTATCTCAATGTAGTATATGGTGTTTTTTTTTAATGAAGTCTAAGATCTGTTAACTTTTTTAACAAAGTTGGATAATAATGGCAAATCATTCAGATTGGGACAAGGGATTGAAATAATGAATACAATTTTGTTTTAATGAAATAGATTAGCTAAAACTGAGTTGGTAGTTCATTACTGTGGTAGGCACTCAATTAATTGTTGACTATTTAAAAATATAAAATGCTATAACAGAAAAATGAAACCAGATTGTCACCCTACCTATATAATTTCTCTATCAAACTTTCATGTGAGGAATTTTGGCACACATTATCATATTCCCCATTGGTGTAAGATGTAAAAGAACCTAACTATATTTCAAATATTTAAGGAAGAAAATAGTTGGGGGTGCAGTCAAATAAAACACTAAATAAGTGGATACTTATTTATGTAAGAAAGAAATTAGTTGACTGTTGGATACTTATTTAATTAAGTGCCGACGTTTCGACCTTGTGGGTCGTCTTCAGGGCTATAGGACGCTGTAGCACGAGTCACATAATCTTGACTCGTGCTACAGCGTCCTATAGCCCTGAAGATGACCCACAAAGTGGGTCGAAACGTCGGCACTTAATTAAATAAGTGGATACTCCCAACTATTTTCTTCCTTACATCATCCAGTCAACCATCCCTCGCTTCTCTTTCAAATATTTAATTTAAAATCAATCATCTGCATTTGGCTTTGATAAATTTTATCTTTGTTTTTGTAACTCCATAATTAAACTATTCCCTTGAATGCATTTGATTGACAGTTCGTATTAGGTTGGCATACAAGCTCTTTTTGCAGCATTTTACACTTTTTATAATTAAAATTATTACTGTTATTGTTCCACTTGGCTGCATATCTTCGCCTGGAATCATTAAATGCATACCTCTGGCTTTCATAATGTTGTGTTTTACTTCTTCATCCGGGCATTTTGGGGTTTAAATAGTTCTAATCATTTAAATTTCCTAAATTCTAGCAGCAGCGATATTATGTTAAGAAAATAAGATGCTTCTTTGGTTCAGGAATCCAGTGTACAAAATCCAAAACAACCTGTAAAGAACAATTTTTTTTCTTCAGTTTTTCCCCTGTACGGATGAAATTGAAGAAAAGAAATACTTTTAGACAAGTCGTATTCAAGGTTTTCAAGGCAGAAAATTAATTATTCAAAGCTTTATTGGACAATTTCATGTATTTTTTTAAATATTAATTGTAATGGATCAACAAAAATTAACGCTCCTTAAAATTTGAAGGTTAACGTTTCAAGATAAAATAATAAACATAGAAATAGATAATAAAATATAGAGTAACATAAATCTATGTCTTTGCAGTTTTTCTGCGTACTGCTTGTTTTGGAGAAAAGCCATATACTGGTTTTCTTGAGATTATAGCAACCAGTGACAGGCCATTCTAGAATAATCTTCAGAACTCACCATTACCACATTCCTCTTCCTTTCAAAATATTGCATAATGAGATATTTTGTGTGCCTATAACTCAGCCATTTATAAAAATGGAGGGAAAATGTAGTGTACCAAGACTTAATAAAAAAATTAATTTACTTTAGGGTAAGTTAATCCCAACAGGAAACATTTTTAAGGCAGAATCTCCACTTAGCGCCTAAAAGAAATAAATATGAACTTTGAAAATGAATTTCATGAAATAATTGTAAATAATTTCATTTAATGACACCTTGTAATCTGTCATTGATTCTAAACCTGTAACCACTACGACCCGCGAACGAGTCTGGGGTTCAGTACATGGTAGAAACTGTACTGTTTCATGGACAACGGTTCTGCAAGGAGGTCAACCGCCAGGTTTTCCCCCCTTATTTTGGGTACCCTATTTTTTAAATATTATATAGAGGCTGGGTGAGCACCAGGAGGGTCGTAGATTCCATATGATCCATCTCCCGCCGCAAACAGACTAAATAAAAGTAACTGCCTGCAGCGGGATTTGAACCAGGATTTCCGGCATGGCTACTCAGTGCTCTACCACTGAGCCACTCCACTCCTATGATACTAGTCTACTAAAAAAAAAAACCTGTACCACTACAACCCGTGAACGGGTCTGGGGTTCAGTACATGGTAGAGACTGTGCTGTTTCATGGACAGCGGTTCTGCAAGGAGGTGACTTGTCCTAGGTCACGCTCAACCGCCAGATTTTCCCCCTTATTTTGGGTACCCTTTTTTTATAATATTTTATAGAGGTTGGGTGAGCCCGAGGAGAGTCCTAGATCCTATATGATTCATCTCCGGCTGCCAACAGACTAAATAAAATGCCTGCAGTGGGATTTGATCCATTTAATAATTTTAATTGTGCATCAACAATATTTTTATGATATCTATGACTGATTTAGGATATAAAGACACCCTCAATGGTTAAACATAATATGTTTTGTAAAAAATAATGATCTGTACTCACAATATTATCTGATTTACATGTTTTAGTAGGTATTGAAGCCTAACCCATTTTCTAATTAAATTCCATCAATAAAAATAAAATACCTAATGTGTTTATTATAACAGAATCATTTTTGTTCGAAATTGAGAGCACATATACAAATTTAGAAAAATGTAGCCATATCCATCTCCAAATTAAATGAACAGGTAAAAAACTGATTAAAGAATCCTGGAGTTCATCTATTGTATAATTGTTAGTGGTGTATTAATTTTTAAGGTACTGAATTGTATTTTTCAAATAAATAAACAGAGATAATAAATATATAATATTCAATAATAATATATAATAATAAAGATAAATATTCTCCTAAAAAACATATTCTTTTAATAATTTTGTAAAAATATTAATGTCCAAGGTTTAAGTCATCAGCTGATTCACATCATACTTATCCATATCATTTATTCTCTTCATAGAAAATCCTGTAACCATTACGACCCGTGAACGAGTCTGGGGTTCAGTACATGGTAGAGGCTGTACTGTTTCATGGACAACAGTTCTGAAAGGAGGTGACTTGTCCTTGGTCACGCTCAACCGCCAGGTTTTCCCCCCTTATTTTGGATACCTTATTTTTATAATATTTTATAGAGGCTGGGTGGGCCCCAGGAGGGTCCTAGATCCCATATGATCCACCTCCCTCCGCAAACAGACTAAATAAAAGTAACTGCCTGCAGCGGGATTTGAACCAGGATTTCCGGCATGGCTACTCAGTGCTCTGCCACTGAGCCACTCTGCTCCCCTGTCTTCATAGAAATTGGAGTAAAAATATAATTGCTCGGTGAATAATAGAACCATAGAAATAAAACTAATAAAGCTCGAACAAGTATAAATGTATAATTAAACAACATTGTGATAAGTATAAATAGAAAGTTATGGGACCTAAGAAATATTTACCTAGATGTGAAAATGAGAAAGAAAGAATTAAAAAATAAAATCTAGAGCCTTTGTAAAAAAAATATCAAAGATATGCTTAACATAAAATATCTTAGTAATATAGAATATAAGAAAAATTTACTTGACATAGAATAGTGGTTCCAACTAAGGCAGACCATATGTGGTCCATCTAAAATTGGAATCGCAGATAATGATGCTTAAAAGTGAATTTCAAGGCACATATTGAATTGTGCATTTACCACACAAATCTTTCAAATACAACTTAAACCTCAAGAAAGGGAAACAATTAAATATTTCTAACCATAACTAATCATGAAAAGGGTAGATGAGAGCATTGTTGAGAACCACAGATTTATAGGATTCATTTATTATACTCAATACTTGAGTATATTCAATAAGATTGGAGATATTTTGTATATAATATTATATATAAATTGGTTCATAGGTATTTGTGATCAACTGCATTTTAGTGGGATGATAAAAGTTGATTGCTTTATCTGCCTCTAGTACCGAATATCATCATCATAGTCAATTTCTCTTTACCGTTCATACAGTGTGAACCACACCAGTATCTAAGTGTATGCAGTCAAACAGTATCTAACTGGGTGTATCATTTTCGAATGCTGGTCCCTTTCTAAATGCTATAAAAGAAGGCAAGTCTAAAACCATTACAGCTATTAAGAATGTCTTAAATTTTACTCATAGAGCTGAAATAATTTGGGTGTAAAAAAAAACAAAAACAGTAGTGTAAAATGTTAATACATGGGATTCTTTAGTATTATATTTATATTATAGTATATTGTATTATTGTATCATCCCTACATGGGAACTAGATTACTTTGATTTACAAAAGGACTATCACTGGATAATATCCAAGGATTATGTTAACAAAAACAAAAATAAAATAAATATGAGAAAAAAAGAAAATTAAATTTATTACTTTCCTGTGTGTGCCAGGTTGGCAAAAGGAAAAATGTAGATAAAAATTAATACCCATGATTTCTATTCTTGCTAATACTATTTATAATACTGCAGACATGTTTATTTTTCAACACCATCTATTTGTGCATGAACTTACTTGTCTTCCAATATCATAAAAATAGTCATCTGCCCATTTCGGGAGAACTGATTTTTTGATTTTTTTTTTTTTTTAGTTTTCACTATGTTCCCCTCACATCCACAATGTTCTTTAGGAATGAAGATCTTTAATGGTAGGACAAGTGTACAGGGCCTATACACAATTTTACCCATTTTTTGGAGCGATCGGCACTCATTGTGGAGAAGTATAATAATCCACCATTTTGATTCGGAAGTTTCTTTTGTTTTGCTCCAAATTAAATTTTTTTTTTGTTAGTTTCTTTAATCATTAAACATGACTTTTAATGATGGCTAATCAGGTAATGCTACAGCAGGAGTCCTAAATTTTGCCTAACCAGTGCTAATTAGGATTTTTAGGGACGTTAAACGAGTACCTGACATTGTACAGGCTCGGGCCCCCCATTTTATGTTTCTTCCGAAGGATGGCATAACCAAGGATTTTTACTCCCTTTAAAAATACTAAGGCCAGCTGCTGGGCTGTGAACCTGCGATCTTGGGAATAGCAGGTTGTTATGTTAACCACTAGACCATAGGTGACCCCTTTTTTGTTAGTTTTAACATACTTTCAATTAGCATTGGTTATTATTATTATTAGTACAAGCTTGTTTAAAATCAATGTTGTTTTCGATGGCAGAAATACATTATGTTCAGTCCTGTCATAATATATTCAATTTTTTAATAATATAATTTTATATTTTTCATTTATTGTCAGCTTAATTTCCTCTCAAATAAACAAGTAAAACAATAATTTTCTTTTTTTATGTTTGTATTCAACAATCTAAAGTAAATGCAATCTGTATGTTAGCAATTATTCTGAGATAAGACAGATTTATTATTGAGGTTGAAACCAAATATTCTTAAATGAAAGTTAAGTCAACTGTTACAGAAAGAAACTGATTAACATAAATGAAATGAGACTGATAAATAATAAAATTACAGTGCCAGGTATTATGTAACCATAAATTATCAACAATAATATATCTACATAAAGTATTAACATTAAGAATAATGAATCATATATCATATACCCTGTTCAGAAAAAAAATATGGAAATACATTTTTTTATCTTTAAAGTTTATTATTATATAAAAAACCAATATTTCCACTAAATGTATAACTAAACAAATTAAGTAAATTGCTTCAGTTTATATTTGTACCTGTTTCCTCTTTCAATTGCGCTGAGAATATAATCCATAATTTTAATTAATTCAAAAATCATAGGGACAAGTAGTTTAGAGCAGTTTTGTGTTTTTCAGTACTTAAAAAAGTCAAAAAAACAACAAATTAAAAAAGAATAGTTGAAAATCTATCATATAAATACTAACTATAAAAACTATCTGTCTGGAAGTGAAGAGTTCTTAAATGATTCTTGATATAAATTGCCAAATTTGGTATTCCTGTGATAATACCTAACTCCTTCAGCAATTTTCATTCCCTTGAAATTTATTTTTTAGAATAGATTTTCTCATGTGAATAAAAATATTCATGCATTTTTTTTATTTTGCTAAAATGAAGAACAGACTTTAAAAATTATAATCAATTAAATTGGTTTTATCTAAAATCTTCTCCTCTATACTTTTAGAATCACTAGTTCCCAATATTCACATTGTCATTTTTGATAATAAATATTTATTATACAAAGTGTATTTTAGTTTTTCAATAAGCTGACTTTATTTTAATTATCAAAATATTTATGAATTGAAAAAAAAAAAGTGCCCCAGGTGAGGCTCGAACTCACAACCCCGGCATAGCTCAACGTACTGTCTATAAGTACCGTGCGCTAACCAATTGCGCCACTGGGGCAGCCATCAGAAATTGTGAATCTTAATCATATAAGTAGGAAAAAATTAATGTGAGTCAATTGAGCTAAAATAAATTCATTTAGGTTAGAAAAATATTTCCTAACATGCTAACACACTTCGAATAATTTAATGCTTATTCAAATAATTTTTTAACTTCAATGACTTTTAATTGTACCTCTTTGGCATCAGCTGGTTACTGTTTACTATGGCTATGGGACATGTCATAGTCTGGCTGCGGTAAAGCACCATTTGAAATGATTCAAGTAATTATTTGTATTTTTCTTGATTTATAATTCTCACCCTTTTTTGTTCATGTTCTTCACACCATTCTATATTGCTGCTGAGTTTTGATAATGATATGATATGACTGCGGGTAGTTTAAACCTTAATTATGATTCTGTTTTATTTTGTAAATTTAATTATTTATTGAGTTTAAGATATAAACAGATATGGGTTGGGAATATATGTGTGCTCGATATCATAAGAAATGTAATTTCTTGCTAAAATTGGTAAAAAATGCTTTTTGTTTTCTTAAATAATTTCAAATTTAATGACAATGAGTTGGTTTGACGCATCGGGCTTTGCTAGTTTAGCAAAGTCCGCATTGAAAGAAGCACAAAAGACAATTGATAAAGCTTTGGACATCACTGAAGAAGATGCAAGTAAAGCACAAAATGGTGAGTTTTATTTATTTATTTTTCTTTATTATGATTTTTTTTTTTTATTTGCTTTGAAGGATAATGTGATTAAAAATGTATTATAGTAATATTTGGGATCATTGTGGAAGAATATATTTCTAATTTATGTAAATTGTTCTCTTTTTGACCCTTCCTAAAACTAACTTAATTAACTGCAGTATGGTGTGGTGAGTTGTATTGTGAGAGGCCATAGTGGTCAAGAATGTTAAGTTATTGCAACCTCGAGTTCTAAACCAGCCTTGGCGGGAATAAATATCTACCTTTCCCTCCAGTTAGAATAGTTTAGTAGGTTTGATATCATTTCCTCATTACCTTAATTTGAGTTTGTAAGTAAAATTCTAAATAATTATAAAATGTCTGAATATAATATAGATAAATGTTACATTCCATTGTTTTTGTTATTGATGCTGCATGACCTTGTCCCAGGAGTTTTATAATCTTAGCTAATAGATTTATTAATTTTTTTGTGTGTTAATTGTTAATCTATTATTATTTTATAGATTTAATTTTTAAATAAACAATTTTGTTTTATTTTTAATATTTTAACTGCATGATTAGGTTTTATTTGAATATTATGGACCGAAGTATTCTGATTAATTTAGTATTGTAAAATTTCGAAAATTGCTTTATTTTTCACTGTGTAAAATTTCTGAATTTTCCCAGTAATTTTACTAATCACGTTTTTATAAGAATCTTTCAAGTACTAATATATCAAATTTTATTCCACTAGTAATAATATACAATAATACAATAATGCTGATACAACCAATCGCTTTTTATAAACCTATGTCCACTGACAACTGTTCAAACCCGTAACAGAAAAATCACTGTTAACATAATTCACCCTTCAACATTTTGATCCCTTTCTCGGGAATTTATTATTTGGGAAAAGGATTTATTTACTTTGTAGGATCCAACCGTTTCTAAGTCCAACATCTTTATCAGCCCAGTCGAACTGTTCTGATGCTTTCAACCGTAGCTAGTTGAAATTCCACTATGTAAAATTTCCAATGGAGGGCTGTTGTTTGACTGTTTAAAAAATGCTTTTCTCGTTGAGTAAGTACTTTTAAACAGTAATGATATTGAGATAAAGCAAATCAAATCAACTTCATTATTAAGTCTTTGCTGTTCTCACAAATGCAGCTGATCCACCGGTCATTGCTCATGTGATGCGTTGGACTCTCATCCAGCATGTTTACTGGATTTCTATGATCCAGAAAACTTCATTGTGCATTATCTTCTGGCAGATTGAATTTAAAATACATTGAACTGTGAGTTGTGATGATAAGGATAAATGTTGTGTTATTATACTCTCATTATCACTACTCCATTTCATTCAGAGAATTGTGTAATCCATAGTGGGATCACAGGATTTTTACTTCAGCAATGGGGTTAAACAAGTGTGACTTAAATTTTTAAGCATTTCCCTGGATGCCAAAAGTGTCTTATTTATATATTGTAAAACTTCTGAAGTTTCCATCAAACTAACGAAACTTAGTCATGGGACTTTAATATTGCATTGTACAATGCTGAAACAAATAATACTTCGGTATTATTTGAAAGTAAAGTTTTTAAGTTTATTTGTTTTAACGAAGGAGAAAATGGTCTAGATGGCTATCAAGAGTAAAATAGTTACTATTTGTTTATTGTGTAGAGCATTTATTCAATGTGTAGAGCATTGAGTTACTAAGCTATAGGTTCCGGGATCAAAACCGGATGTATCAGATAAAATAACTTTTCAGTTAACTGGTTTAGATCCACCCTGTAGGTTTACAGACCCTCCTTGGACCCCCCAGCCTCTACAAAATGGGTACTCTTAATAGGAGGAAAAAATCTGTCGGTTGAGCATGATCTCGGCCTAATCACCTCCCTCTGCACAACCGTTAGCTCTACCATAAACTGAACCTAAGACTCTTCTTGGGCTAAAGTAGTTAAATGTTTTATTGTTGTTTGTCTTGCTTTTAGTATTTATCCATTTTGATCAGTTTTGGCTTGCCTGTGGATTTTTTACATAATAGAGTGCTATTTTTATTTGAGATTTAACTAGAAAAATAGTTTAGAGACCCTATAGAAAAATTTGAAATTGGAGAAATAATTGTTTTAATATCTTTGAGGCTATGGAGAAAATACATGTGCCTTTTTTTTTCTTTTTTTTTTTATTACATATACTTTTTATCACAATTTTATTCTCTTTGTAGTCCCTTTTATGTGGCAATAGTTAAATTTACCTACGCAATCACTTAATTTGAATTTAAAACATTAGGATACTTGCTTTTTATATTTTATTTGAAAAATGATTAGTTGAAATATGTTACAGTATCTTCTACAAGGAGCTCAGACATTAATACAGACAGTTTTTTCTCAGCCTGGGACATACAAAGTTCTCCTGCTTCTTTAGTCAAAAAGGCATCAAAAATGACTAACAGCGCGAGTGCTTGGGGGTCATTCACCGGCTCATTTTTTGAAAATCAAGGAAAAACTGAAGGTAAAGGTATATATATTAAATTATTATGTGTAATTGAATAGTTTAGATAAGTTTTGCTGTTGAATAAATGATATTTTATCAAGGAAGCCTTTACTTTTTGTTATTGAATACATGTACTGGTTTATTAAAATATTGATTATTAGTATATTTTTCGAAAGTAATAGTTTTAACAGTGATTAATTTTCCTTGACTGATTCTCAACGGAACCTTCACATTTTAAACCTGACCATAGTGGTTCTTTTATTTAGATTTCTGAATTGTGATCAAACCTTATTTAATTTAAAAAAAACCAAATTATAGGTAAAAATCGCATTATTTTTCAATTGCTTGGCATTAAAACATTGGGTAAGTTAGGAAGTTTTTATGGTGACATCAAATTTTTGTATTTATTTATACATTTCAGAGCCCTCTACATGCAAAAACGGTATTTTTGTTTGGTGTTATATTTGTCTGTTTCAAGATTAGTCCACAAATGCATGGAGTGATTCGATTGTTTGTAAAACTCCACTTCTTTGGCTAAAGTTAGCACCATGATTGCATTTATGAGAAAAAAGTCATATTGCAGTGCCAAAATCTAACAATTTTTGATTAAGATTACTCTCTCCTCATTTAAGCCCTTTGCCTTTTCAAATATAATATATGTGAGAATTGTCATATTTTTTAAAATTATAAAAAACCTTTATTATATTGGGCTTTTTGTTGAAATTAGTCAACACACTAGATATTTCATAGTTGAAGGAACAATAAGATATTTTTATAAAATTAATTTGTATGATTTTATTAAATAAGTTGCTTTCAAAAATCTAAGGATTCAATTTTGACGCCCACAAAGAGATTTTTGTTTCTTAGTTGCTTCGGAACTTTCTGCTTGTTTTCATGAACTTTCATATTTGTTCTCTTGTCAATTGATTACTTAAGTTGAATTTTCTAAAGACATGTTATTGGAGTTTACTCCTTAAGAAACGATTTTCATATTTAGCCCGGGGTATGAAAATTTTATGAGGAGTAAAATCAAGTTTTAAATAAAAGTGGCGAGTAACACTACCTTCTCGTTAAGATTGTATTATTGGTTTTATTTAACAGATAGAAGTTAAAAGTTAAATTCTGGGACCAATCGGGAAGAGATATGTGTGGTATCTATGGTACAAGTGTATTCTATTCCTTTATTCTCGGTGTTGAAATGCGATAATTTTTTATATAGGAGCCTTTTTAAAGACACCTATCCAAACAAACACTATTACTACTCTTATTTAGATTCTGCCTTAAGCTGTTGGGGTCCATTCATATCACTTGGATACGACCTCATCAGACGACAGGGCAGCATTGCTCTAATAAGAGTAGGAAATTGACTAGCTATCTAACAAGGTTGTGCAGTGACTATTTAATTGTGTACAGTGTGTAGTGTGTAGTGCTACTAGGACAGGAGATTTGTGTATTAGGAAGTGGACAGGCAGTGCTCATGCTGGGCTTAAATACACCTCTACCGGACTCTGAAAATGAGACCCCCTTCAAAAAAGTAAAGACTGGGAAGAAATCGGTTGTCATTTTGGAACCTTGTAAAAAAGATGCGTATTCTACACCAGGGCGAACTGTCATGCTGTTAGTCATTAGTTTGGGTATGTTTTGGTTAGTACTGATCTGCTAAGATCCCTTTTCTTCCATCCTTTTAGTCACTATTTCTTCTAATTTTTTTCTATGGAGGCATTTTCTGTAAGAAGCTCCCTCGCAATTCGAGCATTTTGTTTGAGTTTACCTAGTCGCGGACATTCAGAAATGTTATGTGAGCCGCTGCATCTTACACATTTTACAGTGTGGTTGCAGTAGTTTTTTGTGTTTCCAAATTGCTGACATTTACAGCACTGGGGCTGTAGGATATCCTTTCTTGGGATGTATTTCACAACTGTGAATATACATCTATATGAGTTCAGTTGACAGTTTTAGTGTTGTAAGAAGTCACCACACCCACTATTTGCACTAAGAAGGCGAAATGTTGGCACAATTAATAAAAAATATATATTTATAATTTTAATTAAAATTGTTCACATTAATTTAAAATAATTTACATATTAAAATAAAATAATACACAATGATAAGTATCAGTAGAGAGCGATTAATTGATAAGGACACATTTAAAATTCATTATCAACGGAAAGGGGTAAACTCCAGCCGCATGTCGGAGCTGACACACACTTTTTTTTTAAGTTGCTATCTATAGGAAAGTTCATTGTTATTAACATTAAAAAATGTATATTTTTAGGAAGTAGTGATGAGTCTAAAGACAGCCAGTCAAAAGAATTGGTTTCAAATCAGCCAAAGAAATCGCTTTCCCTCGATCTTGGAGTGCTTGCGAAACCCAACTTGGTTGATTCATCTGAAAAAGTGGAAACTCCTTCAAAACTACAATCTACTCCAGAGGAATCAAACGAGCCTGATGGGGAACAGATTAGGCAAGAAATTAAGAACTTTCCTCCAGTAGAGGTGGTCATGAGGAAGAGAGAACCGAGGAATACAGCAAACCGTCTTTCAGTTATATCTTCGGAGAGTGACAGAAGGTACCATTATTTGTAGTATTTGCAGAATTTTTCCAATGCAGACACTTTTAAACTGTAATTCATTATCTGAAAGAATAAATTGTATTACTTATTTTATTTTATTTTTTTGTTTTAGGTCTACAGATAGTTGTGATATTCTAGGCTCTACACCTGACTCTGATCCGAATACAATGTCAACATCTAGTTCGGTCGCCAAACTTAGGCAAAGTGGCTCCTTTGAGTCTGTGGAAGTGCTTACTTCTCCGAGTTCTGTTGATGTTCTTGGGTCTAATTCATCGGAACAAAAGTAATTACCACATTATTATTTACTTAGTTTGTCCTATTACTCACTGTAATATATTTAGTTGCATTCAGTTTCAAGTTAAAAATTTTAAATATTGATTCCATTGTTAATATACCAAACTTGTTTTTATAAGGAAACTTAACACTCAAACTACTCAATCAATTTTAAGCTATCAATAATTTAGTTAATCTATTTATTTAATGTACAGACAGATATTGATTATGTAAACTTTTCTAATTATTGAATAAGTTATGTATATAATTAGATAATGAATTAGTTTTGTTGTTAAGTAATTATTGTATATGATTCAGTTGATATTGATATATTATTATCTACTGTTAAAGGAGTTCTGATTCTGTGTCACCGATTGAAGGTGATGGCGTGGAAGTTATACCAGAAGATGAAGATTCAATTAGTGTTGAAGACTCGTATACATCTGCTTCCGAAGCTACACTGACAGTTACACTCCTTGATCCAACCATGCTGAAGTCGACATCTTCTCTCGATACTTCTTTCACGGAGGCTATGTCACCAAGAGATGTAAGTGATGTTTAGTTAATCAAGATTTAATTAATATGCCAATTAAATATCCAATAACAATCGTTATCTTTTATTGCAGAACCAAAATCGTACTATAGGTGTTATAGCACACTTGCCATCAGCATCTACTGATAGCGAATCTGAGAAGAAGGAACCGATTATAACACAACCCTCACGATTGGTTGAGAAAAAGGAAGTTCATTCAAAATCTGTAGATTATGGAGCTCCTCACCAGGGAAGAATGGATTACCAAGAAGTGGTTACTCAAGCTCCTAGGTACTTGATAATTCTTAAAATAAATAAATTGTTGCTTTTTAGGCTAAATGTCTATACAATTTATTATATAATACCAATTGAGAGTGAGAGTGCGTTAGTTTTTGATGTGAACTAGTATCTACTTGTGCTTCTCATGCTTATTTAAAAAAAATAATGTTTTTTAAATGATAAAACTTGGTAAAGTGTTTAAAACAAGTTTCTGTACAAACTTTGTTTGAATGTTTTAATAATTTTTTTATTTATTCCATTTAATTTTTTTAAATCTGCTAATCTTTCTTCAGAAAAGTTAGTATTATTAATATTATATTAGCACCCATTGACCTGTTGCTAAATTAATATGGTATGTTTATTATTAGGTGGATCCAGAAGATTGTTCAGTTTTTGTTATTAGTGTGAATTGTTTTCAAATATATCCAGTTTTCTTTGTCTTATTTCATAACAATGATAATTATTGGAAAGGTCAAAGTCAACTTGTTGAAACTGTTGTGTTTCATTGGTATTAGTGTTGTTTGTCCTACAGCATAGTGAATATGTCAAATAGTTAGTGCAAGTTGGCTGGTATGTTTTATTACACCCAGCGTATTCTCTGGACCTTGCACCATCCTACTACCGCTTATTTCAGCCCCCAAGATTTCCTAAACGGGAAATCGTTCGTTAATGAAAGAGATGTGGAAACGTATCTCAATCAGTCCTTCGCTTCAAAGCCCCAAGATGTTTTACGAGAGTGGAATAATAAAATTGTTAAAAAGATGGCAAATACATAATTGAATAAAATTTATTCTTTGTTTGAAGAAAACTTGTTTTATTTCATCCTTTAACAACCGACCAAACTTATGGATCCACTCAATGTTAAAGTAGTTAAGGTAAAAATAGTTCTCAATATTAATTAAAATAATTTTCTAAATTTAATAAATAAATAAATTTCTGGCTGTAAAACTGTTACTAGCTGTGGCTGTTAAAGCTCTGATTCATTCTTTGGCTGAAAGTTATTGTTTAATTATTTGTTATATGCTTTGATAGGTTGAGTGTAGGAAGGATTTCAGAATCGACGAGCAGTGAAACAGACGGTGTGGTGCTGGAGACAAGCTCTTGTGAAGAGGGCACGTTGATGGGCAGTAGCGGTGAGGAGAATACTCTAAGGCTGGAAGGCGCTGGTGTCAGTAGTATGCTTGCGGAAGCTATGACAGATGTCTCTGTTAGGGAGCAATCACCGATCAGTTCTGAAAGGTTAGTGTGACATCATGTTCATTTAGTATTTGGAAGGCAATTTTTGTTTGTAATGTTTTTGCAATTACCTAGTACACAAATACTTCAGAGCCTGATTCATAAATTTTTTTGTTCAAAACATGTTCTTTAAGTTTTCCATTTTGTAATAATTCCTTGGTTATTAAAGGTTTTTATGTTTTATTTCACAGAGTTGTTATAAAATCTGAGTATTGCATTTTCAATTAGAAATTAATGATGAAACATGCCAGACAAGCCTGTCTGAGATTATGTAATGATTTTTGTCTTAATCTATAATGCATCTCATCAATTTAAACATGCCAACTAATATTACTACGGTTAAATATTATTGCTATTCATTGATTTCTAGGTCAGATCTAGTCAAGATTGGTTCGAGTGAGCATACTTCTGGCGATGAAATGGAAACTACCACCTCTTCAGATATTGAAGTGATATCTAGGTATAGTGTTGAGAATAAGCTATCTTCATTAATATCAACCGCTTCTTCAGATATAGAAGTATTATCTAGGTATGGTGTTGAAAATAAGCTCCGTTCATTCTTGTAGCAAAATTATAAAAGTGTTGAAACTGTAGATCTAGTAGTAGTTGTTTTGCCAATCCCTTTTCTCAGGTTAGAATGATCTAATGCTCTCCAGTAGTATATATATATATATATATATATATATATATATATATATATATATATATATATATGTATGTATATGTATTTTTTTAAATTCTTATTATCTAGTATTTTCAAGTAGTGGATTTTTTTTAATTTCTGTCCTTATGTTAGAATTATCTAATATTTTCCAATAGTAGATTTTTTGTAATCCTTATTCTCAGGTTGGAACTATTTAATATTTCCCAGTAGTAGATTTTTTATTTTTATTCTTTATTCTCATGTTAAAATTATCTTAAATTCTGCAGTAGTAGATTTTTTTTTTATTCCTAATTCTTATGTTAACATTGTCTAATGTTTTCAAGTAGTGGAATTTCTTTTTTTTATTCCCTATCCTTGTGCTAGAATTATCTATTATTTTTTAATAGTCAATTTTTTTAATCATTATTATTAGTTTATTAACTATAACTGTTCATAATTTAAATCATGTATTATCATCCCAAAGTCAAAGTGATATAACCAAATTGAGAACCCTTAGTTTGAATTATTGTTGCCGGAGAAAGGTAGCTAAACTGGTACTTATTTTTTATTCTCCATAGATAACTACAAGTTAAACGACAAATCAATAAAATAGAGCCAAAACTCAAAACAAAACATTAACATTTATTAGAATGCAAATGGAAAAAACCACAAGCAAAGCCTTAAGTTTCAAATCTGGCATAAAAACAAACAATTACTAGTCGACGCTTCGCCTATTCAGGCATTATCAAGACACAAATCTTGATTACGTCTTGGGGTGGGGGTGCGGTCTCAGGTTATGAGCCTGTTTGGGCGATTATTCGTTGGGATGTATTGCACTTCTTCTTTGAGATGTGACTGATCTTACTCTTATTTGTTTCTTGATAATGCCTGAATAGGCGAAACATCGACTAGTAATTGTTTGTTTTTACCCCAGATTTGAAACATAAGGCTTTGCTTGTGGTTTTTTCCATTTGCATTCTGTTAAAAGACAAAATTAATCCATAATATCGAAATTTGTAGATATGCCACTTTGGCTTTGGACTGATCAATGATATTATTTTAAAATCATTTAAATATATCCATTCTTCCATATTGGATCTTTGAATACAGTTTCTAAATTAAAAAACGTATTCTTTAATTTTAATTTTGAATTGCCTGGGTGAAAATTTGGCTTATCTGATTTTGCATTTATTAAGTATAGATAGTTGAGAAAGAAATGTAAGATTTTTACTGTATATTTTATGGCATAAAAAAATGAAGAAAGGTAAATATTATTCTTAGTAGGGGGAATGAATCTATTGGTTCTTTTTAGCAAATCCAAAGATAACCATCATGACTCCTGTTTGCTCACCTGTAACTAAACTGGTTTCTCTTATGAAATCCAAGAGAGCTGACTATTGGGTATGGGAAACCTTATCCTCATTGGTTCAGCAAGAGTTCAATAAGATTTACTTTAAGGCCAAATGGCTCGAAGTTATTCTATTATCTCCAAGTTAGTCTAGTATACAGTTATCCTGTTTCCATAGATGTGAATTTGTCATGACAATAGCACTTACTCAAGTTGGCATTGGTTGGATCTTTGTCTAAATTTGTTGATTTTTACAAAAGCATGTAGTGTTTGTGCTTCGAAGGGCAGAAAGCAATAAGTTTCTTCTACTTTATCTAACTCATGTGAGGCGATAAGCTTGGAGTTGCAGCCTTAGTCCACTTAGCCCACCGGTCTCTCCCCCTAGCAAGTCTTCGCATCTCCGGAATGGTTACAGTTTTCCTATAGTCTCAATACATACTCCTTCGTCTCCCAGGACGTCTGCTCTCGGATCTGACTTCCAATAGCCACCTGACTTTTTGGGTTTGATCCAAAGTAATAAGTTTCACTAATAACTTATTTGGGGTTTCGATGCCCATGTCAAAATCTCCAGGACCCAACCTTTCTCGTATCTGACCTGTGTCTAATTTATACACAGTTCCTAGTTTTCCCCGAACTTTTATGAAGGTAAATTGTAAGAATTTAAGGATCCAAAGTTGTATTTGGAACTTCCTGAAATCCCCTCTCATTGATACCTCACTTTTCTGAGAGCCGCAAAAGGGGTCCATATTAGACATATCACTGTTAAAGTGATAGTTTTGTTTGGGTGAGAACTTTTGTTTCTGTAGCTTTATCGTTTTAGGAAGTTATCTGGAATATTTATCAAAAACTGACAATAGTATCCTAGCCTAATAAAATTCAGCATACTGGTTTAAGTGATTTTATTTTGTCCTCATACATAAAATATTGAAAACTGATGAAAGCTTCATTCTAAGAATGTTTTACAATTTTACAGTCCTACACCAAACGGAAGCAGTACAGCTTCACGCCAGAGTCCTTCTAAATCAGCCTATAAATCGGTCAATATTGTCAAGATACTCTCAGGAAAAGTGAAAGGTATTATGGCCATATCATTTTGAAGTCTTAGTAATATATTTAGTTAGCTACCACTAGTAATACTGCTATATACCTTTTGCTAGTGACTATGTTAGCTAGCACTTGTGATAACTGTTTATAAATTTCAGGTCATCATCGAGAACTCTCTGAAACTTCAAGTGGTGGATCTGATGAATACTCTGAAGTCGATAAATTACTGAAGGTACTTCATTTATGAAAAAATAAAAACTTTTTATCTTTCAGAATATAAGTGATATTTATTAACTATTTCTATAGAAAGGTGATATCAATAACTCTGCATAAACAGTTGTACTTTTAAATCCCAACTGTCCTTCATATAACCCAGTTTATTGTAATTTTTTCGAACACTGCAAGTTTAGTTTAAAATAGATTCATTGTAGTAGCTATCCATGTATTTATATTTGAATTTCATTTGTTGATAGATATGTTGACAATTTATTCCTTCTTTTTTCCAGAGGATTGCTGAAATGACTGAAATATTAGAAGCTAGAGAATCAAAATTAATAGATTTAAGTAGAATTAATGCCGATTTACAAGAAACTAATTCAGAGCTTAAAAGGTAATAACAACAATTATTTGAATTTTTTTTTTGTAAAACGGTTTATATTTAAACCTAGAATAATTATGAATTCCTTTTCAGTCAGTTAGAAAAAGAGAAGGAATCACAGGAAATGAAAAACATGAGCGAAGAGTTCACTCAAAGGTTAGCAGCTTTAGAAAAGAAGTTCCAACAAGCGATTCGGGAAAAAGAAGCACTTAAGAAACAAGTTGATGTGAGAAATTAAAATATTATTAGCATACTTTGGTAAACACATAACAGAATATATAAATAATACAAATAAATATTTTATTTCCTGATATTATTTCCCAAAAATTTCTTTCTTCAATTGAATTCAGGAAGCTCTGTTAAAGCAATTATCATTTGTGGTGGTTGTTATTTTGATTATTTAATGAATTGATAAATTTCTTTTTCCAAAATTCTTTAATTCAAAGATAAATTTTTTAAATTACATAAAAATTATCATCATCATCACAATCTTTCCTTTTCTACCGCTGCACAGTGTGGGGATGCCCTCTACAGAGCTTGACCTAGTTGTCCCTTTCTTGAATTAATTCTCTCCTCCTTGGGCAGGAACGTAGACTTGTATGCGGATATCTTCGTCTTCTTCGTCACCTCTCTTTTTTTTGAGAAAACTCTTCTGGACTGCGTTGAACAATCTACCAGCTGTTCCCAGCCTTTGCGTCACCTCTCCATTGATATAACCGCTTTTGTTGATCCAGCCACCTAGATATTTAAATTCCTATGCCTGTTCTAGGACAGATCCCTTCAGTCTCAATATTCTCATAACACGGTGAGGACATCTTCCTATTTTCATGCATTTGGTCTTATCTGGATTAATATCCTTATTAATGCTCGACAACTCTTCTTGCATGATACTTACATTTTTTTGTGGGTCCCAGTCATCCGCAGTGAACACGACGAGGTCATCAGCAAAAACGAGAACTGTATACAAGGTTGGCTGTAGGTTCCTATACCCTAGTCGAAAATGCCGTAATCTGGGGTTGGCTCTCTTCAGCACCCCATCCAGCACCAATATGAACAGTAGGGGACTTAGGCAGCACCCCTGGCGTATTCCCTGCATCTTCTTGAACTCCTTGGAGGTGTGGTTGCCAGTCCTTATAATGTTCCTTGTTTTTCGGTAGAGACTCATGACTGCTAGAATCGTGTCAATATCCACTTGCTTTTCAGTTTTGACTCTGTTGAATGCCTGTTCTAAATCCACGAAGCAGAGAGAAAGTTCCTTACCTTTCTCGATGGACTTCTCCATGACTTGCCTCAAAGTGAAAATCAGGTCCTGTGTACTCCTCGAGTTTCTGAATCCGTACTGCTCCTCTCCGAGCCTACCCTTGCTTCTAGGATTCTTGAATAGAGCTTGCTTGGCACACTCAGCAGAGATATGCCTCGATGGTTATTGCATATTCTGTTGTCTCCCTTCTTGTAGATTGGCACCACCACGGCGATCTCCCAGTCCTTCGGTATCCTTTTCTTCTTCCATACCAAATTTAAGAGATGGAGAAACATTTCTTCACCTTTGTCGCACATATACCTCATCATTTCGTGAGTTATTTCTTTGAGCTTCATCTTTGAGATAGCCTCCTGCAATTCTTCCTCGCTGATGAAATCGTCTTCTTCTGCATACTCCACTCCCGCATTATGGATCTCATCTGGACTAAAGTCTCCCCCCTCCAGCAGCTCTTTGAAATACAATATCCATCTCTCCATTATATCTTTTTCCTGCCATAAAATCCTTCCTTCCTTGTCCTTGATTCCTTTGAGTGAATCCGATCTTTCCTTCCTCATTCCTTTGATGACTTTGTAGATCTTTTGATTCTCTTTTGCATTTTCCTCCATTAAGTGACCAAAATCTTCCCATGATTTTTGTCTGGCTTGAAGAAATGCTATCTTGGAATCCTTCCTTCTTCCCTTGTACCTTTCATAGGCTGTAGGTGTTCTCTGGCTGAGAAAGTCCCTCCATGCTTTCTTTTTTTGTACCTTACTTTTCATATCATCGGTCCACCACGAACTTCTTTTAAAGCTGGATCCTACTCTTTTCTCTCCACATACCGCCCTCTCATTTCCGCTGACACCCGAAAACAGAAGGGTGTAATCTTGTATTTTGATTTCACCCTTGCCCTTCTTCTTTATTTCCGTAATCGCAAGGATATCGACCTTTGCCTTCTTTATTTCTTCCACTAGCTCATACTCTTTCCCGTTCAGGCCGCCTACGTTCCAATCATAACAATCATCTTCTGTTTATACATTTAAATTATAAATGAAGTTATCAGATACAATTCTTGCACATTCCATGTAAGGCAAAAATGTCTCTTAAGGTTTTAGATTTGTGAGCTTGAACTTTTGATAACTCTATGAATAATTTTTTTATTAATCTTTAGCACACAAAATCACTAGCAGCAGAGAAAGAAGAAGAATTAAATAAAGACCAACTTATTGAAGAATTGCGGAGCGAAGGAGAAAAGTTAAGTAAACAACAGCTAACATTGAACAATGCGATCAAAAAACTGCGTGCTACAGAGAAAGAAAATGTCAAAACTATTTCCAATTTAAGGTAATTTCAGAAAGCTCATTATGTGTAGCTAGTTTATTTTAAGTAATGTTTAATTTAGGCATTGTCAGAACATGCACTAAAAAATTCACATTAATGAACATATAATGCAGCACATCACATCTGTCTCATCATTCTTTGAATTAAGTTGCTTTCTGTTTTGATAAGTCTGGTTGGACAGTTGATGTGAGGTGTGCTCCAGTTGATCTTCATTAACATGAATTTTTTTAATATATGATATAAGAATGTCTAAAATGGCATAATGTTGACTGGTTAGCTTTCTTCCAGTATTTTAGGGTTGGTTTTTGGAGTTTTCCAATTCAATTTTAATTATTATTTTATGTATCTTTTTGAGTTTTTAATTTTTTGTTTTGATTTGTCTTTTGTTTTTTAGAGACCAATTAAACAGTGTAAATCAGGAATTAGAAAGGAATAAAAAATCAATTAGTGCTAAAGAAGAAATGGAAAGAATGCACATTGAGGCTGTTCACAATCTGACAAAGCAGAATCAGCAATTAGAGAAAGAGCTTTCTCTTACCAAGAGCAATTTATCCACTCTCACTTCAACTCTCGTATCTGCACAAAAGTAAGCTTCAAATTTTATCTTCATTTAAATTTTCTGAAAATCTTATTTAAAATTAACAAAAAAAAAATAACATGAATTTTGTTGCCATACAATAAATATTAAGTTTAAACATTATTTGTATCGATTTTTTTTTATAATTGTAGAAATAATGAGTAGAACCATATTATTTCTTCCATAGATTATATAAGAAACTTTAATATTAACTTAATTTATATGTTAGATAAAAATTAAAATATTCACAAAAATTTCTATCAAGGTCATATTTAAATATATTTGGTCACAGTGTTCTGGGATTGTAGTTTGGTAATAGGGGTTGAGATTATCCGTGCATAAAAACTAACTAATTCGGCCCAACAACTCAGTGATGAGTCCTGGCCTCCATCAGCAGCATCCGCCAATCGTCGCGGTTGTGTGCATTTATATATATATATATTTTATTTCTGCTACATGTTTAATTAAATATTTTAGAAAAAAAGTTTTATTTTGTAATTTTTTAGAGAAATAAAAGAAAAAGAAGAAGCTTACAAAGCATTACAAGATAAGGTTAAAACAGAACAGGACGAAGTTGAAGAGACAATGAGGAGAGAGATGTCGACCGAGCTTGAAGCAACCCAACAGCAAGTGATCACTCTTCAGTCTGCTCTGGAGGACATGAGGAGGCAGATGATCGAAATGCAAGAGCAACATTCTAGGTAGGTTATTCTTTTCAATATTCGCTTGATTTCATGAGTTTTTATTACTGTCTACATTGAAATTATTTTATTGAATTGTACAATTGTAATATATACATCTAGTACAAGGGCTATATGAATAAATAAATACATGACAGGACATGTAGAGGCACTACCCACTAGCAGCACTCTAGAAATATGTTTATATTCTTATTTGTATAGAAATTGTATAATGAATTATTTTATTTATTTATTAGTTTTATGTATTGTTGGCATATTATTTTAAGTATAAAAAGTTCTTGTTTAAAGAAAATCCTAGTTTTTTTTAATATATATTTTCTGCCAACCAAATTAAAGAAAAAATCAAAACAGTACTTCATTATTTTGGCCCAATATTAACCACCACAGTCAACATAAAAATAATGGTGCGAACAATTTTTAACAGAGCAGAAGTGACCCATCGTAGAGAGAGAAGCGATTTGCTGTCCCGAGCTGAAGCAGCCGAAAGGAGAGCAGAGACAGAAGCGGAGACAGCGACACTAGCGACTGCGCCGCTTGCGAGGCAGGTCCAAGTCCTGACCGAGCAACAGGTCTCTGCGAGGGCCTCTTGGGAGGCCAGGGAGGCCCAACTCAATTCATTAATAGGTTAGTATCAAATAGTTTAGTCTATTATAGACAAAAAACTATAATAAGATCATTAATGAGGTTTTATCATTTTTTTAAAGAAAATTAATTGAATGGTAAAATTTTCAGTATGTAACTGTATTCTGTTTAGAAGTAGTTTGCTATATATTTATTTTTATATTGTTTTAAATTATTGCCATCATTTATTATTGTTTTTTTTTTATCTGCTTGACCTGCCCAATTGCTCAATCAATTCAACCGTATTTTATTACATGGCTATAAAGTAAAACTGTTATTAATATTTTGTTGTGGATATCTTGGATAACACATTCCCTAAAGGATTAGTTTTATTATGGTTTGGGATAAATTTCAAATTTTTGTCGATTAATTTTATATCAATAAAATATAATTTCCTACTAATTGGGTATAACAAAGGTATTAATTTTATGAAGCTAATTTAATCAGTGTTCGAATCGTAAAAAAAAAGAAGGTTAACTCCTAATTCTCCTCTTAATTTGTTTACTTATTCTTTTTGTTTAATAAAATAAATATTTTGAAATCTTAATATTTTAATTAAGATATTGTTTATATTAAGAACAATTAAAGCAGGATTTTAATATTAGAAATTATCTCCTGGATAGCTCTGCCTCCCTTAAAACATTGTCTATTCACTCAGAACTGTCAGGTCATTTAAGAATATCAAAATTGTAAAAGTTATGTTTAAAAATTTTTAAATTACAAAATTTTCTCTAACAAATTTAAGAATGATTGATAATCTTTTTCTAATTAATTCATTGGTGTGTCTCAAAGTTTAAAAACATTGTTTAAAGATTATGTTTTGAAGTTATGTTGATTTTAAGTAAGATTATTAATTATAATATTATACAAAATTAAAATACTCATTGTTGAGTTGTAAATTTTTATTTTCTCTGTCTTAACTCATTATTTTTTTATTGTAAAACTGATTAACAGGTTCTTTGTTGTTTTTGAAGTTCAGAATGACCTTTCAAACTGCCATGATTTTAACCTTTTCTCCCCTCTAACCTTTAATGCCTGAAGTCAGCTTCATAATATCAATCACCATGTTTCCGAGGTTCATACTTGGTGTTCCAGGCGATCTGGAGACTAAAGTCAACTCTCTTTCGTCCCGCGAGCGCAGTGTAAGGGAGGAATACGAAGCCTCCTCTTCGCTCATCGCTTCGCTGCAGGACAAATCATCTTCCCTCAGTCAGCAGAATGAAACTCTTCTGAAAGAACTGGACTCAATGAAGGGATCCATGGAAAAATTGCGAGTTTTGAAAAATAGGTATTTCTATATGAATATTACTACTTATTTTATGTATTTATTTATTTTATGTTCGTAATTTTGGTACGAATTTTCTTTTAGTGAAATGAAAAAGTTCCAGCAAGAGAAAGAAAGACTGATGAATGATCTTGAAGCCAAAAAACGAGAAACAACCTCTTTAAAAGAGTTGCTTAGTATTGAGCGGACGGCTTTGGATGCAGAGAAACGAAAATGCTTGGCGTTACAGGTAAAATTTATCTACTAAAATTTTGTTTGTCTGCATTTATTTATGTATATTTAGTAAACTGTCCATTGGTCTCAGAGAAAAATGCAGGCAGATATATTTTCTGTAATCCATTTTTGGATTCTACCCATTTCAAAAACTGAGAAGACTTTCAAATTTTTAATTTTTTATGTAAAAGGTATACATTTTTTTGGGAAATTATGTATGATTATTTGTTAGGTTATTGAATTGATGAATTTACATGATATTAAATCATTGTTCTGTAATTTGATATATTCTTGCTGACCTGTAAATTTATAACCTGTGTAATTTATGAAAGTGTAATGTTTTATTCTTAATATATATTTTTGATGAATTTCCTATCTTCCCTCACTGTTTTTTTTTTTTTTCTTTTTTTTTTTTTTTTTTTTCCCCATGGCTCTACAGCCCTTGCAGGGCCCTGGCCTCCGCAACAACGCCTCTCCAGTCCTCCCTGTCAGCAGCTCGACCTCTCCACTGTCTGATCCCCATCCTCTGCAGATCGCTCTCTACATCATTCAGCCATCGCAGCCTGGGCCTTCCTCTTCTTCTTTTGCCTCCTGGTTTGCCATATAATAGCTTCTTTGGGTACCTATCTTCTCCCATTCTTTCTACGTGCCCAAGCCATCTTATACGTGTAGATTTGACATAGATGACTAGGTCTGGTTCATTGTATAGGTCCTGAAGCTCTCTATTATTTCTAGACCTCCATTGGCCTTCATTACATACTGGCCCAAATATCTGCCGAAGCACCTTCCTCTCCCAGATCTGCAGCATCTTTTCGCATTCCTGTGTCAGGACCCACGTTTCACAAGCGTATGTAACAATCGGTCTTAGGATTGTTTTATAAATCAATAATTTTGCCCTCCGTGACAAGTTTCGAAATCTTAATGCTTTTCGCAGTGCAAAGAGACATCTGTTCCCTGCTGAAATTCTTGCTTTAATTTCTGCAGTGATGTCATTCTTTCTTGTCACTAAAGCCCCCAGATATTTGAAGCTGTCCACTTTCTTAAATGTGTGGTGGAGCAGTTGCACATGACTCAGCTCTTCCTGCCCATCATTTTTTGTGGAAATCATCTATTGGGTTTTTTCCTTATTTATCACCAGACCCAATTTTTTCCCAGCTTCTTCAAATTCCTGCAAAGCTCCTGAGAGCGCCGCTTTTGACCTTGCTGATATCACTACGTCATCAGCATACGCTAAGTGTTGGGTCATCCTATTACATATCGTTCCTCCTGGGTTGGTCCTGATTGATCTCGCAGCTTGTTCGAGTGCGATGTTAAATAATACAGGTGAGAGGGGATCTCCCTGGCGCAGACCATTCTCAACCTCAAAATCTTCTGATATCATATTTTGAATCTTCACCCTACATCTGGTGTTTTCCAAGGTCATCGCACTCAATCCGACTAGCTTTTCCGGGACCCCTAGAGTTTTCATTACTTTGAGCAGTTCATTCCTGTCAAGACTATCGTAGGCCTGACAGAAATCTATGAAGAGGTGGTGGAGGTCAACATTGTACTCATATGCTTTCTCTAGCATCTGCCGTATGGAGAAGATATGATCCGTTGTGCTTCTAGTTGGCCGGAAGCCACTTTGGTATTCACCAATATTTCTTTCAGCCCATGCCATAATTCTCCTATTTATTGCAACTGAAAGTACCTTGTAGACAGTGGGCAATAGAGCGATACCTCTATAGTTTTGGCAGTTTAATCTGTCTCCCTTCTTATGTATTGGGCACAACACTGCCATATTCCAGTCCTGTGGCATCCTCATCTCCATCCATACATCAAATACGAGGTTATATACTTCCATAAAGTATATAACCTCGTATTTGATTTTCCCTCACTGTTATATCTGCTATTTCAAGTAGTTTTATTTCTGATTTTGTTTTTAATAATTTATATTTTATTTTTAAGGAGCAGTTAAGAAACAGTAGAATGCAATCGTCTCCTCAAATAGGTGCGAGCCCCAGATCTTCACCTACATTGAGCTTAGGAAGATCTTCTATAAGCGAATCGTTTGGTGTCAATATCTGGCCTAATGTAAGTTATTTTATGAACATTATTTTCTTAGTTAAATTCTTACTTCTTACTACTGGTTTAAAAGTCGCCGGGTACACCTACAGCTGGTTTGGTCCCTAAATTAACTTATTCTTGCTCAACTCAATTTCTCACTGTAGGTGCTAAATTACTGGTTTAATATTTTCTACTATATTTAAAAGGATTGGTGTGGTATGTAATAAAGCAACTCAATTGGAAATTGAACAAACTTTATTTCTGTATCAAATGACCATTTGTTTTCTATTGCATTGAATGTAATTGCCCTACCCTTATAAATTTATTGCAGATTTCTATTTCTGTACTTTTTTTTCTCTCTTTGTAGAAATCATAACATTGATTTAAAAAATTAAGATAATTTGATAAAAAAGTTTTATTGGAAGGCTGACTTACTCAACATTAGTTCAGCTTTAGTAAATAGTATGAAATGAATAGCATGTTTGATAAAACCGAATTGATAGTTGTGAAGAACTCTAAATGGCTTTCCGTAATATGCCTCTTTACAAAATTAAGAGTATCTAGCATAGCAGCTTCTGGTTTGCTGTCGAATCTGCCAAAGAGACATCAGCTTAAGATTTATTATTAATAGGTTTTATAAGATGGTATTTAATGATGATCGTTTGTGCTGTATTAATTTTCCTTTTTATTTTTTTATTTAGTTTGCTGATGATTTGCTTGAAACTTCTTCAAATTCTGGTCGTTATGATGTACTAAGGCCAGCAAACAACACTTCATACATTGAAAACTTACAAGCTCAACTTAAACTTAGAGATGGTAAGTCATTGGTATTTACATTTTTGTATTAGTAATTTTTTTTCTTTATTATACATATTTTATTTATGCAGCTATAACGATAACCATTGCCATCCTGAAGGTCTCAGGTGCAAATCCGGCTGTTTCCTTAATCTGTTGACAGCCAGGGATGGATCCTGTGGGATCTGGAGACCCTCCATGGGATCACCTACCTTCATAAAGTGGGTACCCTTAATAGGAGGAAAAACGCTGCGGTTGAGCATGATCTCGGCTAAATCACCTCCCTGCACAACTGTTGTTATAGAACAGTAGTCTCAACCACTTACTGAATCCAAGACCTTTCATGGGCTGTAGTGGTACAGTTTTTTGCTTCTTTTATTGCAATAACACAAGTACAAGGAATATCAGAGAAATTACTGAACTCATGTAGCTTATCGATGCAGCTATAGCAATAACATTAACAAAACATATATGAGAGAAATTATAAAGTATAGATAGAATGGAATTATTATCATAAAGTTGAATGCACAATTTTGTATAAAAGATAATATATACTATAAAATATATATAATAAAACACTAGGAGAAGGTCTTAAATTATTTATTTAATTTTGCTGCCAATCAATAATTTTTTTTGTTCCTTAATATTTAAACAGCTCTATTGTCCATTTTTACTACTTCCTTGAACAATTACTAATTTATTAGACGAGCTTACATTGTTGTAATAATGGACCATTTTCTTTTACTTTAATTGTTATGCGTCTTTTTTAGGCGATATTCAGCAACTTCAATGGGAAATAGCCAGGCTGGACTCAGAAAAGACAAGTTTAAGAGATGAAGTGTCATCGCTGACGGCAAAATTTGAAAAGCAATCAGCAGACCTTTCATCATTTTCATTACTTAAGTTAGTATTTTATTCCGTATTTGATTATCTAAGTTTTAAACGTATTGTGATGCTTAACAGTTTCCGTGAATTTTGAGTAAATGACCTTCCTGTGGTAATCTGCTTAAGTAAGGTTATAGATGCTCTATAAATAGTTTTTATGAGTTCTATTGACATTAAACTTAGAAAATGATTCTATTTTACTAGATAAAAAATAAGAATGATATGAATGTATTAACAAAACAAAAGATGTAAATGAAGGATATAATTGGTCTGGGGGTGCAGTCAAAATAACACTAAATAAGAAAAACTTATTTATTATAAGTGCCGACGTTTCGGGCTACAATGTAGGCCATCTTCAGAGCTAGGAAGGAAAAACAGAAAAATTACTATAAAAACATTGCAGTAATAGGAATAATAGAATAATATATAGAGTTTAGAATAGCAGAGAAATATAGCATAGGATAGTTTATAAAAGATAATTAAGAATAACAAAATGACAAAATATGTGAACAGAAAGGTTATAAAGTAAATAAATATAAAAGTAAGATAATTGAGAAAGTAAAAAGTAAGATAGAAAATGAAAAATACAGACAAAGTTATAAATGTAAAACTGGTGAGACATACAAGTATGGAAGAATGAAATGGAAGTATAAGAAAGTTATAAAAATATGGATAAATATTAATACTAAACATAATGTAAACAAGAATAACATAATTCCGCCCCTAAATACAATTAACTCATATTGAACAAAAATAACTCATATTGAACAAAATTCTACTTAGTCACATTTTTTCTAGCCGGTTCATGAGATTCTGTTATGGCCATCATTTGGTAACAATTCGAATTTATCAATGTGTTTTTAGTTTTGGCGGTCCTACTTACCTACTGCAATATACTCCTGTAAACTACGTTACTTGATTTGTTTTGTTCAGCAAAAATATATAGATTTTGCGAGAAAGAAAGACGTGAGCGAGCTACTCAGGGGGAGCCCTGTAGCGATGCTAACAATATTTAGCAATTAAATTAAATAACCGCAACCATATGCTGGAGGTAATATTGAGAATGTGTTATAACCAAGTACTTTTTAATGATATTTATCGTTATATTATGACCAAATTACACAAAACCATTATAAATTGTAGCCTATGTGTTATTCTGATGTATAACCTATATTACTCTAAAGTTTCATCCAAATCATAAACTTTCGCATTTATATTATTAGTAGGATGTAAAAATATAGAAGAAATTAATAGAGAGTTATGTAAAATTACGTTAAATAGCAGGTACATTTTTCAAATGTTAGATAATTTATGTGTGAGAAGTTATAAATATGAATTATATTAATACAAAATTTATGTAGACGGAATGTATAAGAAGTAAACATAAAAAATTCTAGTATTTAAATTATGATAAATTATAGATAAATAATAATAATGGATGCTATTACAACATGTGTTGGATGCCATGAGGTGAAGAGAGAAATGGGTGTGAGGAAAGGAAAAGGGTAAGGTTGAAGAGAAGATAATAATAAGCTTTATTGATTTTTTCCTCTTTCCTCTGTGTACATTTACAAATAATGAAAAGAAAAAAGGCCCTTCTTTGGGCATAAGCCTCTCCCAATTTGTCCCGGTTACGCCTGTTCCATAATGAAAAAATAAATATCCATTTTTCCTTAACTGAATGTTTTCTCCCTTTCTTCTTACTTCAGATAATCCCAGAATTTTTATATTTAAATTAAACATAGCGTTTTCTAGTTCTTCTATTCCCCAGTCGGCTAATAAACTTCTAACGCTAAGTATGGCTATTTTGAATTTTTGAAAATGTTATTTTGGGAGGTTTAGGTCATATTCCCCCTTGCTGACCAAACATCCGGGGGAAGTGAGTTCGGTTTATGATCCTTTTCGATGCCTTTTTTGGTTAACTTTGGTTTTTCTGTCCAATTTTTATGCTATTTGCGAATCCTTTGGCTTTTGAAATTCGTTTTGAAGCATCCAAGTCTTTATTAATACTCTCCTCCAATATTCTTTCTCCATGAGATTTCAAGAATGTATCTAGACTGTTTTGTCCTTTGGTGATGAGGTTTTGCTTCCTTTGGCTTTTTGTCCTTCGGTGAAGGGAAGATATAAACTTTAAAATTGGTACGGAGATGTAAATGTTTGATATTAGTGGCAATAAGTCACTGAGTATTTATGTTCCCTATTTTAGAGTATTCTACTTCAGTTTCTAGACAGTAACAGTATTAGCGCAAGTCCCATTAATGCCACTAGTGTATTTACTAATATACTACTAAAATTCATTATACTATATATGGGTATGTTGCTATTGAGCTGGAACAGTGGTCTTCAAAATTGTTGCTACAAGTTGGCAACAAATAATTTAATTTAATTATTCATTAAATTAACAAGCAATTAAAATATTTTTTCAATATAAAAATTCTCTTGGTTTTGCACTTATATTTTATTTACCTCTATGATTTGTTACTTAAATTATTCAAAGAAGTGATTAGGTATGCCGTGGCTTATTTTTTCCAGGTAAGTTTTTGTGTGCCACTGAGCTAAAGGAAAAATATTTTTCTTGTCAGTTCTCTGTTACAAGTTTTAAATTTGATTGTTGAACGATATAAATGCCTTAAGTTTGTAGGACATCGTCCCATCTATTCCTTTACACTGCTTGTTTATTTATTGAGTTATATTTCTATTATATCTTTATCCAATATTTATTAAGCTCAACCATTTCAATTTGATGCCACAGCACAGATTCATACAATTAGAGCTTTGTATTTTTTAGAAAATTTTCATGTATTCATTTTTTCAGGACACAATATGATGCTCTCCTGCAGATGTATGGCGAAAAACTTGAAGAAAGCCAAGAATTGAGAATGGATCTTCAAGATGTCAAAGAAATGTATAAAGCTCAGGTGAGATAGTTTTGAAATAAATTAGTGTGGTTTTTACCAATTGAAATTAAACTGATTAGAATTGGGACATAACTATACATATTATAAAACTAAGTCCTGGGCGGTAAACTTTGTTCTCGGTAAACAATAACTACTGCACGGATTTTCATGCGGTTTTCACCAATAGATAGAGTGATTCACAAAAATGGTTTTAGTTTATAATTTTTCAAGGTTTTGTGTAAATTGTTTGGAATATAACAATAATTGTTTGAAGTGTGGGAAAAAGTATAACCTCCAGAGAGGTTTCATGGAAGATGCTGTCTGATCCTTTTGACATTTAATGAAACAATACATGGGAGTATATTCGTCTTTTACAGATCTACAAAAATTAAGAGATAGCATATATTTATTTTTTAAGGATCGCTTACTTTACCTATTTTATTTTCTAAAAAATTGATAAAGTACAATTTATTTGGAAAGCTATTTTGACGAGTATAGGATTAATCCTTACCTATTTTATTTTCTAAAAAATTGATAAAGTACAATGCTGTATTTGGAAAGCTATTTTGACGAGTACAGGATTAATCCTTACCTATTTTGTTTTCTAAAAAATTGATCAAGTACAATGCGGTATTTGGAAAGCTATTTTGACGAGTACAGGATTAATCCTTATCAACTTATATACTTTAGTTATCTTAAGCATTTCATGGGCATTATTAGAATATTTTATGCCGTATAATTTAAATGAGTATCTTATGGGTTATTGCAAAAAATTAACACACATAAAAATAAATTTCTATTTAAAGAAATATTTTGTTTTGTTTTTATGTTTATAATATCTACATAATAAAATACATTAGACAGACAAAATATCTAGGCATAATATGCCTTATTACCAGTCCTGGGCGGGTCATTAAAGCTGGGGCGGGTCACTAGTTAAAATATAAATAGAAAATTTTTCAACAGCCGTAACTAAATGTGGCTTTTTTTTGTTAAACTAAATTATTATTTAGGCATTTATCTATCAAACCTTTTTAATTGAACTCAAAACTTCCATTTATTTATTGTATTTTTATAACAATTCGTATATTATAAAATGATATATGCATATATAAAATATTAATGTTTTTTTAAATTTATGTTAAGTAATAATAGTTTACCTTATGTATACGTCAAGGTGGTGTAAGCCAATGTTTATTTTTCCAGATTGATGAATTACTGAGCAAGAAAGAAGCTAGTCCTCCGGCATCGTGATGTGAAGTTATTTAAATTGTTTATATAAATTTTTAGTGAACTGAATTAATTTCAGAAACTACCATATTTTATTATTTGTATTATAAATGTGTACATATTGGAGATTTCTCACCCTTTTTCTCAACAGATGAAATTATTACACTGAAAAAATTTAGCAATGGGATTGTTAAGCAAGTTATATTTCCTATGTTTTTCTTTGTTAGCGAAATTGTAATAGTTGCTTGTTATTGTTTGCGAATGTATTGTTTTGTTGTTGTTTTTATTTGTGATTTTCTGCTCAATATCTGTGATATTTATGTAACTTTTTTTTGTTTTAATCGAGAGAGTTGTTTTGATTATTAGTATTTTTATGCTCAATCGAAAATGAAACTAACAAAACAAGACAGAAATTAGCAAATATATCTATCTATTAATTTGATAACTTAATTTATTGATTGCTTAATGCATCTATTTTATTTAAATTAATGAGTTCCATTTGGCTCTTTAATCACTCTGAAACAAATACGAACACATTTGTTTTTTTAGGCTTATGGTTTAATTGTATATATTCATCGTCAATTGTTTTAAATAGAGATTATACAAATGTAAAAGTGTTATTTTCAATCATAATTATCGGTTATTTATATTTAATCATTTATTCAGTATATTTATATAATGAAAACAATTAGTTACTTTTAATTATGAACAGTATTTGTAAATATGTATAAATGGTATATATATCTTTATTAATAGTATATATATACTATTATTTATAATAGTATTTATATACAGTATAAAATGTATATGGTTGAGTCAGTGTTTATTGTTGGTGCTGTCCTATATTATTAACTCAAATGTTGATTATATTTTTATAATTTCTTCAATTTATTATCAAACTACTATTGAAATATTGCCTACTAATTTCTTTTAGATACTATGGAACTTATTATGGGAAAAACAGTGCTGTTTTCAAACTGATAATTATTTACCAAAACTAAAGATAGGAACCATCGGTTTGCTATTCTGATAATTGCTCCACTAATTTTGACGTTTAACTATTGTCATTTTGACCCATGGCCTCCTTGGACTTTTTATACTTTCCATAAAGTGTATTTAAGTTAAATGACGTCAGAATTGAGACCAACTAATGTCAAATATTTCGTATGTTGCCTTTAAATTCAGGGATAAAAAATAATAGTTCTTAAAAAAACAGTTATTTTCAGATATGGTTTAAAAATAACTTTTAATGGTTTTACAATTAAGTTATTGGGTAAGTATAAGTTTGAAAAACTAAACAATGAACAAGATAATTATAAGACACAATATTATCATTCTCATTATATGGATAATTATTATTAATTAAAGTAATTATTCTATGACCAATATTATTAAAAAAATAATTATTCTCTAGTTTTGTTTTCCTAGAAAGCTTGTTATGAATTGGTATAATAAATTAAAATAAAATGAGTTTTTCATATCCTTAATGCACATGCCATTTAAGATTTACATTTAAAACACCATTTTCTTGAAGTAACAAAAAAATAATATATTATTATTTGTAAGCCTTACAGATACTTGAACTCTTCAATAATTCATTGGCCTAATCCATCCATAACAAATCACTCATTAACTGCTTCCAGGTTTAAGACAAGTGTGTTCTTAATAACTATCATAAATATCAATAAAGGGTATGTTGTTTTTAGCTGACATATTTAACTCTTACTCACTTTTTGTCTGGTAGATTTTTCTCAAATCTATCTATTTATCTCTATTGACAAATATCTCAATGGAAGACCTAAACATATACTTTTAGTTGATTTAATTTATTGCAGTCAACATTTTGAATATCACTTTAAATAAAAATCAATTTTTCATTATTTATGTTAATAATAGCAATCAAGAAAATGTTTTGGGGCAAATATTAATATTTAAACAATAAATACATGTATATACAACTACTCTTCAGAAATCATATCAAATTAAAATTATACGATTACTATGCTCAAACCAAACTTCAGTATAAATAATTAATAATTTATATATTCGGTATAAACATAGAAAAACTTGTTTGTTTAAATAGTTTTTATTTTTAAGCAAAGTATTTTTTTTTCTTTTGCCTTAATAATTAAATATTTTCATAAATAAAACATTTACTTTCAAAAGTTTAAAAAGTATTGGTATATCAAAAAAATCAAGTAAAAATCGTAGGTTCCTGAAACAAATTTGATTAATAGAGTTTCATGAAAGTTTGATATTAGTGATTTAGTTGTAGCCTAATTAAAATTTTAATAAAAAAATACGAGCTTTTTTAAAGTTGTTTCTTCAGGTTTCATCTTTTATCCTTTTTTTTGTATTTTATCCCTTTCAAGTTTAAATTTTAATTATATAATTGATATTTACTTTTCCTTCAAATTAATTAAATAATATGTATCAAGTATATTGTCCTATATTTACGATATATTAATATTGTTGCTTGTTAATTAGTGGATAGAGGATCCATCAATTGCCAAGTTGTATTTGTTTGATGTTTCAAAAATAACTTTGAATAATTTTTTGATCAATGTAATTCAGGGAGTGAAATTCATCAGAAAAAAATTCATTTTCACAATTCCTCACTCCTGCATTATTTTGATTGAAGTAGTTTATTTTTAATCTTCTTCCCCTTTAAATAGCATTCTATGTAAATTGGATTATGTATGAATGGATGTACATTTGTAAATTTAATAATAGATATTGTGATGTTGCCATGCTGTACGTTAAATTTTTTACTTATAATGCACTCTGTAGCCAATGTGAATTTAAATATATTGAATGTTTATATACATTGTTATTTATTTATAATGAAAACAAAATTGTTTTAGCCAATAAATTATAAATTATTATTTGTCTCATCGATCAGAGAACCCTCAGAATTCAAAGTCCAGGAAAGAAACATGGTGTAGTATGGTATGGTCTAACTTTTTTTTCAGTTTACAAAAGTCGTTTAAAAAAAAAAAAAGTCTACCATTATCATTCATAACTTCCAATCCAACTTTCCCTCAATCATGACAAAGCTCAAGAAAAATTATCTTAAAATAGAATTATGGTATTGCTTCAAGTATTTTGAAATAAAGCAAGAGATAGAAATAATACAACTCACCTAAGTTCAATAACATTCTGAGAAAAAGTAATATAGATTTGGTCACATCAGAGTGCAGAAACCAGAAAACATTTGTTTAAAAAGTTTTTTATTCTATTTACTATAGCTTCATTTTTTTTTCTAAATTATTTAAATTATTAAAAAGGAAATATTTACTTTATTTTTAAATGATCATATTAATGACAATTGCAGTTTTTTTTTCCAGTCAGCACAACGCTTGTTAACTTTTTAGGAATTTGTTCGTTACTGAGCTCAACAACTTTACAAGCCCATCTTAATCTTTGCAATGCTTTCATGTTTTCATTTGCATTTCAATAATATTAACTAGATGCAGGCTCAGCTATTCCATGTTGTGTAATCTCCTAAATTCTCCAGTGGACTCATCCTTTTTTGGTCCAAATATTCAATGCAACACCTTATTTTCGAATACTTTAAGATGTTTCATTTAATTTTCATGTTTAAGATCTTTCATAGTTAGCGGCCACATTTCCCATCACGTAAACCATAAGGAAATATTAATTTTCAAAGATTATTTTTAAAATTTAATCATGTAATACTGAAGTTATGAGTATAAATTACTAATGTTTCTGTTCACTGAATTGAAAAATAAATCAATTATATTCTTTGATGAAAGGGAATGTTAAGGAAAGAATTGTTATATTCACAAGAGATTTTCATTATTAAAAAAAAAAAAAAATAACGATCACATCTAGATTGCAGTCATTTTTATGGCTGAAATAAAATAATTATGACCAAACGATGCTTTCAATCCAAGGTACGTAGTGAGAGACTCTAGTATATCCACCAGGCGTACCATAGCCACAACCAACTCCAAATGCAGTTACTCCAATCTGTGAGTACATACAATATGGTTCTTTAAGAACAATCTGTAACGGCCCTCCAGAATCTCCCTGTTAAAAATGCAGTATTATAGTTAATATTTTTGATATTTATTTATCTTATAGTTTATTAAATATTTTTCCAAATTTATTTATTGACCAGATCATACAGAGGAAATTGATGTTCACCCGTATCACTGGAATTTATACCGCAAAAAAAAAAGAAATGATAAATTTATTGAGTATTAGAAAAAAATAGATAAGTATTTATATAATAATTTTATTATATTATTACAACTAAACTATTTGGATTATCTTTTTGACTCTGACAAATATAAAATAATTTAGAAATGATACTTTTATTTATAAAATATTACTTTTAAAACCTATAAAATGTTGTATTTACAAGATCTAATTTAGTAAATTGCTTAGATATTTACCTGGCACGTATCTTTGTCTTCCTTTCCACCGGCACAAAAGATTGTGTCAGACGTAACACCTTGTGTAAGAGCAATATGGTCAAATTCATACTCACTCTTGCATTTCTCTTCACTTATCAAATCCAGTTCAACTTTTTGAAGAGAACTGCTTTCATAACCTCCTAAAAAAATAATCTATATACAGAAAAAGTCACAAAAATAAAAAAATAAATAATAGGTGATTTCGAACGGATTGTAGAAGCAATGTAATTTTATTTCAATCAAAAAATACATTAATGGCTTACTGTTACCTCCAAACCTTTAGTTTATAAATTAATCACATTTCCTGGTAATGATATTTATAAAAAAAAATTTGTTGTTCAACATTTACTTAAGAGTGATATTTTAATAACAGCGTTCGTTAGTAATGAAAAGAAGTTACCAAAGGAAGTATGTCCCCATCCTGAGGCAATAGCTGCACCCTGAGTAATAGGCCTGCTCGTGTGCAAGCACAGCGGCCTGATACCAGGTCCTAGCTCAACTTCTTTTTCCAGCTTCAATAAAGATATATCGTGATAAGCTTTAGAGTGATTGTAATCAGGGTAGTCGATCACTTCTATAACCCCAAGATCAATCGGTGTTGCTTGGTCACTATCATCTTTTACATCAAGGTCTCCTAGTCTAACCACAGCTTTTCCTCTGAATAGAAAATAAATTGTATAATAATAAATATTTTTAATTTATCTCACCATCACTTTTGAAAAAAAAAATACATGCCTTCTAGAATAATCGAGAACAAAAATAAATACATAAAATCAATAATTCAAAGGCGTACGTTAGTATTATTATGGCTGATATCTCATCTTCATTATAATATAGGTATCCCTTTCCTGGACCATGAACAAGACGTAACTTAATCATGGCTTCTGGAACCGTTTTACAATCTGACAATTTTTTTCTCTCATAATTCCTCATTGTTTGTTCCTATCTTGCTGGTAGAAAGTTTAAAGTCAATGATATTCCTTCCTGATAGTGGAGGTACAGTTTGCTGTGGATCTAATTGAAGAAGCTTGGTTCGGAGAGAGGAGGAAGTGAGTTCAACAAAAAAACAAAATAATTTAAACTTATTTTGTATTTATATTAATATTTCTGTTTAAGCGTTAGGCTATCATCAAGGTTAAAAAAAGTAGTTTTCATCAGTGACAATGCTCCTAACGAAATATGGTCCCAGTAATATAAAATTATAGTATGAAGATAAAAGTATATAATTAATCTGATTCATTTTTATAGATAAATATAAAAAATGTATCAGGATAATTATCATGAAAGTAGTAACTATGAATAATGAAAACTGATGTTAATAAGAGAGAGAAATGGTTTTAAACTTTTTTTGTATACCCCTCTAATAACATAGAACTTAGGTTCAAACATCAACAAACAATTAAAATAGGTTTTTTGATTTTTGTGTCCTGATTAAAACTACTTACATATGTTGTGAAATATTGCAATGAGCTGCTGTCAGTATAAAGTTCGGACTGATTAAGCTACCACCGCAGAACCATTCAACCTCCGAATTTTCATCACGAATGCCAATAAGTGCCTGAAACAAACAGTTTTACTATTAAAACTAATGAAGTTATTAAATAAATTAAGTTATGTTCGTCAGTAGTAAAATCTTTTCGTCTTCTTTTTTTTATTTATAAAAGGCAAGAAAGGGAATCTTATTCCCACGAGATCTCTTTTTTTCTTTAATAATTCTCAACATTTGTTCCCAATCATAGAACCATATTCTAAAAATTACAGTTGTGTCAATAAATAGGGATAAATGTAAAACGGAGGAAAGTATATAGAGGAGACTGTAACGGAAAAAAAATCAGCTGATATTGAAAGGTTTAGAGATGTTGGTTCAAGAAAAATATTAACCAAGTCCAGATATCATTATACAAACTGTTTATTATAAATGTAATAATGACTATATTGTAGGATAGTATATACATTAAAAGATGTCGGTATGTGAGGATTGTAGAGTATGGTAATTAATTTTCAAAAGTGTGCATTATTATACAAGATAATTAAGTTATTATGTTTATATATAAATTTATATATTATGGAGAATAGACCCACCTACCATTGAAAAATATATTAACAAAAAATATACATAAATAAAAAAAAATTGTTTACTCATTAATTATAAATTTAATAAGAGAGAGGAATATAGTTGACTGGAAGATCAAATGAAGGATATAATTAGTCTGTGGGTGCATTCAAAATAACACTAAATAAGAAAACACTTATTTATTATAAGTGCCGACATTTCGGGCTACATAGTAGGCCATCTTCAAGGCTAAGAAGGAAAAACATGATAATAAATATAAATATAAATATGATAATAAATACATTTTTTCTTATTTAGTGTTTCTTTGACTGCACCCCCAGAATAATTATATCCTTCATATAAATTTAATAGTTAATAAATACATTTTTTTTTCTTCTTACCATATGAGGGAATTCATTGAGTTTGGCTGGATTGCCACCAACTATGAGGGTTTCTGCAGAGATTGCACATTCATCAATTTTCTTCTTAATGGGTCTCAATAAGATTGGAGGTTCAATGTAATTATAAACATATTCTGCATATTCTTTACACTCTGTCAACAAACGTTTAAAAGATATAAGTGCATTAAAAAGTGAATAAAATTGTATTGTATCTACAAATAAATATATACCTAGCATTTACAAATGCATGCTCGTCAAATCATAGGATCCATAATAAGATAGAGGGTTTACCTGTTTCATAAACACAGGTCAACCTTCTTCCTGTAAAAAATAATTACCCTTTCGAATCCATAATAGCAACTCACAAAAATATTAAAAACTAACAGAACATTATATAATTTATTACATGATCAATTTAATGCACTTTCAAATACATGGATTTGCGTAGCATACTAAAGGACTAGAATAAATCTCAGAGGCATATGGATTTTCCATCAATGTTCCAACCCAACTAAGATTTTGACAAACTGCTTAATTTTGATGTTTACCAATGAGTTTTTAGATCCATTTCTAATGGATATTCTAAAAGTCTTTGACAATGAGAATATAATGGTCCATCATTGTTAATATAAAACATTTCAAACAATTGCAATATATATATGATATAAAAAGCAAGATATTCATATCTCTTGAGTGGATTCCATTGACTTTAGAAGGATAAAATTAAGGAGGCTTAAATGACTTAATAAAATTGAAATCTGGTAAAACATTTCCGGTGCATGACTACAAAAGAAGTAGGTTTTATTCCTTACTTTCCCACAAACTTTCTAATGCTCATAAATGATAAAATGCTCAGTTAGTAATCTAAATAATTAAATTTCAATAAAAAACTTTTTAAAAAAATTAGCTGTTGAATTTGATTATTTCTATACTTGCAATGTGAGGATTTTCCTTTTCCTGATTTTACAAAAAATATTCTAATTTAATTTTATCAAATGAGGAACAAAGACATGAAGGATTTAATTTTTTTTAAATAGAATAAATATCTTTTTTGAAGGTCAAGATATAAAATGAAATATAAATTAACCTAAATATACTATTTATAACCTACACAATAAATACTACAAATATATAGTAACAAGTATGAAATATCTATGTACAAATAAATTATTTAGCAAAGGATTGAACATACAACACTCAAGGATTTAACATGTATACCCTTATGTGCATTCAAACATGTTTACTTATATATTCAGAAGTGATATTCTATATTGTGATGGAAATGAACGATATTTATTACAACATAAAATATTGTATATATTATTATTATTTGACGCGAAACAGCCATGAAGGACTATGCGAATATGATGCAGGGTTATTGCCTATATTTTAGATTGAAATATTTCTAAAATAAATAGAACTTTTTTGACAACCTTTATTTAAAAAATATCATGAAGTCCAAGAATATATTTATGTTTGAGTATATATTATGTATGAGTGAGGAATTTTGCACTTACTCTCGTTTGCTTTCTTCCCATATGATACAGATTCTGGAACTTCTGTAGCATTATTCAACTTTTCTGACTTATTACCACTAGATTGCGAAGCATTGGAGGTGCCATTTTGGTTGGGAGAATCTGGTGGACAGCAGACAATCGTTTTCAATCCCTCTAAACTGCAAATTTGGAGTGTAGCTTTCCCTTTTTCTTCCTTCAGTGCTTTACAGGAACTGGAATACTGGCAGAACCAAGGATCATTCTCGTCCTTGCATTTATCGCCCAACTCTGTAAAACAAAAAAGAATGATGACAACAAAAAAATAAGTAAAAAATAGAAATTCCTTTATTGGATACCAGTAAATAACAGTTCACCTTTATATTCAATTAAAATCCTTTCTGAACAACCTTTCATAAATTGGATTCTTTGTTCCAGCGGTTATTTCAATTACTATTCCCCGTGCTTGCTATTTGTCTTAGGGGGAGTCAAAACACTGATTATTAGTGTAGTAAATTTAAGAGGGTTGCCTATACATTATCTGAGGTAGAGAGTAGACAATTTATGTACTAGGATAAGTGTGTATCATGGTCCACTAATTCACCTATTTAACAACATCACTTATGGGGTCATGTGCAATAATATGATTATAAGAATAACAAAAAATGTTTTGTTATGCAAGAATTTAAGAAAAGTTCAAAAGAAATTGAAAATGAATTTAAGAAAGTTCCAATAGGAATATTCTCATACATTTATTGCGTTAATACAAAGAAAAAACCTCTATTTAACCTCTATATGAAAAAAATTATTTCAACGGGAATTGATTAAGGTTAGATTTCCTTTTTAATACACAAGAGAAAGGCTATTAAAAATCTTGGCTTGCGGAGTATTACCATGCATTTAGGGAAATGAAGGATCCAGCCATCTAAAGCGACCTGCTTCCATAAAGCTCTTTTATCAGCTTCTGATTCAAAAACCAAAATGGTTAATCCCTGTAGTTCTCTTTTATAACCCTTCTGGAACACAATTCTGAATCGTCACCATGAAGGGTGTTGGGTTCAGCAGAAGGTAGAGACTGTAGGGCAGGGGGGCGATTAGTCAAAGATCATTAACCACTTTAAGGAGGCTGTGTGAGCCTCAGGAGGTACAATTTAATTATCCATGGCTATGATTAAATAAATTATACGCCACAGCTGGATTTGATCCGAGAACCATCATCATCATCATCATCTTCATCATCATCATCATCTTCATCATCATCATCATCTTTATCATCATCATAGCAACTCAGCACTCAACCCACTGAGCTACCCTACTCTCTCTAACATCTTAAATCGGATTTAAATTCTCATTTTATAGTCGCTTCCACTGAAAGATTGCACCCCCATTCCACTGCTTTTCTCTGCGGAAGATTTATATTTTTCATAAGTTTCCTCAAAATATCTAATTTCCATGTTAATGAATACAAATACAAATTCCACTGGTTCAGGCGACACCCCGTTAAATCGTCAAAACTATACATTTCTGAAATTCTTTCCGTTCTCCTCATTAAGAAAGAAAAAACATTGTTAATCCAAAAAATAAAAATTCCAAACCTTGTTCTCCTGATAATGGACAAACAATCCCTGGAAAGACTAATGAAACCCCAAACCTGGTAGCACTGGCAGTTCTTATTTATTAAAATAAGAAATTCACTGTTTTTAAAAAAATCCTGTGTATTTAACAGTTTACAATGTTGTTATACTAGAATAGAAAGGCTTAACTTGAATGAGATGATTCTACATTTTACTCCCCTAGCTCTAAAGTAACAGCTTCTGTGTAAGCAACTCACTTGTTGAAGCTACTTCATCTATTATTTTATTTTTGTCCAAATCATAAAACAAATCCCTCTCAACATTAATTAAAAGCAGACTAAGCATAAGCATAAGGTCTTAGACAAAAGGCGACCGAAGTAGATTTTTGACTATTTTAAGTTTAGAAAAAACTCGTTCACATGGGACTTGGGTACAAGAACAAATTTATATGCAATATACAGTTTGGTAAACATTCCAGATTGAATAAGTTCAAACAGAACAGAAAAAGCACATGTCACACACTGGAAACGTTTTCTATTTTCAGAGCAGTAAATGTCATCATTTTTTCCCGCTTCTTCGGTTGGGTCCAAATCGTCTTCCTCGTCACTGCATCTGTCTCCGTAGTTGTCAGTGGACACTGCCGCTATGAAGTTGCTGTATTGATGTCCAAACTATCGCAGCTATATCAACAACCGACTTCTTTCAATTTTACACAGTCTAGAAACACTGTGCAGGGCTTCTGTGGGATATGTTTCGAGTTTCAAAAAGAGTCAAACTTTTTTTAGTCCAACCAAGAGCAATCCTGTTTAACGTCTTTGTTTGCGCAAAATCTTTCTTCAATACTCATCCTCGCACAGTCTAAAATATAAAAATATACAATTTTGTAATGTTGAACTGTTGAAATAGAGTCAGCTTCGTCTTTTGATTTTTCACCGGGTATCAATTTTTTCTTTGATGTTCTTTTCCCCTTTAAGTCCAACTCTAACTCGACATCAAGGTCATTTTCGTCTAGCTTAAGATTAACTTCACTTGCATAGGTTTTTGTTTTTGCGTACAATACTTCAAAATGCGCGTCTTTCTTTTTGTCCTTAACTTGCTGGAACAGTGTTTGTACTAAGTTCCAAGCTAAAGCATAATCAATAGTTTTACTTTGCAAGTACTTAGAAACAGGGGAAGTGACCAAACACAAATCTAGTAAAACAAACGACCTAAACAAGGTTTCGAATTCGGACCATTGACTTAACAGGTTTCTTGCTGTGAATCGAGATTTGCTGTCAAAATTTCCATCAGAGATTTGATTAGAAACAGAAATAAAATTAAAGAATTTAGCTGAATTTACACTGTCTGCACTGATTAAGAATTCTTCATCAACAATTTATGAAAGAGCTTTATGTTTGCTCGACCCCCTCTTTGCTCCTATTTTTTTGCAATCTGTACAACTTGTCATGAGGAGTATGTTTTATTTTTGTTTCCTTTTCCCAGACGTCCATTCTCTTGTACGATGAGCTTAGAACTACCGCAGATTCTTCCACTAATCTAAACAAGTTCTCAGCTTGTAGTAACTTAACGCGCAGACGATGCATTACACCACAACGACGTAACTCAACTCACAACACAGTAGCTCATATAAAGCTTTCGTATAAACGGCGAGATATAAACAGTTGTTGGACGTGTTCTACTTTTGGAAAATGTAATTTTTTGGTGAAAAATATAAACAAAATATTACTAAGAACACAAAATAACTTCTAACTAAACAAAAACTTATTTTTTTACCAGTACGTTAGGTGGGGGCCTCTTCGCGGACCTGCGGACCTTGCCAGTCCGGGTCTGCCAATATCCTTTATCTGTTGCAGTGGTACAGATTTTTTTTCATTATTGTATAGTTTAAAAACATGCTTGGTTATTTTTGTTCTTATTGAACGTTTTTTAAATTAAGAAATATGGAATATTGGGGTTTAACTTCATTTAACCATAAGTTAAGGCAGTCATGACGGGTTGTTCTCTGGACGGGATGGTTCTGGGCCTCCTTCCTGCTTGTCTCCTACTTACTTTTAAATACTTGTTTTTTTTCTATGTTTACAGTAAAGCTCTCTTATACCTCTGTTAATCTTCTAAATAAATAACCTGCTCCGTGTTCGTCATTCGCTATAATTACTTGGTCGTCCGTGATTAAGGGAGTTTTTAAACACTGTTATTGCATTTATATTCCAATACCTGCTGTTCCTTTCCAGTTGTGGATAGCTTCTTGTGAGTGTAAAAAAAAAAAAGATGGGTGAAACACTGCACTCCCATTTGAGCAAATATATATAAGGACTCTTTCCAATGTAGCGTTTCTCATTCATTCTCTTTTCTGCCCTGAAGAAGTCAGCAGCATGTCTGGCGAAACGTTAGCGAAAAAGTTAGCGACACGGTCTAAACCAGAAGATACCACTGAAGTATTTTGTATAAAGAACTCTCTCTTTCATTCTTTTTGTTTTATTTATAATATATATATAGTGAGAGAGATAGATAGATAGATAGATAGAGAGAGAGAGAGAGTGAGAGAGAGAGAGAGAGAGAGAGAGAGAGAGAGAGAGAGAGAGAGAGAGAGAGAGAGAGAGAGTGAGAGAGAGTGTGAGAGAGAGAGGTGGATGTTGGCGATTGCAGATGAAAATAGAAATATGTTTATATATAATGACACAATATTAAGTCGTATTCTCCCTAGATACAATTGTTTTGAAGAAGAAATCCAACTAACCTTCGATACGACACCTCTTAGAAAAATGGGCACCATTAGATCTAGGAGAAAGAATAAGAATTAAAGTTATTATTTTTGAACACTGCAATATTGTAAGCGACCGCACCCTTCATTATAAAAAGTTTTGACAGCACTCATGAATGGACAAACACTCTATCAAAACATAAAAGTTGAATTTTTTTAAAAAGTATATCTCGCATAGAACGAAGCATAAAGTAAGCTTTAAAAATCATGATAATTGAAATTTTGAAGTAGACATTATGACCCTTCATCATTATCGTTCTTTCATTCTTTGTTCATGACCCTTTTGCTTATAATCTTATTATGTTGATATTATAAAATTTTGAATATACACATATATACATATAGATGCTTATAATCAATTAAATTTGACCCCCCCCATTTTATTATTTGATTATATACATAAACTTATATATATATATATACAATGAAGTGGAGTGTAGTTTAAAATAGTGATTACCTGGAATATTTTAATGAGAATTCTGAAAAAGATTACAAATTCTTATAATGAAGTAAAAACGTACAGACAAATTTCAATGAACATTCAAATGAAAATAAAAGGAGTAACAGAATAAATTGTATAAAAAGGTATAATGAATTGTACTTGGAAATTAAAATTGATTAATATATCCAATTACTTTTTCCAAATCACCAACTTATAACCTGCTCGATGTTCATTCTTTTCTGTTAATTAAATAGAGAGAACTTAATACTTTATTGAAATATTACTATCTCCCATTTGTGGCCAATAAGTAATAGAGCTAACTAGCTATAATTGAAATAGAAGCGATTTGAAAACAACCGCTGACATGAACAAAGAGCAGTCGCCCGCTCTTTGTTCATGTCTAAAAAATAAATTATTGTGGACTGTAACTTGCAAAAATATCTGACAAACTCATATTTAAAAAATAAATAGAAAAAGCTTTAGTTAGTATCGAAAGAAATTTAAACTTACATCTGCCAATCTAACCTTGAATGTCACAGTTCTTAAAGTTAGAATCCCACGATTAACTATTCGAGCAAGTATATCTACTACGAAGCTATTACGTAAGGATGTTTTAATATTTAAAATTAATTAATTATTTAATATTTATTAATTATAAACAATGTTATCAACAATTAATTAGTTGATATGTTTTTGACAGGATATGTTTAATCTCAACCTCTGGTTTAGAAGGCAAGGAACGACATACATATATATATATATTCCATTGTTCAAGAAGAGTTACTTTTTGATGTGGAAATAGTTGATTGAATATATTTTTAGAAATGTTAAAAATGGTAAGGGGGTGCAGTCAATAAATTTTACTCAAAATAAGTACAAGTAATATAATTTTTGCCAACGTTTCTGCCCAATTTTCATCCCATCATGAGGACTGAGAATAAAACGAAACAGATTACCAATATAAACAGTGCAGTACTGAATAGAATATATAACAGGTTACATTAACAGAAATTATTGGAATGACGAGAAAAATACAATGAATATCATGTTAATCATAAAATGTTTAACTTTTTGTGTAAATAAAAGAAAATTTTGCACTGTGGGATGGACTTATGGTTGCCATTATTGCCATGGTTACTATCATGCTTAAACTTACTCAGAAACAAAGTCTTGTTGGCCTGGGCGCCGCAGAGGAGAAGCAAACATATGAGAACCTCCTTCATGCTTGAGCTAGGTCTCACTGTTCGCTCTCGTATACTCTTCTGAGCACCGCGAGGTCACAGGAAAACTGGTTTTTTATACGCTGGCTACGAATCTTAATTGCTGAAAACATAGCCGCATTTTCCTCCATTATTAGAGCAGTCGCTCAGTTTTAATTTCCTTCTAGGAAATGAGATATTAAAATAATACGATCTTGATTCTGTATCTCGGTTCTGGTAAATTAAACATCCTTTTTAGGTACTTAAGTCACAAGTTAGTTGAGATTTCTATAATAATTGATTGATCGGCGTTTTGGCGTTTAAACATTCAATTATTTAATAGGGAACTGCCGATTTAACATGAAACGTATCATATATAGCTTTGTATCTCTTTGCTGTATGACACATTATGCTCCCTAAATTTTTGTAAAGAAAGAATTCAAAGCGAAAAACATGAGAAGTAGGATGTATTACCATAGACGCCAAGCATAGATATTTATTCCTTGCATATTTTGGATAATGTACAGTAGAGAAAGGAGCATAAGAATTTAAGAATCTATATGATAATAAAGATGAGATGAATTGGACAGGTGGTAATTTTAATTTTCGACATAAGAAATGTGCTTATCACTTACAGCAACTGCATGAAAGTCCCTTTGAAAAACAAATCTTAAATAAGAAAGTCTCTATGGTTAATAGGTTAATAATACATCAATGTTCTGAATTGATTCTATGTATCGATTATCAATAACTAATTGATAAGAAACTTAGAGGAAGTTTCAGTTGTTAGGAAATTAAGTAGTGTTTAATCAGATTGTAAATTTCAATAAATAGTTCACGATTGATCGGATCATACCGGGGGAACCAACTATGAATATTTTATTAATAACGCGATGATTTGTGATAGCAAAACAATTAATTGAAATTTACAACCTGATTTGACGTGAATAACAGGTATTTTTGTGAACAACTGAAACCTTCTTTGAGGTTCTTATCAAATGGTTATTGATAATCGATACATCAAATTATTGATTAAGTTTTCTACTTATCAGAACATAGAAATGAGGCCATAAAATCAAAAAATAAATTTATAAGTGCAAGACCTTTCAGTTTCCCTTATCAATTTCTGGGCAATACCAACCGTATATATATACAAATTAGTGATGGGCTAAACAGTGAAATCTTAATAACTCGTTATGGCATAACTGCTACCATTTAATAATGTGTTCCAGTAACGCGTTATTTGAGTAACGTTTTATTTCATTGAAGAAAATAATATATCTAATAAATAAATTTATATGAGAATTGAAACAGACGTAGCCCATAAAAGCTCATTCCAAAAAAAAAAAAATCAATTAAATATTTTTTAAAACCAAAAACTGTCAAGTGGCTCTATCTAGTTATCAGACCGTTATTGAACTAACAAAACTAAAAACTTAGTTTGCTAAAACTAAAATTAATAATTTATTATAATTTTTAAATATTTTTATTTTGAAGAGAAAAGATTTGCCCCCAGCCGGGATTCGAACCCGGATATCTGCCTCACCGTGGCAACGCACTAACCATTTGAGCCACCGGGGTCGCTCACTTCGAATCCCGCTGGGGGATCCGAAGGGATTTATTCGATTTAATCGATGGAGTTATTCTCTCTTTTGGTTCACAATTGGCCACATTTGCGCCTGGCTAAAGTACCGAAAATAATAACTAATTAATATTTGTATTAAGTATATTTAGGATTCAAGAGAAAAAAAATACAGGAACGATAAATTTGCTTTCTACTTGGTAGCCTCTCTTATATATTTTTTTCATTTATTAATATTTATTCTTAGGGGAGGATTTATTAATATATATTATAGAGGGATGAAAGCAAAAATGATCGTTCTTATAAGCTAGCCTATAAATTTCATCAAATATTGAAAAACAGATAATTAACTAAATTAAACGAATAAAAAATTAATAATGCACTCCTTTCCACACCACCACGGGGGTAGAGTGCTGGGGTGCGTTTTTTTTAATGTGGTATCCCCATTAGGCCTATTCCACATTCCTACCCTGCAATCTTCAAGGTATAAAATCTCGAAGAAGTTGGAACTACTATAGATCATTTCAGATCTAGTAGTATTCGACGTACGAAGACAATTAGGGAAACGGGACGAATAAGCCTAAATTCGACGAGTAAACCTAAATTTATGACTAAACCTAAATTCGACGAATAAACCTAAATTACATATTATAAATTAACCTAAAATACATATTATAAATTAACCTGAAATACATATTTTTTAAACCTACTTAGATGTTACAAGGTATTTTTTAACTAATTAAAAGAATTTTCGGAAAATCATTTCAACACCACAATGTCTATTCAATACCAATCTTGAGTTAGATATAGTAGAGAGATATTTTTTTGAGGGATAACTCGAAATTGGCATACCTTCAACATGCAATGATGGTGTGATGTCCCGAAAAATATTGAAAAAAATATTTAAACATTTCGATGTCTGCAGAATCCTAAGCTTAAGTTAGATATAGTAGAGAGATATTATTTTGAGGGATAACTCAGCTTGGAATTCATTCAACATGTGGTGATGCAAGATTAATAAAATTATTTCAAATATATACTAAAAGTATTAAAAAAAAAAAAATTAAATCTAAGTAGGTTTAAAAAGAAAATAAGAAGCCCCAGACATCCCTTCAACTTTGAAGGTGGTCTGAGGATATAATAAAATATCACACATATAAATATAATAATAAAAACAAAACAAAACTTCATGCAATAGTTGTACTCACTTTTTCGAAGATCTTGCTCTCAACTCTCATGTGTACCTAAACCTATAGTGTAAAAATTTTACTTAATATGTAAGGATAAAAATTAATATAGCTATGTAATAATATTACTCAACTCAATGTGAAATTTTAATTTTAATTTAATGTATTTTCAAATATTAAAAAAATAATATTTTTATGAAAAATAATATTTAAAATCTAATTTTATCAATCTACAAATACTTTCAAAATTAGAATATTTTAAAATTTGTATACTAAATTTAAGATTTAATTAAAAATTTACTATTGTTGAAAAAGTGTTGAGATGTGTAATGAGAGAGGAGCCCGCAGGTGCAGTCTTGAAGGTCCTGAAGATCCTCAACTCTCACATTAAATTAATAAATTTGATAACTAATGACAGTAATTGTATTTAAATGACTTTATTACTTCAATAGAAATTAATGAAAGCTATAAATTTAATAAGTTAAGGTGTATATAATTCTAGTTAAATATCTATAATAAATTGAAAATTTGATCAATTTAAAAAATTCTAATTTGCTGAATGAATTCAATAATTTTATGAAAGTGATTGATATAAAATTTAAATTAAGTTTTGATGAGATTAAAAAAAAAACTAATTTAATAATCATCAAATATTTAAACAACTAACGTAACAGCACTAAATAAAAAAATTAATGATATGAATCTATATAATATATATGTGAGAGGAGGTCACTGCCGTAGATATATAAAAAATATATTTCACACTCATGCTCATGCATCATGCAGAAATACTGCCCACTAAGGATGTGACCTAGCCTACCTAACTTGAATATTAAATAATATAATGATGCTATAATAAATTTCTCATTTTAAAGTATTTTATCAATTAAATAAATAGTGAAAATAATTAATAATCAATAATAAACAAAAAATAATTTAATTTAAATATATCTAAAAGTATTGTACTATACAAATTTAAAGAAATCAAAAATTTTAAATTTACTTTAAAAATGAATATTTATATAAATGAATATATGAATAATTTCACTGAAATTGATATTACTGAGTAAATAAAATAATATTGTGTCATATGTTGTTATGTTCCTTGGGAGTGTATATGAAAAAAGCAACATGCAGTATCCAAAGTGGGCAGGACTGTGACCCAGATCAAAAATAATTTTAGAAGTTATGGATAATTCATAACAATAAAGTTGTAACAATTTAAAGCTAAGTTATAAAGTTTAAATTTTGTAAAATAATCGAAATAAAACAATATGAATCAAATAATTAATTGATTTTTCTAGTTAATTCTTTAATAATTTAATATTTGTCGACTGGATCACAGTGCATGCTTAAAACTTGTTCCACTGACATGGCACCCTACGAGGTGTGATGGCTTCGGAGTCTGGAAGATCTACGAGGTGTAGGGTGCTATCTCCGAAGGCGGCTGCATATCTTCTCCTTCCTGAAAAAAAAACAACAGATATATAAAAAGTACAATAACAATAATTTAAATATTAACATGTTAAATTAAAAGTGCTGAGTTGGTGTACCGAATGTCCTGGTTTCGAATCCCGCAGCTAGCTGACTAAAGGAAACGAAAGTGGCTGTATTTAAGTCAACAATCCTCCCTATCCTCACATACTCTGAATCATGAACACTGACAAAGAAGCACCAATCCGGAATACAAGCAGCAGAAATGGCATTTCTAAGCAAGATTGGGGGCAAAACAAAAAGAGGCTGGGTTCGGAACACAACTATCAGGCCAAACCTAAATGTTAAGCCAGCCAACGAGGTGATAGAAGAAATATGACTGAGATGACCTCCTACAGATGGAACCTAACGGAATTGCAAGTGAGACCTACTGAGGTAAACTGGAGCGAAAACAAGGAATAGGACAACCTAGGAAAAGATGAGGAAAGATTTTGAGAAAAGAGAACTCCAGTGGAACAGAAGGCACAGTTGATGGAAGACCAGCATAGCTGGAGTGGGCTGTATAGAATTCCTCCTCCCACTTCATAGGCTGATCAAGATGACAGAATATGATGATGATGATGACAGCAAATCATTGCTCGACCACTGATAGATTTATATCGGTGTGATATTATGCTTTTTTATTATAGCCATACTTTAGCAAAACTTTGCTATGCTATTATACTACTATAATTAAGAATTAGAAACAAACAATAATAAACATTGTAAATTTATCAACACCGAAATTACATAATGGACAACATTAATTGAACAGTATCAAAATAATAATAATAAAAAACTATTGTAGGTGATAATAATGTTATTCCAACTCTTTTTATTATTTAGTGATATTTATTATTAAATTAAAATACAAATTAAATATAATCAAGATAATTTTAAAAAAATGCTGTAGTAGTATAAGTAGCAAGTGTTGTGAAATACAATAAATAAGTCATAAAATAAAACTATATTTAATTATTATGATTGCCACTAAACATAAAAAAGAGAAATGTTACTTCCATTTTTTTTTTTTAGATCTTTTTTGATATTGTCGAGTTCAAATAGGAAGTATTATTACAGGTTAATACAAAGTAGATTTATTATTATTACAAGGAGCGCTGCATGCCCCTTTTTCACTATTATGTCCAACCATGAAATATATATATATATATATATATATATATATATATATATATATATAGATATTACTTAAAAAAGGCACCAGTACCGAGTGCAAAATCAATAGGCCAATCAGTCTACTTTATGTGGTATAGAAGATATACATATGTATTGTAGAAAGTAGACTAAGGCCAATTGTGGAGGGATAGCTTGAACAAGAAGAAAAAGGATTTAGACACGGTAGGCAAACGCAGGACAACATGTTTGTCCTCAAGTTTTGGAAAGATCATGGGACAGGGACAACCATATTTTGTTAGCCTTTCTAGACTTGAAGGCTGCATTTGACTTCTATCCACACAAGGAGATTTGTAATGCTTTGGTAAATGAAAACATCTCAGGAGAACTATAAAATGCAATACATTTATAATAAAAAGGAGTAGAGTTAATCAATGGGGGTGAGGCTAATGCATCGCTGATGGGTAAAGTAATCAGGCAAGATAGCCCCAGCTCTTTATTACTTGTATGTTTTATGGATGGGATCCATAAAATATGCAAGGGGAGAACATCAGCAACATTAATTGGTTGATGGAACATGCGTCCTATTGTAGTCCAGAGCCTTCTCTATGCTGATGACTCTGCCCTTTTGTCGTATTCAAGAGAAAAGATGCAATAAATACTTGTAAAAAATAAAGAGGAGCTATAACCTAAGGGAATGAAAATAAACATCCCTAAAAGTAAGGTACTGAATGTGTCCAGGCATGTCCATGAAAACAAATCATTTTTTTGCAATGGGGAGACTCGTGAAGCAGTGGACCACATTCCCTACCTAGAAAAAAACATCAGTAGGTCTGGTAACGTAGATGAACAAATCAAAAACAGAATCAAACGCAATATATAACCAGATCTACAACAGTGTAGTTGGACACCGAAACATGGGTGAAGAGATGAAGCTCCATAAGCACAAAGCAGTCTACCTACCAACAATTACAAATGGGAGTGAAAGTTGGATCATTGGCCAACACATAAGCCCAATTAAGTGCAGAAATTAAGTACATACACAAATTGGTCAGTAAAACAAGGATGGACTGAATTAGACAATAAGAAACAAACTGCAAGTCCCTGAAACTAAAGACCTCCATTCAAAAAGACAATTGAAGTGGTAAGGGCATAGATGAAGATCAGCAACCAAGGAAGGTAATGTAAGCCCAACCACTGAGCAGAGGAGTATCAAGGCCACATACAAAGAATAGGAGCAAGAAGGGGAAAAACCCTGGCTCAAATGAAAAGGATATGCTGAAACCAAGAAAGATGGATAGATGGCTGAAGAGGAAGATAAAATACTATATAGGGTTGTTTTTCGATTGCTAACTACTTTTTTCATTGATTTTATGTTTCTTCTAAAGAATTCACAAGTCAGAAAATTCCTTCCTTCATTGCCACATATTACTCTCTTTCCCATTAGGATAATTATAGTGAAACTGCTTAATTTTGTTTTTATAAATCTTGGCAGGCCTCATTATTTTGAAATCCGGTTCAGGGCTGATCGCTTTTTTATAATATGAATATTGAAGTGATATTGTAGAAAAATATGTCTTGAATATTACTAGTGTGATATTAAGAGTCTCAACGAAAAGAAAGAAAATGTAGCTCTGAAGTCTGTAAAGAGCTATCAACATAAATAAGTTTATTAAAGTGTAAAGATTTGTTGTATTAAATATTTTTAATTATTAATTCTATCTATGTGTAAAGTATCCAAAATTATTATTAAATAATATATATATATATATATATATATATATACTTAGATAAAGACGAAAATTTGCATTTGGATGATTGAAAATTGTAATAGGTTATAATAGGTTAGTGATGTATAAAGGTTATAATGTAACTTGTAAATATTATTTTATACTATTATAAAATTAATAAGTAATAGATGTGAATATAAATTAAACATTCTTTTGAACATCACATTTGATGTATAATTGTTAAACTGTGTTAATATGTAAAAGTCAAAATGGCAAAAGATCGATTGTAAGATTGACGAAATATAGAGAAGGGATGAAAAAGTGGTGGGGGAGCAAGTGGAGCGAGAGCGGGTCTCATGAAGCTGGAGACCGAAGTGGAAGGAAGCAGGAGGGAAGCGAGCGTGAAGGAAAGAGAACAAGCCTACCTGGAGAACAAAGGAATAAGAGAAGCAGACATTTTGTTGACATATACGTCAAAGTGACAAAGGTACTGTATTTCTTATAGGTTCTTAAGTGAAGTACTATAAAGTGGGGATTTGGATAGTTAAGGAATATAATTTAACATTTGAAAGTGTTTATGTAAAATGAGTGGGTAAAACCCGATTTATGTTATTTTTATAGGAATGCAAATATTCGTCCATTCTAAAATAGTTTGTTTTGTCATATTAATTCATATTATATAAATTATTGTTAAATTCAGTATTTATTTATTGGCACCCGAAATTAATGTTCTACTTATAATTAATTGAAGTAGAGCATTTTAGATTTAGATTTTTCATGAAAATAATAATAAATGGTCAGGAAACCGAAGGTAACCTAACATATGTGTGAGTATTATGAAATAAAAAGAACAGTAGGTTCTTTGAACAGTATATTAAATTGATAATAATCATAACATTTGATCATGAATGTTTTAAGTAACTAAAGAGTATCTAATAACAGCGGGAATCTTCTGGCCAGGTGTTTTTGTGGTTGCCATAGATACATCCAGTAAGGACTGTATATTTTAGGAATATGACAGTGAGCGAGGTTCCTACTATGACAATCAACATCTGACAATGGAGGTTGTTGAACCAGGCTGACATTCTGTGGTGGGTTATAACACAATCTGTGTACAAAAGAATTTCTGTACGAGTGAAAAGCAGAAGTGAGTCCAAACACTTTTCAATCTCAGAAGAAGAATCCATAGAAATGACCAAACGTAGGAGGGATTATGAAAAACTTTGAAAATGGCTTAGAGAGAGAAGATTATAGACAATAAAATTATTATTAAGGGCAAAATTGGATAAAAGATTTTGGGCAAAATTGGTGTAAAAAACTGGTGGGCTCTTCAGGAAATCCTGGGCCTCACCCACCCTCTATATAGTGGGTACCCTTAACCGGGGAAAGACCTGATAGTTGAGAGTGGTTTAGGACAAATTACCTCCCAGCATAACTGTTGTTCTAAAAACAGTACAGTCTCTACCATGTACAGATCCCAAGACCCTTCATAGAGTGATTTTTTTTTAGACTATTGTTCCCTTAAGATCCAAAACAAATCCTTGGTTGAAGTTGTTATTTAATATTTTACTAGAGCATTTTTAAACTATACCAAACAATACCGAGTTTGTTTCCAGCATGGAATTTTAAAAAAATCTATTATGTTTAGTTTCATTGGACCTTGGAGCGTAAAAATATATGACAACACAGCCTCATTTATATAATATTTAGTTAACTTTGAAAATCGAAACATAACAAGTGTTGTTAACAAACAATTAAAATCATAAAAACATAGTTGAATAAAAACTAATTCTTACCTCGCTGTTGACCGCCTTCTCCTGACACGAAGATCTGCGTGGAATCGGATGATCTACGTCGAACCAGATGGCCTGCGTCGATCTGTTGACCAAGCCCGACTTACGAAGCCATTTTTAACGTCTGGAAGATCTTCTGAGTAAGCTGATGATCTTGGTAGACGACAGAAGCTTCTAGAAGATCTTTGTAATTCTGTACATGTTCTTGTAGCATTTCGGGTCCCTGTAAATATGAAATTCTAAATATAACGAAAGAGTTGAGCATAAAAATAATAATTAACAAGAAATTGGTATGGGATGAAGTCTTTTTGACCATCATAACGGCAAAAAAAATTTAGGCCATGTTATTTTTTTTCTAGGCCGTGATGATGTCTTAAAACTTAGACCGAAACTTCATGATAGTAAATAATAAGTACCTATTAGTATATAATTTCATTTACTGCTCCCCAATTTATTTCTATATATTTATTAAATATAAAATTAGCATAGTTAGTAGGGAAATATATACTTCGGGAGAATTTCACCTTAAAACAGAGGAAATAATGTTTACTTCTAATAATGGTTTGAATTAGTCAAGGGGTGCAGTCAAAGACAACAAAAAATAAGTTTTTCTAATTTCGTGTTATCTTGACTGGACCCCCTGACCAATTCAATCCATTATTAGAATTATCCAGTCAACTACTGTTAACGCTCATTAAACTGGTTTAATTCCTTCTTTTTTTTCTATATATATACACTATATATCGTTATTATCAAATTTAAATAAATTAGTTTCATTACTTTTTTTTCTTTAGTCATGTTTAATTTTTTAGTTTGTAATTGGTTTTGATTATAATGAACGAGAGAAAATGTTGGAGTAATTGTACAAATAACTTTATTTTGTAATTAGAATTTAGTAGATTATAGTTTATAGATAAATCGAAGCATCAGATATATTCATATGTCGACAAAAAACGACCGCCGATTGTGACGGCGGCGAGTCGCTTACCACCATTGTTGTATTGGACTTCAATCGGTGAAGATCACTCATTACGAGTTCCTTTTAGTGTAGACTTGGTCTAGACTAACATTACTCATTACGAGTTCCTTTTAGTGTAGACTTGGTCTAGACTAACATTACTCATTACGAGTTCCTTTTAGTGTAGACTTGGTCTAGACTAACATTACTCATTACGAGTTCCTTTGGTAATTGCAATCACAGTGTTGAATTGAACTTGAGTCAATGTGAATCACTCTTTACGAGTTCTTTTCTGGCCGATTGTATAACAGTATTGTACGTACTGTTCGCTCTTTATGAGCTCTGGAATTCTTCCAGTCATCATGTTTCTACTCATTGGGAGTCTTGCCGATCTTATTGAGTTTATGCCGCCGGCCGCTCCGACGTAGTGCTTCTAATCAGGTATCTCTAATTAATATAAATAATAAAGGACTTGTTGAAGAGAAGAAGTCGGAGAGAATTTTTTGCTGTCACTTATGGACATTTAAATCTGTTATTGTTTTATATTAAATTTAAATTAAGAGTTAATCTATTTCTTCATTATTAATTATCCATTTAGATTCTAATTTTTGGGGCTCCACCAAACCATCAAATTCCTCTCGTATTCAATCCATGCAATCCAAAATCCTTCGCAAAATCCTAAACGCTCCTTATTTTGTCACAAATAAAACCATCCATAATGACCTGAACGTTCCATATGTTACCGATTTAGCTCATTTCAGATACCTATCATTCCATAATAAACTCCAGGCCCATCCAAACCCACTAGTTTCCATCCTTGGTTCCAATTCCATCCCGGACAATCCTCCTAGGCGTCTGAAGAGAAGATGGCCTCGAGACCTTCTATAATAGAAATGTAATCAGAGTGCTGCCAATGGGTAGTGCCTCTACACGTCCTTTCATGCATTTATTTATTCATACAGCCTTTGTACTAGATGTATATATTACAGTTGTACAATTCAATAAAATAATTAAAAAAAAAAAAAAAAAAAAAAAAAAAAAAATTCTAATTTTTAATAACAGGCCTGTGTAGTAATTGCTCATTAGTAATAGTTTATTCTTGGTCCTATATATTTCATTAATCATATGTTTTCTTTGTTATCTATCACATGTAATTCTCTCATTTATTACATTTAATTTTGTTCATTTCAATATTTCTTATTTTAATCTTTTTTTCCTAACAGCATATAAATCATTTTTTTTATCATCCATAATTTCATTCACACCGTAAATGCTCAAAATAACGGCATTTATTGGCACGGGGTTGGAGATTTACACCTATTGGTTGTATTTCCTTCATGGTATTGCTCTCCCCAACAACTACATATTTTCCAATTAAACATAAGTTTACTCATAAAGGTTGGAAATGTAAAGACTTAAGTGCCATGTCTGATTACAATCAATAAAATAATAAAATGGGTAGGCTCCATATTATGAAATTTTATTGCTAGATATAACTTTCTGTTCATCTTGTTTTATTAAGACTTCATTAAGGCCAATTTCTGTAATCCTATTTCCTGGATTAAAGTTCTAATTATCGTCTGAGCATGTAAATGAAATTACCTGTTACGGTAATTTATAACAAAACAAATCCTGTAACACCACAACCCGTGAAGGGTCCGTGGTTCTGTACATAGTAGAGACTGTACTGTTTCCTGGACAAAGGTTGTGCAGAGAGATGATTTGTCCTACAACACTCTCAATCGCCAGATTTTCCTCTCTAATTATGGGTTCCTACTTTATAGAAGCTGGCTGTGCTCCAGAAGAATCCTTGATCCCACAGGATCCATCTCAGGCCGCTGACACATTAAATAAAAGTCTGCCAGTGAGCCGTAATTGAACCCAGCACCTTTCGTCATAGCAACTCTGTCCTCTGCCACCGGGCCACTACGCCCCAAATTTAATTGATAATAACATACTAAAATTAACACCAGTTGTTGAAGAAATCAGCAAACAGATCAGACAAAGATACTGAGTGAAGATGGAATCATAACAGGAATGGTGATGTCAGTAGGCTAAAATACTACAGTTAAAGAAATCACCTATATCATGCAATATATTTGGCACACAGAACGATTCCAGATTACTAGAACGGTACATTAATTCATCCCCTACTCAAGAAAGGGGACAGAATAGGTATTAACAACTACGGAAGAATCTCACGGGTATCTGAACTTAACAAAATTCTATACCAGTATAGAACACAACCACTGGAACGGAAAATTATGGAATACCAAGCAGGATTCCGACCAGGCCAGAGCAAATTTTGAAAATGAATCTGAGATTGTAAGACATCAGAGAATGTGTAATAAAAATGTACTTTGCACATTTGTCAACTTCAAAAAAAAACATAGAATATAATATAATAGAAAAGTAACTTTATTCTGGGACTAAGTCCCTTTAGAATAACATATATGAACAGGAAAAAAAAACATAGTATTTATCTGCCCAGAAGGCTAAATGTTACAAATCATAAAGCGTGTTAAAATGACAGAAAACCGTTTAAAAAGAAATATATAAACATAAATAATAGTAAGTAAACAGTACAGATCTTGACAATATATTAAGCAATTAAAGAGAATAGATAAATCCATAGCTTTTGTTAGATGCATGAGCTAGCATGCAATAATTTCTTTACATGATTTACAGCTTTTCTAAAAGTAAAATTAAAATAACTAAACAACACAATGAGTTATTCTATACATTACATTATAAGCAAATGACTAACCTGATTAGAGAGTATCCTTTTGGGAAGCTAGGAGGTGTTGAAAAAGCTAGGATTTAAATAATGATAGTGAGGTAGTATGACGGATATTAGGAGGGATTGAGTTCCACACTGGTGGAGCGGGCGAGAAAGGAACGTTCGAATGCTTTAGTTCTGTGTCAAACGTATATAGAGATCAGAAAGGCGGGATCTTGTTTTATGGTGTTGAACTGAGGATTTGAATTGGAGGAGACTGTAGATATATTAAGGGTGTTGAGAGTGAATGGAGCAATTCCCGATAATCCTCTGAAAAGAAGATGGCCCCGTGACCTTCTTAGTTGAACTTGTGATTTGAGTACTACCAGTGAGTAGTTTCTCTACTTCTCATTTCCACATGTCATTATGAATCGTTTAGCCTATTTACTTGATGTATTATTGCAATACAGTTGTAAATATCAATAAATAAAATAAAAAGTTTTCAACAAAATTTTAATATTTGAATAGTAAATAATTTGCCCATCTAACAATTTTCTACAATTTCAGAAAGAAGAAAAATGTTTTTTTGTAGTTTACACAACTTTTTGCAAGAGAAATAGTCAAGTGCTGCTTAGAGGGAGCGGGGAGTGAGGAGCTGAAGATGTGTTGAGCTGCTAAGCTGAAATCCAGCTGTGGTAGATAAATTATTCAACCCGTTAAAAGCCCTGATGGACCATGAGAAATATACAGACCATCTTCAGGCCAACCCAGCATCTAATAAGTGGGTAACATCGATTGGAAGAAAACTCCGGCGAATGACAGTCTCTGACAAACCACCTCCCTCCACAACCGTTGTCCTAGAAACAGTACAGTCTCTACCACGTACTGAACCCAAGACCCTTCATGAGTTGTAGTGGTATAGTTTTTTATTCTTTTATTTCAATTTTACTTACATCGTTTCTCATCATTATTTTTAGTAACTCATGTCCCATTGTTCTAAAATAGTTCAAATATCTTAAATAATACCTTCATTTTATTTTATAATTTCAAATATCCGTATTTTTATATCTGGTTTATTCCGATAGATCCTTCGTAGGTTGTATTGATACAAGTTTAGAATTTGCTCATCTTTTCTCCAAACTTACTTGCATTCTTCCCTCCATAATTTTGAATTCGATACAATTTTTTTTTATTGCTTAATTTACACCTCCAATCATGTACATATCTAATATTCCAATGAACTATTACAAGAAGAGGAACAGAGATAATGAATGGAGAAAAAGAAAAAGAAAAAAGTTTTCTTCAATTTTTTTTAAGACATTCATGGAAAGAGGGTTTAGTACACTTATAAATATATGCTGCAGTATAAAATCAATAATTTTATTGGAATTAAAAATATTTAAAAAATGTTGTATGATTATTCAGGTGTTTAAAGATATTTTAAATTAATGTTATGGTGAATATACATCGATATCTGTTCTGCAGGTTGTCGATTCGAGTTGAGATACAAGTTTTAACTATTCATTCGTTTCCTTTTTTATATTCTCCAATAATACAAATTATCGCATGCATTAGGGTGGATAATATGAGATTTTTGTTTATATTTCCGTAACTATTTCATCAGGAAATGAAAGTTTCAACAAACATTTTTCATCTATACTTCGAAATGTTCGTTGAAACGTGTATTTCTTGATAAAATTACTACCAACAAATTTTCAATAATTACATTATTTTTCCCATACTAAAAAGTTCATGATAATTTGTATTTTTGAAGAATATTTAAAAAGAGATGAATGACAGTTAAAACTTGTACCTCGAAGTGGCAATCAGCGGAACTGATTTTAATATTGATACCAATACTTCATATCCATTCCATAGTATCAATATAGAGCATTCTTCTATATATCATGTGCCTCTTTTGTATCAACACCCTGAGCTAATAATAAAATAATTTGTATAGGATTTAATGCTTAGTAAAGAAACCATCAAATGTTTACTGCAGCATATAAAAAATATTTAAAAATCATTAAATTTGTTATAATTGTGTAGTAAAAGCTTACCTTATTTGTGCAGCATAGGTCTTCATGGGTGTTTGCTCAGCATGAAGGCTCCATTGGTTTTCATCGTGACGAATGCCTTCTTTCACCCAATGTGTAGTTTCCACCCTGTTCATTGTACTACAAAGGACCTGATACTCCGTGGAGGTTACTCGAAGAGATTCCAAGATTCGCTCGGCGACAGAAGACTCCTCTCTGGAGACGAAACGATCCGCACTCCTGAAGACCTGGCGAGCCACCTCCTGAAGCCCGTCTCATCCCTCGTGAGCAGCAAGAGGCTCTCGATCCCGCGGGGTGGATGAAGGGACTCGAACCCAACCCTCCGGTGCTCGGCCCGTGCAGGGAACGGATCCACCGTCACCGGCTTCCTTCGAGTCCAAAACCTCCGCGGATCTCTCCGACCGCCGCCTCTCCCCCTTTCCCGAATTTTCATCCCCCCGAACCGGCCCCTCCTCTTGAAGCCAATCCAACTCAAAAAGCTACTGCATTGTAACGGAAGAGTCGAAAGAAGAATGGATCGAGGTATTCAACGATTCGCCGGGTAGAGAATCCGAACCGCGCTATCGAAGTGATGTCACTAGCTGAGCGATTTTCGTGTCATGGTCGCCCAAGAAGAAGAACATCCCACAACTGACTAAAGTTGGAACAGAAATTAAAGAATCTAAATAAAGTTTTCTGCAAATTTCGGAACTTATTTAAAAACGGAACTCAGAAAATTCTTGATTAAAAGAATTCTGATTTAGATCTTAAAAAATTATTTTTTTTTTTACCGAGTGGTCGCGATTTTAAAATTTAGTGACTAAAAACCTATATCCAATAAAAGCCAAAACTTAAAGTTTACTTACATAATTATTTATGTAAGTGATGAGAATCATTGGCTTTTTAACTATTAGTATATAGGACAAAACCCCATCCTCAGGTGCCAGCAAAAATCAAACCAAATTATCCCTCAAATTTAATATCTCTCAACTATATCTAACTTGGTTTGATTTCCTTTAGCTCCTGAAAAAATGAGGCGTTGAACCGCAACTAATAAAAGCCAATGTTGGGCTGGGTACAGAGCTTCATACAGCTCTAAAATTTTGGAGGTAAAAAATATTTTTTACCAATCAATATATATATATTGATTGTTTTCCACAATATTGATTATATAAAAGCATCTGCTAATTTATATATATTATAACTAAAAACCGGGCAGATGCAGCTAAATTTAGTCTGAATTTAAAATGGTGGTTGGTGAGAATTTTGATGTTAAAAATGTCAAAATACTGGGGGTATACAGGTTAAATTTAGACCCAGACAGGGCTATCTGAAATATAATTAGGTCTACAATTTTATCTTCCTAAAATAATAGTATTCAAAAATTCAACCACCAAATTAGTAATTCCTGTTACCAACATCGGCAAGTTGTGCGATGCTCTTCTTCCTGTGCGACTGTGACACGAAGACTGCTTAGTTGCGACATCGCTTCAATGACGCGATTTAAGTTCTCAAACACGACGAACCGTGGAATACATCGATCTCCCCTTCCTTCGAATCTTCTGTTATAAAGTAACATCTCAAAGAGTAGAAGTAACCTCGACAGATAGGTTCGGCTAGAAGACAAGAAAATCTGGAAAAAGAAGAAAAGAGGTGGGGGGAAGAGTCAGCTCGAAGTTGAGGACTTGGAGGATGGCGATGGCCATGGATCTGTTCCGAGGTGAGCCGAACACAGAAGTTCTGGGCTCGCATCCTTTCGACTGCCCTGCAAGACCAAGAACGCCTCACTAACTCGCCAGGGAAAGAGCCGAGTTTCAGAAGGTTGCATGCCGGGTCCTCGAGAGAGCGAATCGTCCCGCCTCCTAGGAGGAGTCTTCCGTTGTCGAGTGAATCGTAGAATCACTTTGCAGTTCTTCTCCAGAATACCAAACCCTCTGCAGTACAAGTTTGCTGCAGTCTTCTAGATTCCAAGGATAAGCTTCTGTACTTGACTTTTGTCTTCCGGGCTCTCTGTAAAAAATTAATAAAAAAATTAGTAATATAAAACATAATAATTACACAATTTAAAATGAAATATAAATACATTTTTTATTGAATTGAATAAATATATTTTATAAATTTTATTAAAGGTAATATAATCGCGTTAAGTGATCACATCACTCTCACCAATTTTACATACATACATAGTAATTATTTTATTTTTTTAAATTAAATAATATGAGCTACTTAATCATAATACTAATTCTACATTGACCTTATTTTAAAAAAATATATAATTAGAGTCTTATAATTATCCACTTTATAAAGTATATTTATAAGTAAAATGTATATTCACTTACTTGACTTGGTCATCATCACCATCATCCTCTTCTTCTCCTTAGGATGGTAATGTGAAAGGTCAATCCAATTCTTATAGCTACTGCATGTCTTATTTCACCAGCATTGAGCTTCCTTCAACTACCTCTGCAGTAGATTCTTCAGATTTTGAGCCTGAAAAATAAATTGCCATAATTATAATAAAAACAAAACAAATATAATGACAGCAATCAAAATAAAAATTATATTCAATTATATGTAATATAAAGATACTAAACAGGTATATCATTCATTTAATGTATAATAGGATGTAATTAGTTGGGGGTGCAGTCAAGAAAACACAGCAAAATAAGTGAAACTATTGTATTTTATGTGCCGACGTTTCGACCTACTGTGTAGGTCATCTTCAGGGCTATGAGAAAACAGACAAAAACAGAATAGACTGTAAAAATACATAAGATAGAGATACAGAAAATATAACAAAATGTAGAGATATAGAAAAATTGAGCGAAAAAAAGTGAAGGATATATAATGAAAGGATATATGAATAAAGATGATTACATAGCAGATGTATAGAAAGGTGATAATGCAAAACAAAATACAAAGAGAGAAATGAAGTTAAACAGAAAGAAAAAAAAAAAAAAAATGAAAAAGATATAAATATAATGAGTATGGAAAACTTAGTATAATAAAGTCCCATTTAATGTATATATTAAATAAATTATGGGTACTTGTGTATTAAACCCACCACCTGTAAAGGCCTATGCGTAATCAGTTACGTTTTATAACAGTTATATTTCTAACTGTTACCTTGGATAACTTGTTTAAATATTTTTATTGGGGTTAGAATTTTCATAACATAACATGCAATATAATAATAATGGAAACAAATAAATAGAAGAAATAAAAATATAATTGAATATATAACATGCATAGCAACATAATGAAGTATATAATATAAATAAATATAATAATAATAGAAAAAAATAATGGAATATATCATCAACAATTTAAAATAAAAACCACCCATAACCATCCCTAACCACCAAACAAACAACAAATCACCAACAAATAAAAATTAGGATACAACAACAACTCTAGAAATAATGAAATATATAACAAAATTAAATATAATAATAATAGAACTAAATAATGGAATATATCATCAACAATTTAAAATAAAATCCACCCTTAACCACCAAAGAAAAAACCAATCAGGAACAAACAAAAATGAGGATACAACAATAACTCTAGAACACACGAAGAAACACAGAACAATGAATCTGTAAACAATGTAACTGTTACTGTTAGAAATATAACTGTTATCAAATGTAACTGCAAGCGCATGCGTAAAACATTGGCCTTTTTAGGTGGTAGATTTATTGCAAGGAAACCAAAAAATAATTGATAGGCGCATTAGACATCTCTATTACCAGCTGCGGACATCACTACTTATCTAAGATAAAAAGAAATGAAAAAAAAAATCATCTTCTTAACCTGGAGAATAATGAAGAACTATAAAAATTATGATAACAGCACATTTTTGGAACTGGCACCTGGCTGGAGGCTAGGGTACGAAGTACAGGTTCAATGTTCACGGAGTAGAGGAGATGGAATAATTATTAACTTTATATATTCTTTTATTGCTTTATCAACGTTATAAATCCCATTTCATGAAGTTAAATTTACCTGACTTAATGGATGGTTTAGTTAACAGATATTCGATTTATTAAACTATATTAAAAGTACCTTATTTCTGATTTGCAATGGTAAAAATTGGTTCATTACCTTATTTTAATTGTAGAATACTTTATTTTATCTGAATATATTGTTTAAAATTAGTTTTAATAGTTAAATTATAAACTGCATCGATGTGCGAAAGTAAGGGAGCCCGGAGCAGACTAAAAGGTACGAAGTACAGGTTCAATGTTCACGGATTAGAGGGGATGGAATAGTTATTAACTTTATATATTCTTTTATTGCATTATCAACGTTATAAAAACCATTTCATCAAGGTAAATTAACCTAACCTAATGGATGGTTTAGTTAACAGATATTCGATTTATTAAACTATATTAAAAGTACCATATTACTAATTTGCAATGGTAAAAATTGGTTCATTACCTTATTTTAATTGTAGAATACTTTATTTTATCTGAATATATTGTTTAACATTAGTTTTAATAGTTAAATTATAAACTGCAGCGATGTACGCAGTTAGGGAGCCCGGAGCAGACTAAAATGTACGAATTACAGGTTCAATGTTCACGGAGTAGAGGGGATGGAATAAATATTAACTTTATATATTCTTTTATTGCATTATCAACGTTATAAAAACCATTTCATGAAGTTAAATTTACCTAACTTAATGAATGGTTTAGTTAACAGATATTCGATTTATTAAACTATATTAGAGGAACAAACTTTTGAATTTTCAACAGTAAAAATTATTTTATTACCATATTTTAGTAGTAGAATACTTTATTTTATCTGAATATATTGTTTAACACTAGTTTTAATAGTTAAATTATAAACTGCACCGATGTGCGCAGTTAGAATCCTGGAAGTTAACTAATAGGTACGAAGTACAGGTTCAATGTTCACGGAGTAGAGGGGATGGAATAATTATTAACTTTATATATTCTTTTATTTCATTATCAACGTTATAAAAACCATTTCATGAAGGTAAATTTACCTAACCTAATGGATGGTTAATTTAACAGACATTCGATTTATTAAACTATATTAAAAGTACCTTATTTCTGATTTGCAATGGTAAAAATTGGTTCATTACCTTATTTTAATTGTAGAATACTTTATTCTATCTGAATATATTGTTTAACTTTAGTTTTAATAGTTAAATTATAAACTGCAGCGATGTGTGCAGTTAGAGAGCTGGGCCTGATCTGAGGGTAGTGAGGTCGAGGAGGAGGGGGGATAGGAAAATTATTAAATGTATATATTCTTTTAGGGTTACTTTAAAGCTTTAAAAATTTATCTACATAAATTTTACCCACAAATTAAAGATTGATTAATTTAACAGACAAAAGATTTATTAAATAATTCATTACATTCTCTTATAGTTGAATACTTTGTTTGATTTTTACTATTCTATAATTTAGTTTAGAAATGTTATATTATTGTTATACAAGTACATTATTGTTATAATAAACTGAATAATGGTACTAATTTCATTACAGATTAGTTCGTTTAACATGTACCTGTTAAATAATTTTTTAAAAAACCCTATGTATTATTTAAAAGAACTCCATATCGAAATTTCTGCAGAAAACTTTACTTGAACTTCTAGATACTCAAAAAACTGTTATTGAATTGTAAGAATTGCTAAATAAAGATATAGCAATACAATTATAAATTTTAATAACAGTTTATTTCACCAGGCAGAAATAATTATTTCATAGAAATTTACTAAAGGACTTATTTGTGACTTGTGATTGAACATCCTGAATATTCTTGTATTGAATTTTAATTCACTTGTTCAATGAGTGCTACTACCATCTATCATTTCATCAACATTTTTGTAGTATTTCAAAATTTGTTTTTTTTAAGAAATATTCTTTGAGAAAACAGTAAAAATAAATTTAGACAAGATGATGTAGAGTCAGGTAATATACAATCTAATAAGGTCCATTGATTATTATTAAGTCTTTATTGAAACAAACAGGGTCAAAATTATGGATCGCTTGATATTTTGTCTCGTTTTTCGTTCATGCAATAAAAATGTATTAAACTTTAAATAGGATATGAACTCAAAAATTAAATAAATCACATTGCTTAGAAGCCCACACTTAGTTTAACAAAGCTGCCAATGAAGTTCATTAATTTATTAATTATAAATTAATTTGATCCATAAAATATAAAGGTTAGTATTTTATGGTTTGTAATATATATAACTATGATGATTCATGCCATACTATGACTATATAAGAATATGACTTACAAGTACAATATCTGTCGAACATTATTATATTCCTCTTGCTTCAAAGCATGAGATGTATTTCTGTAGATATGCACCAAGCTTGAATGATAAAATTTTCACACCTGAAATAATAAATAATTATCATGATTTATAAACACTGACATAAAAAAGTTTTTAGTGATACCTTTATAATAATTTATTTTACATATTAGGTAAAATAATAAAAACCGGTTATAAAAAAAATTGACTTTATTGTAGAAGAATACATTTTGCCAAAAAAAAGAGCACAGGAAAAAGGTGTAATAAAGACAGAAGAGAATAATAGAAAACTTCCATCTTGGGCAGTTAGAAAAAAAAAACCAAAGTAGGCATAGAATTGAAAACTTAAAGCCTGAACAAGATAGCAAATTTAAAACTTAAATTCAGTTTAATTTAAATCAAATAAAAATTCAGTGAAATTTAATGGAAAAAGTGGTTACGTACACTGTTTTAAAGAGATTCTAAATTGAAGAACAAATTAAAATACTGGGATATAGATTTTTTAATTTCCCCCCCTTTTTATGCTATATTGAAAAAAGGTACTTGTGTATTAGCTGGTCTACATGAAACCTACCTCCTTATTTCCTGTAACCTCTTCTTATCACTCCTCTCATTTCAGTTATTCAATTCTTATCATTATGTATTCAATTTTTAAAGCTTCCAACTCTAATATATGTAGATTTAAATATGATGAGATACCAGATCTCAATAAGTTCACCTTGTTTATTCTGAGTTGCAGGAGAAATTATCACTGTCTAGCACCATATTCATGAATTTGGTAATCATTCTGCAGGTTGTCTCTTCAACCTGAGTTACAAGTTTTAACGATTCATTTGTTTTCTTTTTTGATATTCTCCAAAAATACAAAGTATCGTAAGCTTTAGTATGGAAAAAAGAATGTTATAATGGGAAATGTGTAATCTACACATTTCCAATATACACATTATTTTTTTCCATACTGCAGCTCAAGATAATTTTTATTTTTGGTGAATATCAAAAAGGAAATGAATAAAACTTGTAACTCAACTCGAAGCGAAAACTTAAAGCGAAACTAGAACTTAAAAAATCAACATTACAGGTTCCAATAAATAGTACATGTAGAGGGATTATTAATTTACATAGGTCAATAATAATATACATTTTAACTTACCATATCAAGAGACAGTTTTTAGTTTTAAAAATTCCTGATTTGTTTTTAACAAATGAATACCAGCAAAGAAACGCAATATGCTTACAATCTTTTTTTTAATTATTGGTTCTTAGTTATACTTTTAACTGACTTTGCAATTCTAGAGACTTGTGAAAATTATTTTGGAGAAAATGAATGATCCAAACATTATGAAAAATCAAGCATTGAGTATAAATTTTATTGAGTAATTCTGTTCTAAATATTGAGTGCCCTATAACATTTCATTCTGATTTAAAACCTTAAGATACATATATACTTACTAAATGAAGTTATTCAAATGTTAATAGTACTTATGGATATTAATGTAAATAAGATACTTACCAAATCAAGAATATATAATTTTAAAACGGCTAGTCCACCTCAGAGAAAAAAAATCCCGGTTATGAGCCAGAAAAGGCTACTACCAACCTTCTAAAAACAAAAGTGCACATGTTAAAATCTATCCAAGCTAGTGACGGAGCAACTCATTTCTTAACACATATTTCAAAGAATCTAATCGATCTATACTTTGTTAAATAATATATTTCTCCCAAAAACATTTGTTGAATAATATGATGTCTTATTAAAAAGCTTGAGTTGGATGTTTCGATTTCTTTTCTCATAATTTGAGACTGGCCCTGAGGGGGGGGGGTCAAGATCAAATATGTAACAACTAACGAGTAAAGACTGTTCTCCACAAGAACATAACTATTGGAATATTTTTTTGTTTGTCTTGTAACATTAGAACAACGCTCAGAAAGTTCATTATTACTAAAATTGAAAAAAAAAAACACGACATTTTTCATCGAAGTGTTCCCTTAACCATTAAATTTCGTACTAGGGTTTGTTCATAATCGTTGGGTTAATTTTACTATTGGATTACGTTAAACTCGTATTTATACCTCTGTAACTCAAAAACGGCTATTAAAATAAAGTAGAGAACTTTTAATTTTTGTATGTTCTCATTCATATCCATAAACTAAAAGTAAAAACCTACAGTCATAGTCATAGATGTGATTTTCAACAACATGGCTATTTTGATACATATAGGTACCTGTATATTTTTTGATATTTGTTATATACCTGACCTAAAATTGCCAAAATTGAATTTTAATAAATTTCGAACACTTAAATTTTTGGTCTAGATAGTTGTAGAAACGGTAAGTTGCGTTGAATTGTGGGGGGGGGCTTTATGCTTTCAAGTAGTGATGGGATAAACAGTGAAATCTTAATAACTCGTTATGGCATAACTGCTACCTCAGACCGTTATTGAACTAACAAAACATGATTGGCTTATTTTATTTTATTTGTTACTAATTTTTAAATATTTTTATTTGAAAAGAAAAAATATGTCCAGGATTGGGACTCGAACAAGGGTCTTCCAGATCACTAGTCTGGGACTCTACCATTTGAGCTATCCTGGGCCCTAATGAAGCACGCTTCTCGGTCGTGGTCATATCTTTTCTTTTCACTGACCCTAAGTCCCCGCGTTCTCGCATTTTTGCGAAGTATACGAGGGGAAGAGTGTTCTTTGAACATTATTTTAATTTGGATCTAGTTGACTTACGTCATTATAATTATTATAATTTATTTTATGTTATTTGTTACTAATTTTTAAATATTTTTATTTGAAAAGAAAAGATATGTCATATGATGTGATATATGTCATATGTCATATGACCACGACCGAGAAGCGTGCTTCATTAGGGCCCAGGATAGCTAAAATGGTAGAGTCCCAGACTAGTGATCTGGAAGACTCGGGTTCGAGTCCCGGTCCTGGACATATCTTTTCTTTTCAAATAAAAGCATTATTGGCTTAGTTTGCTAAAACTAAAATTGTTTATGCTATCTTATTAATTAATAATTTGTAGTAATTGTTCATCCTTTTTGTATTTAATTATCTAATAAAAGCTTATTATTATATTAGTATTTTAATTTCATTAAACCCTTTCATCACCACTTACTTCCTATAATTTATAATTGTACAGTAATTTCTTAAACAGTATTTTGCAACTTTGGGTTCATACTATCATAACTGATCACCATCTTAAATAAATCTATCATGCCTATTAGCATTGTCAATGCTTTTCCATAACTCCATGGAATAGTCCCATATATATTTTATATTTCATATTAGTATAATAGTACCATAATGTTCTGATAACGTAGGTAGAGGCACTTGAATAACGTCTAACGCAGTTTTAATGTTTTTAAGCATATTCAATTGATACTGTTTAAATGTTTTTGTGCGAATTAGCAAAGTTTAATTTTGTTGTTAATTTTTCAATCATTAATTGTGAACGAAACCCTTCTATATTTCTAATAAATAGCAAACTAAGGCAATAACGTTTTATTAGTTCAATACGTTTGCCTGATAACGTAGTTATCTATGTTAGTCTGATAACGTAGATAGAGCCAATTGAATAACATTTAAGGCAGTTTTAATGTTTTTAAACATATTTAATTGATATTATTTAAATGTTTTTGTGCGAATTAGCAAAGTTCGCTGTTTGTTTAATTTTTCAATCATTAATTGTGAACGAAACCGTTCTATATTTCTAATAAATAGCAAACTAAGGCAATAACGTTTTATTAGTTCAATAACAGTTTGATAACGTAGATAGAGCCACTTGAATAACATTTAAGGCAGTTTTAATGTTTTTAAACATATTTAATTGATATTATTTAAATGTTTTTGTGCGAATTAGCAAAGTTTAATTTTTTGTTAATTTTTCAATCATTAATGTGAACGAAATCATTCTATATTTCCAATAAATAGCAAACTAAGCCAATAAAATTGTTTTAGTTCAGAACATAGTTATCTCGCTAACTGTGATAACGCCTCGGCATTCAGCTCTTATTCATATCATGTCGAAGCGCGAGTGAAACGATGCAGTTATTCCAATAACGGGCTCGTTCTGGTAACACGTTTTCACAGTAATCGTTATGTTCCAATAATAGGTTTTTTAGACTGCGACGTTATTTTTACCCCGCCACTAACACACATATAAAGCATGTTTTGGAATGTCAAAGCTCCTGAGAAGTAAGCTCCTTAGCCTAAAGTCCAAGCTGATGATATATAAAACCGTGATTAGGCCAGTAGTGACATACGCTGGTGAAACCCTCACACTGAATAAATCCAGCGTGGAAAAGCTGAATAGATTCGAAAGAAGAGTTCTTCGGCAAATATTCGGCCCAGTTCGAGAAAACGACAAACTCAGGATCAGAAGGAACAAGGAGCTAAGTGAGTTATATGGAGACCTAATGATATCGAGCTTCATCAGGATGCAACGCATCAAGTGGCTGGGCCACTTATATAGGATGGGCGAAGAAAGAACAGCTATAAAGCTGTAAAAAGGAAATCCCGATGGAGTAAGACCTCGAGGAAGGCCCAAAGCTAGATGGAAGGATGCCGTCTGTGAAGATCTGAGGATGTGTAAGGTCTCCATCACTCGAGCAGGCGATCGGGACGATTGGGGTAGAGCGGTTGAGCAGGCCAAGGTCTTTTTTATGAGTCTGTCGCGCCAATAATGTAATGTAACTAACACACATAGAGCTCGTCTGGCAAGGCGCAGGCGCTACTGGTTGGCCGGCCTTGCTCTAACCTAAACTTCTAATTGTAATAAAGATTGCAATAAATGATCCTACTTTAGTTCTTGCGAGTTACTGTTGAAATAACTTCCTAGCCGTCAAATGCAACATGTGATTCCAAGTCCCTTGATCGACAGAAAGGCTACTAGCCAAAGTAAATGGGTATAAGTTAAAGGAAAGCCTGACACTAATATAAATTCCGATTAGTTGAAGAATGATTAAAGTGTTTTACATACCAGAAAATGGAAAGGAGTCCTAGGACAACACCATGTATTATTGACCAATAGGTCTGACATGATTTCTTAGAAAAAGTTATTGGCCGAGTACAGAAAGCTAATAAAAAGTCTGCTTCATAACAACCGATTTGCATATCTTCTTCTTATTCTATAATCTCTTCTACCTTGCAGTGTTGATTCGATCTGCATATGAGGCAAACAATTCTGTGAAACTACTCTCGAACCGTTTCCGGGATTAGGAAAACTTTGTCACATTATGGAATCATGGCAGGGATCTTCGTAGACTAAACCATTTGTCTTTTGCATTGCAATGATTGCATCTCATATATTACGATGGCAATAGCTGTAGAGAGGAATGTTGTTAGGCTTCTAATAAGATAAATTCATTATTAGATGAGAGGATTCTCAAATAGGTATTGATAGACAACGAACAGTTGATTGAACCGTAGGAGTTTGCCCATTAATAGGGTAAACCCAGTGAATGGATTTTTACACCTTCAGACAGACACAATTCGTTCTTTCAGGCTGAATTAGTATCAGTCATGCCAGTGCCCAAACTTTAATGAAAAAGAATGACAAGTTCCAATTTTTACAGGTAGCCAAGCGGTCGGTCATAAGTGCGCTAAGAACTACGTACTATACGGTAAAGTCCAAATACTCTCAACGTAAAAGTTAACCATTTGCCTGGTCATTAGAACAATTAGGAAATCCATTTGTAGTGTGAAGTTCAGTTAAGCAAAAAGACGGATTATGGTGGTCGTAGGTAAAGTGGTCAGACCTAATGCGAGAAACATCAACAAACAGTGACATTCAGCACTGTTTCTTACAGCATCCTGTAAAAAAGCATGCTCAATATTTCTTTCAACAGACTGGATTAACCTTAGTAGTATGAAAGGACCCTACACTGGTCATCATCGATTTAACAAAAATCTCTATAATTTTAGATTCGTTGACTGAGAGGATGACACGACTTATCACATGGAATGCTTATGTGATACTCTAACTAGAACATGATACTTGCATTTAAGTTGTGGTATTTTAATTCATACAATATTTGCAAGGCTATTGGCTGTCATCGATTTGGGAATCAGAGAGAGGGCTGCACACAGAATAGAAATTAATTTGAGAACGCAAGACATATTTAGTTCTCTTATAAATTTAGTACTTGAATAATGATGTAATGCGAACGAATTTAGCAATAATCTATTGTTATTCTATTTCTCCTCGATTTCCAGGAATGTGATATTTGTGATCTTATTAATGTCATCTGAGCAGGTTTCCAGTGCATTGTCTTATTAATCCTCCCGTAGGAAGTCCAGCTAACAGAGAAAAGGAAAGAAAGTATTTTGGTGATGTCTTGACAAGAGGAATGTTGTGTACTTGATGTGAATATATAATTTCACAGTGGGAATGTAATGTATAGGGATGTATGTCGTTTTGTATAGTGTGATTCGAAATAAACCAATGCTCATTAACAATTTTTCTAAGAATTTTGGATGTGTTGTTTGGATCTTGTATGGACGTGTTTTGCTGAACCCCAAAGTTCTGCTCTATATGACCATCTAGATCTTAGTATAGTGTTATAAATCAGTCATTTGTTTAGTAAATATCTGTAGTCCAGAAGATGTGATAGTTGTTAGTAGCATCTTGTCAGTTCTTATTTCTTTAATTTTGCATGTTCCATGTATTAATTTTGTATGGTCCATATATTAATTTTGTCCAGATATAGTCCGAGATAAGGTACATAGTTTTTAGACGGTAAATAGTCATCAATTTTTATTCCTGGACACGAAGCTTTCCTTTGGGAGAAGCTAATCTGGCTCCATTTAGTGTTTATTTTGATTTGCCATTTGTGGAACCGCTTTTATAAATCAAAAAGGTGATTTTTGGAGAGCTTTAAAGGCTATATTAGGATCATTGTTGGATGAAAAAATGGCTATATCTTCAGCGAAGTCATAGATGGTGATGCAAGAATGCTCCGGAATATCTGAGGTGTAAAGGGGATACAGAACAGGGCTTAAAACGTCTTAACATGTTTTGTTATTGAAAAACTACCAACTTGGGAATAATTACAAGTGATCAAAAGTACATAAAGGCAAAAATATAGATGATAAGTTGATAAACTGCTCAGATATAAGTGCCTAGTAGGATTAAGCTATTCTTTCCTTGAACATAGCTTCCTGGCCTATTACCTCACTACAAGGTTCTTCCCTGATTTATTTGCTCTTACACTCACTGTTTGTGTTTATATGATGAAGATTATGTTGATATATGTTTGGTGGATGTATAACACATTTCCTGCGGTTAGCAGAATTTTAATAAAGCCTAACTTTAACTAAACAACATGTTGAAAGAACTGATTTCCAGTGTAAATCGTGTTTCATAACTTCAGTGAACTTTTTTACAGCCTGAATGATAGACAACAATAAACTGATATTCAAAGTTAATTATGCATATAAAGTTAATTTTATTTACATAAACAAAAATACAAAGATAAAAGAAGGAGGTTTTCATTGTTCAGAGTCTTCGGGTTTATTAATATAAAAAAAAAGGTTAAAAGTGTAATAAAAAAGAAAAATATTTAATTAATTTTTGTTCTCACTATAAATAATCACAAAATAAGATTAATTAATGTTGTTATTAGTCTCTTCTGATGCTCTCTCATGGCCAAACAATGTTCTCAATCCATGGCACATAGGCGGATACCCTGGTATAAACACCAGGAGTTATAGCACCACAGCCGATTCCGAACGAAGTAATTCCAATCTGGGAATACATGCAGTAAGGTTCTTTTATGTCTACTTGCAATGGCCCTCCTGAATCACCCTGTCAACAAAAACAGTATTATTAAATTTTTTTTTATAATTGACTAAATTATTTTTATCATATATACCTTTTTATTTGTAATAGAATAATTGCTTTTAAAGGATAAATAGTAATTTTACGTTTTATTAAGAGTATTGATGTTAATTATTTTTTATGATATTTAACCCTATATAATAAATCATAAACTAAATTTAAAAAAGTTAGAATGACTATTGAAATACAATAAAGAACAAGAGGATTCCGGATAACTTACGGATACGTCAAGAAAGTCAATATAGAAGTTCTTCTATTTTAATATGATAATGACCTTTTAGTTTATATAACATAGTTCCTATGACAGCATGAATGCTGATACCAGTCGATGCTACGAGCAGCATGTTTATTTCATTTTTTTTTTTGCAGGGTAGATCTGTTTGTAGAGTGCTGTGTTGCTCTTCTGAAGGTTTGGGTTCTAATCCAGCTATCGCAGATAAATTATTCAATCTACGGACTCTTTTGGGGCTCACCCATCCTCTATAAAATGGGCATCCTTAATTAGGGAAAAAAACCTCTAGGTAGAGCGTGATCTCGTTTATTATTATATTAAATAGCAACAGTATAATCCAAAATGTATTGAGCCCAAGACCCTTCTTAACATATTAGCCATACAATATACATCTATTCAAGCTGATTAGACAAGGGTCTTTACCGGGCAGGTGTCCTTCCCGCGGGTACCTCCAGAGCACATCATTATCTCTGGCTTGATTCCTTTAGAGACTTTGGCCCAATGAGTTGCGTAAACACTTACGCATTTCTCGTCATCAACGATATCTAGGGGTACCTTTTGTAATATACTACTTGCTTGACTGTCATTGCCTAAAAAGTAAAAAGAAAAAATATATATAAACGTAGTTCAGAATTCATTTCAACAACTTGGATTATTTTCAGAAAATATATTTTATATAAACATGTAAATTACCAAATGATGTATATCCCCAACCAGTAGCTATTGCCTTGGCATGCTTAAAACTTTTGCCTGTCTGTAGGCACAAAGGTCTGATGCTGGGTCCCAACTCCACCTCCTTTTCCAATTTTAACAACGATATATCGTGGTAGGCTTTGGAAGGTACGTACAAGGGATGGTTGATGACTTGAGCGATTTTAACATCGATCCGATTAGATGTATACGATTTTTCAAGAATGTCGAGTTCTCCAAGCCTCACAATAACTGAAGCACTTAAACATAAACAATTTTACTATTAAAAGTGGAATATAAAGGTTTTAATTATTAAATATCAAAACTATTTAGGTATATTTACTATTAACCTAACATATTTACTATTAATTAGGAAGAATTTCATTAATTTGATTTTTAGAAAAATGGGCAAGGTATTGCTGAGTAATTGCACACAGGATTTTACAACGTTTGACTTTACATAACTGTAAAATCTTTATATTTCTTCATATAAAAGACCGGTGTTTTATATTAGCTAATTATAAAATATGAATAAAAAAAACCCAAAAAAAACTCTGAAATAGGTATAATATAGTAAGAATGCAATTCGAAAAATTAAAAAAAACAAGAACAGCCTTGCTCTAAAACGTTCAATAAAATTCTAAGTAAGTACAGTTACAGCTAAGGAAGTTTTGTTAAAATAGTTTATCAGTGAAAAATATAGATTAAGGACACAATAAACCAAACAATCTAATAACATTTAATCGCAATCTTTAAAATGCTGAATGTTCCCGAATCAGTTAAGTTTTTAAATCAATTTATTTCGACAACTTTAAGCATTTTAAACAATATTAATGAATCTTGCTAGATCGATTTATTTTATATATTTTTAGTTGAATGCTTAGTTTATCTCGTTCATTTTTGGTATTTTCCGCTGATCAGCTGTTGGTATTTTACCTTCGTTTGGTTCAGATCCAATACCTTGGATTGAGATTGATGAATCTGATAAGTGAATCTATTTGGACTGTTGGTGTGAGGTGTACTGCATTCGATCTGTCATTGATGTGTTTTGTTCTGATGATTTTAACAACTTGAGGTATTATTATTTTTGGAGTTTTTCAATCGCATTCTAATATAAATTATTAATACTTCTAATCTCGTGTTTAAATTACTTCCAGTTTTACGAAAGTGAAAAATTCTATCTAATAATATTTTAAGAATGGATTAATTAGATATGAGTTTAGATTCTCATCTAATTAATCCATGATTAATGAGAAAAATGGTTCTCACTTAACTGTATAAATAATATACGTTTATTAATACAAATACATACACAAATATAATATTATATTTATAATATGAGAAGAAAAAGCTGAAACTATTTTATCCAATGTAGTGAAATTGCTCCAGACAGTTGCATAATTTCGTAAATACATCGCAAATATTTTAAATACTTGCTTTTATAGTAAAGTAAATTTTATGAACTAGGGTAGGTTATAAAGCTTTTTATGTTCAACAGTTCCCGATATAATTTTTCATAAATATAATATTCACCACTTTTAAATTATGTTTATGGAATATTGCTGTTTACACGAAGTGATTTATATCGATTTCGTAAGAAGAGCAGTTTCCATGTCTACTATAATAAATTTTATTAATTAGAAATGGAATTGTATAGTAGTATCATAAAAAATAAATTATAAATAAAGAAATATCCTAAATACTGATTATTACTTAATATTCGAGATGTTGCAGTGTGCGGCGGTGAGAACGAAGTTAGGACTGATCAAGCTTCCACCACAGAACCATAACGGATTTCCTTTATTTTCGATACCGATCAGTGCCTGTAGGATATTAACACAATTTGATTATAATTAGAATAAAGAAAATTAAAGCTCTCATGTATTTAAATTGCAAAAATTGTAACCGAAATTAAATTGTTACCATGTGCGGGAACTCGTTGTGTCCAGCCGGGGTACCTCCGACGATGAGCGTTTCTGCGTTGATTGCACAAGAGTCTACCTTCTTCTTGTTGTTGCTCGATAATAGAGTTGGCGGCTCGATCTCTTCGTAGACAAATTCAGCGTATTCCCGGCATTCTGAAATTTATTAAATTTTAATTTTTATTAAAATCAAATATTTAATTTACAAATAATAATGTTAATCAACACGTTGCTCACTCTGTTCTGCTTTCTTCCCTCCTTCAGATTGTGCTGACAACGGAATAACTTTATCCACTGTCCCTTGCGGCTCAGGAGGACAGCAGATGATTGGCTGACGGCCGACAAAGCTGCAGAGCTTCACGCCCCCATCTTTCTCTAACCCGTTCTTCAAACCGTTGCAGGTGCTGGCTGCTTTGCAAGTCCAAGGTTCTGTACCGTTCTTGCATATCTCGTCCAAGCCTGCCCAATACTTACAATTAATTTATCAGTTAAAATATTTAATAATAAAAAGGTTCAGAATATTTCTTTTTGCTCATGAGGGATCACCCTCCTGTACGAATTAAGTCCTCTCATGCATCTGATTTGTACGGCTCTCACTGTATGCAGAGAGAGAACTTGGGAATTTGCCAGGTGGGCTTTAGAAGAGGACGGTGTAAAACGGATCATATATTTTCATTGAGGCTTCTCTTACAGAAGTGTAGTTGCGCACCATCTCTTTAGACATCAAATCAGCATACATAATTTAGACCTTAATGAGCTATATCAAGCAGTAGAAGTGATGGACATACCCATGATGCTCATTCGTCTTGTGAAAATGCCATAAAAGGGCCAAGGTGCCTAATCAAAGTCGGATCTCAGACGAATTAGACTTAGAGACAGGGTGAGAAAAGGAGATGCCCTCGCCTGCTTATTCTTGAATGTTAGGGAAGAAAAAGCTATTAGGAATTCTGGAATCCAGGCAGGCGGCACTCTGTGCATAAGACTTGTGCAAGTTTTATGCAGATGATCTTGACGTCACAACTAGAGTGAAAAGGACACTGAAGGAGGGTTTTTTTGCATTAAATATGGAACAAAAAAACTTGTTCTTATTGTCAATGAGCAGAAGACCAGATATACAAGTTGGAGGTGTATATGAATAAAAAGAATTTTTGAATGCAGGCCAGTTTGGACTTTGGGATCGAGTTTATCTTACTAAGTAATATATCCTAATAAATTATAATCAATGCTGCCAACAGGTGTTGATACAGCCTAGGGAAGGACCTCTCAAAGGAGACAAAGATAAGGTAGAATTCATTTGATATTCATCCGCCTAGTGATAACTTTTGGATTTTGACAAAGGCAGATGAGAAACGGCTGCTTGGATTCGAGAGAACGGTACTTATAAAGATATAAGGACCCATAAAATCTGGCGAAAAATGAAGATGACGCAAGAATAGGAAGTTTATACAACCATTTCAAATTCCTCCAAAGTTAATATAGCGAATCTGGGGTGTCTACTTCGGGCTGGTAACTTGGCACGTAAGGAAGGCTCGTTGATTTCCAAGAAGATCCACAGAAGGATCAGGGAGAGTAGGAAAACCCAATATGAAGTAGACGGATGCTGTCCTAAGTGAAGTAATGAACCCTGCTCGGTTTCCGAGGCTGGAGTATAATGATGCACAAGAGAGAACCAAATGGCGAGAAGACTGTATGGCCAGTTCGGCCATTGGCAGCGGTCAAAGTTTTACTTTTTTAGATGAAAAAGACAGTAGATATATGCAGAGGTGTTAAATGAATACTAAACAACAATATGTCACTTTTAAGTGATAGAATTTGGCAACATTAAATGTGATAATAAGATCGAAATTCCATCAAAACAAAGTACTTTGTATACGGCTTTCTGGACTACCGCAGAAATTGTTCGTCAAAATGAATTTTTTTATTGACAAGATGCCTTCGGCTCCATTCCGGTTTCTTGTGGAATGCTCAAAGTATCTTGAATCGGTATTCGTCGGGCACATTCATAACAATACGATCTACTAGCACAATTGGACACTTAAATCTTTCATGATAGACATGATTAGATAGATTTCAACTCAAATTAATTAAGCCTGCCCAAATCGTGATCGTATATGGTCCTGGAAACGCCTCAACTGATCTAAAATTTATTGAAAACTGATATTATATCTTAAAAATAGATTGAGGTTATCAATGATACTTATTATAGTCATCACGGTGGACATTGAGCTTGTTATGAATGTTTTGAATTGAGTGAGTCATCTAATGTTGTTGTGGTGGTGATGATAGTGATATTCTGGATTATAAATGATAGTGTAACTTGAATGGGCGTTATGGGTCGGAATCTGTTGGCGCTGTGTAAGAAAAAACTAGCTGACCCGGCCACGCGTTGCTGTGGCTGTCATAATAGTTTAATATAATAGATTTTTGATTTCACATTTTATTCTCTTTTAGAGTTTTAACGAAGTAGATGTTTAACATTATATTAACTGTTTTATCCATAACAGCTAATGCAACATGGTTTAGGTTTAAATAATATCTAATATATATCTCGTTGCATATTATTGAAAAGGTTCGGAAAAAAATAAACCCATGACGATTTTTCTGCGAAAATCCACCATGTTTAGCCATCATCAATAAATGATATCATATTATTATAAGATTTCATTAATTATTTGAATTTAGATTGGCATTTGAGAAGATTGATTGGGGGTGTGGTGAACCAGGAAATATCAGGAAACCAGGAAATATAATTTACCATCTTAGTGACGTCGATACGGCCTACGCTCTGTGTTAAGAAACTAATATAACAACATGGCGACTAATTTATATATATATATATATAGGTGTGTGTGTGCATATTTTCCTGTAATGTGGCTGTTCACTCATCTAGTTTGATATTTTTTTAAAATAAGTGTAAATCACTGGTAGTATTGTTTGAATTTTTTTTTTCCTTGGCATAAATTTGATATATATTTATGTAACTATCAATTGTTTATCTTACATAATTATTGCTATCTTATTTCTTTTTTTTTTCTTTCTCTTCTTCTAATCTGTTTTTTAAAATATTGTTATTGGAGGTAATTCGCATTTTTTTAATCTTTCTCGCTTATTAAATTATTTGTAATCATTAATTAAATGTAACTATTTTACACCCTAATACATAATAGCTTACAAATTAATACCTGTATTCTTATTCTAAAGGGACTTGTCCCAGAATAAATAAAGACTTTATTATTATTATATTACATTAAACAAGCTATAAGACGAAGTATAAAACACAGTTAAAAAAATTAACATAATAACTAAATTGAGTACAAAGAAAATATATTAATTTATAATGTAAATAACAATAATTAAACTAATGTGGGGTTAAATTTAAGAAGCCCAAGATCGCGGGTTTGTAGCCCGGCAGGCGACCCTAGGATTTGTGAAGGGAGAAAAAAATCCTTAGTTACGCTGTCCTTCGGAAGGAACGGTAAGCGGGGGTCCCGAGCCTGTACGATGACAGGTACTCGTTAAAAATCCCTATCCTAATTAAACCTGGGTAGGCAAAATTTAGAGCTCCCACTGTAGCATCGTCCGATTAGCCACAGCAGCATAAAGTGACATTAAATGAACAAACAATTTAAGAAAAGGAACTTTTAATCCACTACAATGATAAGGCCACATAACAGGCTGTGAACACCCGAATTTGAATGTATAAAGGTTGTTTTACTGCCACTATACCACTAGTGACACTGCATAATCCATGTGTTATCGCACTATGCATCTAGTATTGTTATTATAATATAATATTCCACTACTGTTATTGGAATCATCACCGTTATGTAAAAGTAAGGTTACAAAGAGGTTATAGTAAAGAGTGTGCTAAGAATCAAATCCTGTACCTTTAATTATTGAGACAAAAACAGCCAATGTTATTTGTTACATGTTTTTTATAAGCCTTGAAGATGTTCTAAAGTACAGGCCTAAACCTCACCATATAAAATTCTTGTTTGAATTTTTAAATTATATTAATGTTATGAATTTAATTAAACAAAAGCAAGGATTGGTATGTTTTTCATTGAGGAGTCCACAAAAGCAAAGACAAGGTCTTATATGTTTCGCACCTGTCGGTTTGTTATTGAAAGTTGAATTCCTTGGTCGAAGCCGGTATATTCCGGTAAGGATGACATTGTTTAGTATCCCATTAAATACGACCATGGAAACGCGTGTAAATTGCTTTTATGAGTTTAAACTTGGACACTCGGCATCCCAATTTGCAAGAAACATTACCACCGCATTCTGGTAAGGGTGTTGTAACGAACGGAAATTCGTCGTCGTTTTGAGAAACTTTCTCCTGGTTGATAACTTATAGGAATAACCCATTGTTTGTAGTAGCAAAGGACGTTTAACACCACTAAAAGGTCGCCCAGTTCGTTCAAAAATAACTACATTTATTTAGTATCTCGAATTTAAAATGTTTTTAAAAGTTCCGTGAATCGCAATTATTGGATCCTACCATATGAAGTGTCCGTTTATATTATTTTTGGAATTCGAAGTGGAATTAGTGGTCTTCTGTTGTTTACTATGTATACGCTTACATGTTGGACTGATCTGTTATTAATCCTTTCTTTTTTTCATAACATTTACTATCACTAGCATTGAACGAACATTGTTTCCATCAAATATGGAAACGCCATTTTCATGGAAGAAACATTGCTAGCGCGTGCGGGGAAGGATTTTGCGATGAACTGACCATTCACCATCCTTTTGAGAAATTTTCAGCTGGAGAAACAGATTAATTCGTAAGTTATTCGTTTCTCCTTTCTACACAGAGGTAAAACTGTCACATCCGCATCGTACTGCAGGGATATTTAAGAAATGCAACAAAAACTTATCAAAAAGCTACCTGCATGGGTAAATCGGAAAGGAACTATACCCTTACTCGACAAAGCCAGACTTCATGTTTCACCACAGACAGTCAACGAATTAAGCGATCTGGATTACGAAGTCCTCCCATACCCATCTCATTCGCCAGACATATTCCCATCAGATTTACACCTGTTCTGAAATTTGATCATTTTTGAAAATGGTTCACAAGTCTGGAACTCATTTTCAGACTTTATTTTATCCCAAAACCATGATTTTTTTCAGTTCTAGGATTGAAAATTTGATAACGCGTTGGGAAAAATGTTTAGAAAATGAGATTAAATATTTTGATTTTATAATGTTGGTTTACTAAATATCCTTTACTTTGAAAACGTGCATTTCATATAAACCGACCCAATATCACACGCCCGTAGAACAATGGCCAATGTGTACGATTTGCTCATAATGTGATTAGTGCTTAGTATAATTCCAGTATAATAATATAATTTCATAATAATAATAATATTTTAAATCTTATCTTAATCACTTAATATACCCTATGCAATGTTATTATTATGTTATTCTGTTACTATCAGTAGAATTATCATTATCTTCATGTTATCGTTTTTGTAATGCAATCTATAAAATTTCATAGGTTGAAGTTGCATAATTCTTCGAACGGAGCGGTGATAATGTCTTAAAATAATATTTTAACTCAAATTTTATTTTGCGTAATATATTGCATAATAAATTTTCATATTACTGAGTTTACTTTGTGTACTCGCCGTCTTATTAATTGAAGTATTTGTCATGAGTTACTGTTATTCAAGGGTTTACACAAACCCGGTAATTCTTTTTTACTTCCATTACCCAGCTGCTGCTGTTGGGCTAGCACCAGAGTATACTTAACAAGGCTTTAACTCTACGAATTTATATTATTTGGTAGTCAGTAACACACATTTTAGGATATTCGTCTACGTATGCTACTGCCAGGATTATCTCTTCAACTTGTGAACCGATTTTATTTTTGGTATTTCTGTAGATTGTAGCGTCTAAAAATCGACCTAACAAACCACTTTGCATGCTTTCATAAAATAACAACTTTATGGCATTCAAACTTATATATAATCTTTTTTTCTTGTTGGTAGCGAACTCAATGAGACTTATATTTATCCCACACTTTGTATGTAAATTAAAATTTAAGATTAATTTTTTATTTATAATATGTTATAAGGAAGACAATTTTTAAGGTGGAGTTAAAAAAAAAATCTATTAAATAGGGAAAACTGTTTATTGTTTATTTACTCCCTATTTAAGAGAATTGTTATTTTCTTCCTCATATATATATTATGTTTTGGTTCTTGAGTTTCAGTCAGTTTATTTCAACTTCTTAAGCCTTAAGAAGTTGAAATAAACTGACTGAAACTCAAGAACCAAAACATAATATTGCCATTAACAGTCAAGATAAGTAGAAACCGATATATAAGATGAACTAATAACTGACCTGTGCAGTGGATAGGTGTTTAACGTGCGCTTACGTGTATACTAACCTTACCAATAATCAACTGTTATAAATACTCATTATTAACTAAAGTGAAAATTAGTGTGCAGGAACTACATAACATAACCCCAGGCCCCTCAGGAGCCAGTTCGAAACACAATATGGACCCAAAAAGTGTTCCAAAAAAAAGAAAAATACCCAGCCAATGTAATGTTCCAGTAAGCAACAGTTATTCCTTACTTTCAGATGATGAAGATTTGGCTGAATCAATTTGCGATTCAATTCATAGTAACAAAAACAAATCGTACCCACCAATAATAGTACACCAAATATTTGATAATTATGAAGTCATAATGAAAAATCTCAAAGAAAACCTAAGTGGTGAAATAAACATCAAATACAAAAGAAATAAAACAATCTTTATAACATATAACTCACCAAATTTTAAAAAAATAAAAGAAGAATTAACAAAGCAAGGATATGAATTTCACACTTACACACCTAAGAATGAAATTCAACCAAAAACTGTACTTAAAGGTGTTCCCCCTAACATAGACACAGATTATATAAAACAGGACTTAATTTCTAAAGGATTAAAAGTAAATAAAATAATACAAATGATCAATAAAAAAGAAGAAACTCCAGTCAAACTACCAGCTTGGATAATCACACTAGAAGATCAAACCCAGGTACAAATTATAAACAACATAAAAACAGTATGCAGTTGCATAATTAAATGGGAGAAATACAATCCCAATAGAGCTCTAATTCAATGCTATAATTGCCAATCATATAACCACATTGCTATCAATTGCAATAAAAAACCAAAATGCATGAGATGCTCAGAAGCTCATAAAACCAAGGATTGCTTAAATATAAATATTGAAAACTTTTCCCCAAAATGTGCAAATTGTGAAGAAGCCCATCAGTCAAATTCAAAAGAATGCCCAGTATATGAAAAAACACTGAACATTAAGCTAAGTAAAAATCCACCTAGAAAAACTATATCAAGCATAAGAAATTTCACAGCAAAAAGAGAAGATTTCCCACAACTCCCCAAACCTCAATCACATTGGCCTTCAAACTCATTTACTCCACAGGACAAAGAACCCTCTATAATGGATATGATCAAAGAAGCCAAAACTATGTTCAGCTCTTTGAAAATGGCAGATATATTTAAAAATGTTAAAAATATCATAGCCAAAATGAAAGAAGCAGAAGACGGAATATCCAAATTTTTCATCTTATTTGAAGGTATTTTATCTCTACTTGACTAAATGAAGGGTCATATCATATCCAAGCAATTAAATCATCAATCAAGTAAAATATTTATTGTATTTATCTTACTCACAATACTAAAAAATAGAATAATTACCAATTCACATATCAATAAAACTCCAGTATTGATAAATCCAGTAAAAATAAATATCACTTCACACAACATATTCATAACCTGCCACTACACAAACTACTTGTGTAGTAAACAAATCCTCTTATCTCGCTCTGTTATCACTGCTATAATGCCTAACTATTTATTCTACATGCATATTTTAAACTATAAAATTAATGATCAATTTCTATTGAGTTTAAAAATAAACGTTTACCATGAAATTGGAAGGAAACATTATAAACTCCATGACCATTGACTACACAAATTGCTTAACTTGGAATGCTCGTTCAATAAAAAATAAAGTATTAGAATTAAAAGAATTTATTTCTTCTAACAATCCCCATGTATATGGAAGAAGGGGCTCCTAGTAATAATTCGCTAACCTTCTATCCGAACGAATTTGCCGGTCGTGAATTCAATAAATAAAAAAAAAAATAAAAACAGGTAAATTTATTCCCCAAATTTATAAATTCTACAAAAGAAAGAAAATACAAAAGTAAATAATAGATATATAATGTAAACAATAGAAAAAGAGAACAATTACAACAATATGTATGTGCACATCTAAACCTAAAGAAATAAAAACAAAAGTGATTTAAAAGTAAATAATAATTATGAGCAAAAACGAGAATGCACTAAACACTTGCAATTAATTGGGTTTACAAACAAATTTAAAATTAACTATTTAATAAACAAAATGAGTTTAAAAACAAAAACAATATATTGAAAATCAGTGAATAAATAAAACTGAGCTCTTGAACAGTTTGAGGCGAGTTCGTGAAGATGAGATGACAATTTCTAAATGATGAAGAGTATAAAACTAAATGTCTCTTGCCGGTGAGTCCAGGGTGAGGTGAAATTTAACATACAGTTATACCGGTGAGATTGAGAAGATGAAGAAGATGGAGAGATGGCGACAATCAACGAGTAGGGTAGCGAGACGAGTCACACCTTCAAAGAGTAGAGTCGAGTAGCGAGACGAGTTCTAGCCTTCTCCAACACCAACTGTCTTGAGAGTCATCGTAGCGAGACGAGTCACACCTTCAAAGAGTAGGGTAGAGATCCGAGTTAACGCCTTCTCCGAGACCAACTGTCTTGAGAGTCATCGTAGCGAGAAGAGTCACACCTTCAAAGAGTAGAGTAGCGATACGAGTTAACGCCTTCTCCAACACCAACTGTCTTGAGAGTCATCGTAGCGAGAAGAGTCACACCTTCAAAGAGTAAAGTAGCGATACGAGTTAACGCCTTCTCCGAGACAAACTGTCTTAAGAGTCATCGTAGCGAGACGAGTCACACCTTCAAAGAGTAGGGTAGCGATCCGAGTTAACGCCTTCTCCGAGACAAACTGTCTTAAGAGTCATCTTGATCAGTCCCCTCCCCATCACATTACTCACTATTGCACCACATTACTCACTATTGCACCACATGCCCCAATCACAATGTGAAATTAAATTACTATTTGAATTATATAAACCAAAAATTATATCTTAGTTTTAATTAATAAAATATCCATTTGAAAGAAAACAAAAAAAATTAAAATTAATTAAAAAAAATAGCTATTGATACCCGACATACCGCCCAACAAATTTGAGTACAAATTTCCCAGGTATAGTAATAAACTAGGAGGGTAACAAGGCAGCCGCCTTACGGCGAGAAGATTCACGGATTGAGAATGAACCAGCGAAATCAATTCCAACATTTATAAAAGGTCGCCCTTGTACGAATCTTGAGGATGGCAAATTTCCCATGAACGGTGTATAGGGTTTGACATTCAAGCGATGCCATTTCAGACAGCGATGAATTCGAGTGCGTATAAGACATCTTGCAGAAATAATCCAAAAACGCTGACGTAGTAAGGAATGTAGTAGCTGATGCCTAGCATGTAGGTAAGTGATATGGAAATGGTCGACGAGTAGTTCTACAAACCGTGATTTGTAGGGTAGTAACACTGGGTGTTTAGCATCATAAGATAAAGGGGCATTGCTAAGGCGACCGCCCACCCTGAACACTCCACGAGAATCGATGAAAATGGATAAGATTTCAACGATGTTACAAGAGAAGTTTTGGAGATTGCAGAGGGGAAGTGATGTCCTTGCACTAATTTTATCAATGTTTGGGTAGCCTGACGAAGTTCTTCTAAACTTAATTGACCTTTCCTATTGGTTGAATGACGACGAGAGTTCACAATAAAACGTTGTACTAAGGCAAATACCCTAATTTATTTAGAATAGGATGAGAATTTTTCAAAACTGGGTCTCGTTCGAATTTAGTTTCTAAGTTTTTAAAACGTTTTAAGGCCATGTACTTGGAGCTTTCTAAATTAGGCGGTTCCCTTTTAAAGGGTAAACGGACCATGTATCTACCAGAGGGTGTTCGATAGTGTATTTTTTTTTTAATCATCTTCACTTTTCCAATCAAGCGGGTTGATTCTCGAAACATTATTTATCTCTTCGATTTCCCCAAAACGAGTAAACAGCTGTGATAAATCCTGAGGTTCAGACGAAGGAACAGAATTTGCGAACAAGGTTGAGCTATAAGTACAAGGAGTTGAAGTTGAAACAGGTCCTAACAAAATCCATCCAAGAGAGGTTTTCATAGCATTGGGGATTCCATGAGCCGATTTTATATAAATTTAATAACAAACAAAAACAAGTACTGATTACAAAAGGGAAAGAAAACAACAAATTTTGCAAAAGGGAAAAATCAAAATCGAATATTAACAAAATTTTACTGAAATCACAAAATCCCAGCCCGGAGGACTGGATAATCACACTAGAAGATCAAACCCAGGTACAAATTATAAACAACATAAAAACAGTATGCAGTTGCATAATTAAATGGGAGAAATACAATCCCAATAGAGCTCTAATTCAATGCTATAATTGCCAATCATATAACCACATTGCTATCAATTGCAATAAAAAACCAAAATGCATGAGATGCTCAGAAGCTCATAAAACCAAGGATTGCTTAAATATAAATATTGAAAACTTTTCCCTAAAATGTGCAAATTGTGAAGAAGCCCATCAGTCAAATTCAAAAGAATGCCCAGTATATGAAAAAACTGAAAATTGTATTTATCTTACTCACAATACTAAAAAATAGAATAATTACCAATTCACATATCAATAAAACTCCAGTATTAATAAATCCAGTAAAAATAAATATCACTTCACACAACATATTCATAACCTGCCACTACACAAACTACTTGTGTAGTAAACAAATCCTCTTATCTCGCTCTGTTATCACTGCTATAATGCCTAACTATTTATTCTACATGCATATTTTAAACTATAAAATTAATGATCAATTTCTATTGAGTTTAAAAATAAACGTTTACCATGAAATTGGAAGGAAACATTATAAACTCCATGACCATTGACTACACAAATTGCTTAACTTGGAATGCTCGTTCAATAAAAAATAAAGTATTAGAATTAAAAGAATTTATTTCTTCTAACAATCCCCATGTATATGGAAGAAGGGGCTCCTAGTAATAATTCGCTAACCTTCTATCCGAACGAATTTGCCGGTCGTGAATTCAATAAATAAAAAAAAAAATAAAAACAGGTAAATTTATTCCCCAAATTTATAAATTCTACAAAAGAAAGAAAATACAAAAGTAAATAATAGATATATAATGTAAACAATAGAAAAAGAGAACAATTACAACAATATGTATGTGCACATCTAAACCTAAAGAAATAAAAACAAAAGTGATTTAAAAGTAAATAATAATTATGAGCAAAAACGAGAATGCACTAAACACTTGCAATTAATTGGGTTTACAAACAAATTTAAAATTAACTATTTAATAAACAAAATGAGTTTAAAAACAAAAACAATATATTGAAAATCAGTGAATAAATAAAACTGAGCTCTTGAACAGTTTGAGGCGAGTTCGTGAAGATGAGATGACAATTTCTAAATGATGAAGAGTATAAAACTAAATGTCTCTTGCCGGTGAGTCCAGGGTGAGGTGAAATTTAACATACAGTTATACCGGTGAGATTGAGAAGATGAAGAAGATGGAGAGATGGCGACAATCAACGAGTAGGGTAGCGAGACGAGTCACACCTTCAAAGAGTAGAGTCGAGTAGCGAGACGAGTTCTAGCCTTCTCCAACACCAACTGTCTTGAGAGTCATCGTAGCGAGACGAGTCACACCTTCAAAGAGTAGGGTAGAGATCCGAGTTAACGCCTTCTCCGAGACCAACTGTCTTGAGAGTCATCGTAGCGAGAAGAGTCACACCTTCAAAGAGTAGAGTAGCGATACGAGTTAACGCCTTCTCCAACACCAACTGTCTTGAGAGTCATCGTAGCGAGAAGAGTCACACCTTCAAAGAGTAAAGTAGCGATACGAGTTAACGCCTTCTCCGAGACAAACTGTCTTAAGAGTCATCGTAGCGAGACGAGTCACACCTTCAAAGAGTAGGGTAGCGATCCGAGTTAACGCCTTCTCCGAGACAAACTGTCTTAAGAGTCATCTTGATCAGTCCCCTCCCCATCACATTACTCACTATTGCACCACATTACTCACTATTGCACCACATGCCCCAATCACAATGTGAAATTAAATTACTATTTGAATTATATAAACCAAAAATTATATCTTAGTTTTAATTAATAAAATATCCATTTGAAAGAAAACAAAAAAAATTAAAATTAATTAAAAAAAATAGCTATTGATACCCGACATACCGCCCAACAAATTTGAGTACAAATTTCCCAGGTATAGTAATAAACTAGGAGGGTAACAAGGCAGCCGCCTTACGGCGAGAAGATTCACGGATTGAGAATGAACCAGCGAAATCAATTCCAACATTTATAAAAGGTCGCCCTTGTACGAATCTTGAGGATGGCAAATTTCCCATGAACGGTGTATAGGGTTTGACATTCAAGCGATGCCATTTCAGACAGCGATGAATTCGAGTGCGTATAAGACATCTTGCAGAAATAATCCAAAAACGCTGACGTAGTAAGGAATGTAGTAGCTGATGCCTAGCATGTAGGTAAGTGATATGGAAATGGTCGACGAGTAGTTCTACAAACCGTGATTTGTAGGGTAGTAACACTGGGTGTTTAGCATCATAAGATAAAGGGGCATTGCTAAGGCGACCGCCCACCCTGAACACTCCACGAGAATCGATGAAAATGGATAAGATTTCAACGATGTTACAAGAGAAGTTTTGGAGATTGCAGAGGGGAAGTGATGTCCTTGCACTAATTTTATCAATGTTTGGGTAGCCTGACGAAGTTCTTCTAAACTTAATTGACCTTTCCTATTGGTTGAATGACGACGAGAGTTCACAATAAAACGTTGTACTAAGGCAAATACCCTAATTTATTTAGAATAGGATGAGAATTTTTCAAAACTGGGTCTCGTTCGAATTTAGTTTCTAAGTTTTTAAAACGTTTTAAGGCCATGTACTTGGAGCTTTCTAAATTAGGCGGTTCCCTTTTAAAGGGTAAACGGACCATGTATCTACCAGAGGGTGTTCGATAGTGTATTTTTTTTTTAATCATCTTCACTTTTCCAATCAAGCGGGTTGATTCTCGAAACATTATTTATCTCTTCGATTTCCCCAAAACGAGTAAACAGCTGTGATAAATCCTGAGGTTCAGACGAAGGAACAGAATTTGCGAACAAGGTTGAGCTATAAGTACAAGGAGTTGAAGTTGAAACAGGTCCTAACAAAATCCATCCAAGAGAGGTTTTCATAGCATTGGGGATTCCATGAGCCGATTTTATATAAATTTAATAACAAACAAAAACAAGTACTGATTACAAAAGGGAAAGAAAACAACAAATTTTGCAAAAGGGAAAAATCAAAATCGAATATTAACAAAATTTTACTGAAATCACAAAATCCCAGCCCGGAGGACTGGATAATCACACTAGAAGATCAAACCCAGGTACAAATTATAAACAACATAAAAACAGTATGCAGTTGCATAATTAAATGGGAGAAATACAATCCCAATAGAGCTCTAATTCAATGCTATAATTGCCAATCATATAACCACATTGCTATCAATTGCAATAAAAAACCAAAATGCATGAGATGCTCAGAAGCTCATAAAACCAAGGATTGCTTAAATATAAATATTGAAAACTTTTCCCTAAAATGTGCAAATTGTGAAGAAGCCCATCAGTCAAATTCAAAAGAATGCCCAGTATATGAAAAAACTGAAAATTGTATTTATCTTACTCACAATACTAAAAAATAGAATAATTACCAATTCACATATCAATAAAACTCCAGTATTAATAAATCCAGTAAAAATAAATATCACTTCACACAACATATTCATAACCTGCCACTACACAAACTACTTGTGTAGTAAACAAATCCTCTTATCTCGCTCTGTTATCACTGCTATAATGCCTAACTATTTATTCTACATGCATATTTTAAACTATAAAATTAATGATCAATTTCTATTGAGTTTAAAAATAAACGTTTACCATGAAATTGGAAGGAAACATTATAAACTCCATGACCATTGACTACACAAATTGCTTAACTTGGAATGCTCGTTCAATAAAAAATAAAGTATTAGAATTAAAAGAATTTATTTCTTCTAACAATCCCCATGTATATGGAAGAAGGGGCTCCTAGTAATAATTCGCTAACCTTCTATCCGAACGAATTTGCCGGTCGTGAATTCAATAAATAAAAAAAAAAATAAAAACAGGTAAATTTATTCCCCAAATTTATAAATTCTACAAAAGAAAGAAAATACAAAAGTAAATAATAGATATATAATGTAAACAATAGAAAAAGAGAACAATTACAACAATATGTATGTGCACATCTAAACCTAAAGAAATAAAAACAAAAGTGATTTAAAAGTAAATAATAATTATGAGCAAAAACGAGAATGCACTAAACACTTGCAATTAATTGGGTTTACAAACAAATTTAAAATTAACTATTTAATAAACAAAATGAGTTTAAAAACAAAAACAATATATTGAAAATCAGTGAATAAATAAAACTGAGCTCTTGAACAGTTTGAGGCGAGTTCGTGAAGATGAGATGACAATTTCTAAATGATGAAGAGTATAAAACTAAATGTCTCTTGCCGGTGAGTCCAGGGTGAGGTGAAATTTAACATACAGTTATACCGGTGAGATTGAGAAGATGAAGAAGATGGAGAGATGGCGACAATCAACGAGTAGGGTAGCGAGACGAGTCACACCTTCAAAGAGTAGAGTCGAGTAGCGAGACGAGTTCTAGCCTTCTCCAACACCAACTGTCTTGAGAGTCATCGTAGCGAGACGAGTCACACCTTCAAAGAGTAGGGTAGAGATCCGAGTTAACGCCTTCTCCGAGACCAACTGTCTTGAGAGTCATCGTAGCGAGAAGAGTCACACCTTCAAAGAGTAGAGTAGCGATACGAGTTAACGCCTTCTCCAACACCAACTGTCTTGAGAGTCATCGTAGCGAGAAGAGTCACACCTTCAAAGAGTAAAGTAGCGATACGAGTTAACGCCTTCTCCGAGACAAACTGTCTTAAGAGTCATCGTAGCGAGACGAGTCACACCTTCAAAGAGTAGGGTAGCGATCCGAGTTAACGCCTTCTCCGAGACAAACTGTCTTAAGAGTCATCTTGATCAGTCCCCTCCCCATCACATTACTCACTATTGCACCACATTACTCACTATTGCACCACATGCCCCAATCACAATGTGAAATTAAATTACTATTTGAATTATATAAACCAAAAATTATATCTTAGTTTTAATTAATAAAATATCCATTTGAAAGAAAACAAAAAAAATTAAAATTAATTAAAAAAAATAGCTATTGATGCCCGACACCCCATATTTTATCAGTTACAGAAACCCATATATCCGAAATTGACAAAATCTCTATCCCAAATTATAAAATATACAGATCAGATCGTAACCAATATGGCGGCGGTGTTATGTTGATAATCCATAAATCACTGAAACACACATAGTGCCCAATACAAACCTTAAAATACATCGAAGCCGTCGCTATAAACGTAAACTTAAATAATAATCAAATAATAACAATTATATCAGCATATTTACCTCCCAAAAAACCTTTAATTAAAACAGAAATCATAACCCTTATGAAATTAAATAAAAGTATGTTACTAATGGGAGACCTCAATAGCAAAAATAAAATGTGGAATTGTCACAATAACAACAAAAATGGTAACCAACTGCTAAAATTTGCTACCCACTTGAAACTCCAAATAGTATATCCCAGTACACCTACGTATTTCCCTACCAACGGGAAATCAAGACCTAGCACACTAGATATACTAGTAACTAAATCCTTCAGTGCGATTTCTAGGCTAATTTCTATACCAGCAGTAAGTTCTGATCACAACCCGGTTCTGTATCGGATAAAATTAAAACCTATAACCCAAACACCTATCGCCAAATACAATTATAGATTTGCAAATTGGGCCCAATTTAAAAAATACCTAGATAACTCCTTAGACATCAATCCTAACATCTCAAATCCGGATGAAATAGAATCTGCCATACAAAATTTAACTTCAATGATCAAAAGATCAGCTCATCTAGCAATCCCCAAAAGCTACGCTGCTACCCACACAGATGAATTCCCCAAATATATAAAACATTTGATAAAACTAAGAAACAAATATAGGCGTAGAGCTCAAACCCGTTCTACAAATATAGTAAAAACATTCACCAACAAATTAACAGATCTGATACGTCTGAAACTGAACCAATGGAGAAACTCCAATTGGGCTAAAACTCTGAAAACATTTAAAACTGGCGATAAACCCTTCTGGAAAATCCACAAGATTTTTACAAAAGCTAATACGAACATTCCCCCTTTAAAAATAGATAATAATAAATATATATTTGATATGAAACAAAAACTTTCACGGATTGCCGATCATTTTGAGAATATCCAAAACTCACCAAACACCTTAACCACAACATATCATAAAAATAAAGTGAAAAAAAAACCGTAAACTATTATATATCAACCAAACCGGAACAAATTAACTTTAAACATACATCACCCCAAGAAATCACAAAATTAATAAAATCCTTAAACATTAAAAAATCACCCGGACCCGATAATATTCCAGCAATATTAATAAAACACCTATCCAAGAAAACTATAATACACATTACCAAAATCTTCAATACTTGCCTCAGATTAATTTACTTCCCGAATATTTGGAAAAGAGCAAAAGTAATAGCCGTACCCAAACAACATAAAGACCCGGAAATTACATCCAATTATAGACCCATTAGTTTACTTAACATCTTGTCTAAACTGTACGAAAAAATAATAAAATATCGACTGGTCCAACATTTAACAGATAAAAATATACTAATAAATGAACAGTTTGGCTTTCGGTATTTTCACTCTTCAACCGGTCAATTGGCGAGAGTAGTTGACATTATCACTAAAAATTTCAACCTAAGAAAGCATACAGGCATGATCCTCATTGACATAGAAAAAGCATTCGACAGGATTTCCCCTCAGTTCCTCATCCACAAATTAATACAATACAATATCCCAAGGTACTTAATTCTAACAATATACTCATTTTTAAATAACAGAACATTCTTTATTTCATCAAACAATAAGCAGTCAACAATTAGAACAACAATTGCGGGTCTACCACAAGGTTCCTGTCTCAGCCCAATATTATTTAATTTATTTATTAATGACATTCCAAAAATGAGTAATGTAGATATCGCACTGTTCGCCGATGATACAGCAATACTATCATCATCGTATAAGATAACCACAATAATTAAAAGGCTACAGGAAGCATTTTCCAAGACTAACAAATATCTGAAAAAATGGGGACTGAATTTAAATACTGACAAAACCGAAGCTATAATTTTCACAAAACGAAGACCTAAACTCCCCTCTACCATACTACTTAACAATACCTCAATACCTATATCTAACCATATTAAATATTTAGGAATCTGTTTAGACCGCAAACTAATATTCAACCATCATATAAACAATAAACTAAATAGTGCCCGTAGAATATTATATAAAATGTATCCCTACTTCAACAAAAAATCAAAACTATCGGAAAAAAATAAGAAAATATTATATAAGGGAGTCATTAGGCCCCTGGTAACTTACGCATGCCCAGTCTGGAGTTTAGCTAGCAAAACACACATAAAAAAAATACAGACCTTCCAAAACAAATGCCTAAGAATCATAAAAAACTATCCGATATATACTCAAATCACCACAATGCACAATGAACTAGATATCCCAACAATACATGAATTTATACACCAACAAACCCTCAGATTCTTCACCTCATGCCAACTATCAGACAACATACTCATTCAAGAAATAGGAAATTATACAAAAACAACAACACCAAAATACAGACACAAACGAACAAAACACATTCTACTATAAATAATATATATATATTGAAATGAGTTCTTCCTTAAATCAATGTTCTTTTTATGCTATATAATGTAGTATATAATAATAATGTTGTATATAAAAATGTTTTGTATGTACTATTATAAATGTATATCTTTTGTATAAAATCCTATGTACTTCTTTTTTCTGTTGGGTTTTTTAAATTTTTACCAACAACAAAAACTTATTAACCAAACAACCATGTATCCAAAATCATTCTCATTGTAAGGGATTATCCCATCAATGTTTAAAATGTATGTATATATTTTAAAATTAAATAAAAATTAAAATCTCAAAAAAAAAGTATATGTTAATGTACAATCGTTAGAGAAATTGTGTCTCCATCATTCCCCTAATTTTCTGAATGGCATTGTGGCTCCTTTTAAAAAAAATTTGCTGAAAATATCTCAAACTTCAACTACTACCTCTCCCATTTTGTAAATTTGTAAAATCCCGGCTAAGTTTCGTTAAATATCTTTTTCAGATAATTATAAAATTTATTTGAGACATTATAAAATTTATCATATATAATTGTATAATTAATAATTCCTTACCCAAAAAGAGGAGATTGCTGGCGGATATCCCAGACACCAGGACAACCAAGCAGAGGAAAACCACCTGCATTCTTTGGCTAGTGTTGACTGATCGTCGCGACCTTCCAGCTGCTAGCAAAACTTGTTTCCTGCGTCAATTTCTGTTTTCTTGTTTTTTCTTCAAGACGCCGTAGTCAGTTCCCCCTTCGTGACCATTCTTAGCTTAGTAATCTCTTCTTAAGCAAGGAAAACTTTGTATGCAAATCGTTGGAAGTTAATTTGTTACAAACCACTGCTACTCATTGATTACTTCATTTCAATATAACTCATGAACCTAATAATGTTTTTTATTTATTGTTGGAATTAAAATGAAGATAAATGTTTCTCTCACCGGCTAATACTGCTTTGTGGGAAAGAACAAATATCGATCCGTCATTGAGTGTAATATTTTCTCAATCAACTATTGGAACCTTCACACCAAACTTTCCTCATTCCTTCTACAAAATGCAATTGCAATGAAATTTTTCAAGCAGGTTTTAGTTGTGACTGTGAAATCTGCCTTGAAGCAAGCTAACCGATTTTTCATTGATTTATCAGATGAAAACTAAAATACTAACAGTAATTTATTTTCAAAGTTGTTGATAAGATTCGATATTCAATAGCTCCCTCATTTCCCAACGTTTACAACCAATCAATCATCTTGTTTTTTTTCCTATCTATTACATCCATGAAGGTGCAGATAAACGCTTCGTTAGTTCGAACCCTCTTGTAGTTTCTTCCACACGTCCCGTTGGAGAGGAGTATAACTACTTGTATTATCTATTTAGAGATAGAAAAATATATATTAGTAATGCATAAGTTAGGCAGGTATTATATTGTACTTATTAAAAACATCGGAACTGTATAAGTTTGCTCAAGTTCGTACATGATGGGTTCGAAACTGCGAGTTGATAAGAATTGTCTGAGTACGTACGATCTTAAACTTCAGGCACCTTTTCACTTGCTTTGTAACGCAATGCAACACTTTTAAAACTTGCTACTGATATTGTTACTATTTAAACAAGCTCACAACAGGTGAGTGTTCATTTCCGTTTTGAATTTCGAGCTTAAATAATTCACCAATTTACTTACATCTTTCAAGAGGGGCGAAAACCTTTGCATTCATTATATTTAAGTAATCAAAGCTAGTTACCTATACACGTTAAAAGCATAACCATATCTACATTTCACATAACCATACCTACATTTAACATAACCATACCTACATAACCAAAAGTAAGCAGGCTACTTTCAAACCTAATGTCCGGATGGAAAACTAAGCTGGAAAATCGGAGCTATTATCCGTTGTAGCCTACTTTATGTCTCCGGATGACAGAGCTGTCTCATAATTTTGCTTTACTCGTTCCAAGATATATATTGTTTATAAACAACATAAACAGGTCAATAATGGAACAGCACAACATTTTATAATAATTAATTTAATTTAAGTTAATAAACTTGGAATGTGTCGATCTGTTTTGAAATACATTATGCTTCCTTGCTGTCTTTTTGGTAGAATGGATTTTCAATAACTAGACAATTATCATATTACCAGACAATGGCACATATTTTTCCGCAATAATTTCTTGTCTAGGTTAGTTCTTGCCTGAGTCATTGCAACGTAAAATTTTCTGGTTCATTGAATACTTAGCTGGCTGATATTCTCCTAGCTCATAATGATTTTAAATGCTCTTGTTCGTTTCCGTATCCATAACCTCAGGATCCATAACCTCAGGTAGCTTAGTTTAAATACTACCTGTTATCATGAATAAATCCCAATTAATCGCCTTCGTTCATGGCAATGAAAACGAATATTTTTAAACAGGCAGTCCGGGGCAAGATGACGACGGAATTTATTAAAATAACTATGATTATGATGCTGGAGCTGTTGTGTTGGCTTAACTAAGAATTAATTAACTATAAACAATATACCAATACACTAAATAAAAAAGTAAAAAGCAAAAAACTGAGCTCACTGAGCATTCTTCCTGATCCGATGGATTACATAGATTTGTTAGATCTATGTATTTGTTAGATAACATAAATTAATAAATAGTTTATTGGATTAGTTATTTATCCAATATTCTTGAATCATGAGGTCGGCTAATACTCAACATCTTAACGGTGAGAGTGTTAGAAAAAATCCATTAGATAGCTATCTATCTCTAACTATTTTATGGTTAAGGACCTTGACTTCCACAACCATTCTCCTCCACACAGACCTCTGTCCTTCCATCTTTCGACGCCCAACGAACGAAAGTCGACTTTAACTTTTTGCAGTCAACCAAGTCTAGGTCAACCGCTGCTTCTTCTTCCACGCGGATGATCCTCGACCATCGTTTTATGGAGTCTATCTCGCTACATTCTTTGGATGTCCTGGTCATGTTATTCTGGCCTTTTTTATGGTTGAAACAATATCTAGAGCCTCATTAGATACATCTCCTTAAGTTCCGGCTACTCAGTGAAGACTACATAATCACTCTCTTCAGTACTTTATTACTCTCGAGGAACTGATTAACAACTATTATAATCAAACCGAACATTCAAACTCTAATTTGATATTCTAACTATATATTGGTCCTTCGGACTTATTAACACTTAAGCTAAAACTTCCAAGGATCTATTGCAGCTCATGTATCTATAGTAAATATATCCATAAACCATCCCCCTCCCATCCAAAACAAAGAACATATATGAACCGATCTAAAAAATAAACACTTTATTGCAATAACTATAAATAATTATTTTATAGCATTAACTATATTTTATTATTTAATGTAATTTAATAATGACTTACATGAGACCTCATTCTGTTGTAGTGATCAACTTTTCGTCAGGCTTGGGGAACTGGAAATTGAGGACAGCAAAGATGATGCGACTTCAATTGATATAAAAGTCTCCCAAATAATAAACCACCCCTTGTTTACTCAAACTAAAGTTTATCACGATATATCGTTGTTAAAGTTGGAAAAGGAGATGGTTTGGGACCCAGTATATAACGGCCGGATACTCCATAAAACGATGGTCGAGGATCATCCGCGTGGAAGAAGAAGCGGCGGTTGACCTAGACTTGGTTGACTGCAAGAAGTTGAAGTCGACTTTCGTTCGTTGGGCGTCGAAAGATGGAAGGACAGAGGTCTGTGTGGAGGAGAATGGTTGTGGAAGTCAAGGTCCTTAACCATAAAATAGTTAGAGACAGATAGTTATATGTATGAATCTAATGGATTTTTTCTAACACTCTCACCGTTAAGATGTTGAGTATTAGCCGACCTCATGATTCAAGAATATTGGATAAATAACTAATCCAATAAACTATTTATTAATTTATGTTATCTAACAAATACATAGATCTAACAAATCTATGTAATCCATCGGATCAGGAAGAATGCTCAGTGAGCCCAGTTTTTTGCTTTTTACTTTTTTATTTAGTGTATTGGTATATTGTTTATTGTTAATTAATTATTAGTTAAGCCAACACAACAGCTCCAGCATCATAATCATAGTTATTTTAATAAATTCCGTCGTCATCTTGCCCCGGACTGCCTGTTTAAAAATATTCGTTTTCATTGCCATGAACGAAGGCGATTAATTGGGATTTATTCATGATAACAGGTAGTATTTAAACTAAGCTACTCATAAATATTAAATAGAAGCGAAATACTTATCTGTTTCTGTAGCAGAGCTTATTTACACATGTATAAAAGTTATAACGTAGCAGCGGTAAACAATCAAAGCTTTACAACTAACACAAAAGTTTCTATTTCAGCGTCTCTATACTATTTTTAATGAACGGCCGACAGGAGAGCCAGCAGTGTCCGGTTGAGGCTGCCACCTAGTGGAAAACTGAAAAATCAAGACATTTGTCATCTTGCTCCGTTTTTCATCTTGCCCCAGTCTCCCCTATATCTCTCATGCAATGATGTGTACAAAAACAGGTTCTACGAACTACTGCGCGCCTGAGGTTATGGATACGGAAACGAACAAGAGCATTTAAAATCATTATGAACTAGGAGAAAATCAGCCAGCTAAGTATTCAATGAACCAGAAAATTTTACGTTGCAAAGACTCAGGCAAGAACTAACCTAGGCAAGAAATTATTGCGGAAAAATATGTGCCATTGTCTGGTAATATGATAATTGTCTAGTTATTGAAAATCCATTCTACCAAAAAGGCAGCAAGGAAGCATAATGTATTTCAAAACAGATCGACACATTCCAAGTTTATTAACTTAAATTAAATTAATTATTATAAAATGTTGTGCTGTTCCATTATCGACCTGTTTATGTTGTTTATAAACAATATATATCTTGGAACGAGTAAAGCAAAATTATGAGACAGCTCTGTCATCCGGAGACATAAAGTAGGCTACAACGGATAATAGCTCCGATTTTCCAGCTTAGTTTTCCATCCGGACATTAGGTTTGAAAGTAGCCTGCTTACTTTTGGTTATAATTATTATTATTGCAATTTAGCAATAATCTATTGTTATTCTATTTCTCCTCGATTTCCAGGAATGTGATATTTGTGATCTTATTAATGTCATCTGAGCAGGTCTCAAGTGCATTGTCTTATTAATCCTCCCCTAGGAAGTCCAGCTAACAGAGAATAGGAAAGAAAGTATTTTGGTGATGTCTTGACAAGAGGAATGTTGTGTACTTGATGTGAATATATGATTTCACTGTGGGAATGTAATGTATAGGGGTGTATGTCGTTTTGTATAGTGTGATTCGAAATAAACCAATGCTCATTAACAATTTTTCTTAGAATTTTGGATGTGTTGTTTGGATCTTGTATGGACGTGTTTTGCTGAACCCCAAAGTTCTGCTTTATATGACCATCTTGATCTTAGTATAGTATTATAAATCAGTCATTTGTTTAGTAAGTGAAGTGAATATCTGTATAATCTAATCCAGAAGATGTGATAGATGTTAGTAGCATCTTGTCAGTTCTTATTTCTTTAATTTTGTATGTTCCATGTATTAATTTTGTATGGTCCATGTATTAATTTTGTCCAGATATAGTCCGAGAAAAGGTACATAGTTTTTAGACGGTAAATAGTCGTCAATTTCTATTCCTGGACACGAAGCTTTCCTTTGGGAGAAGCTAACATGGCTCCATTTAGTGTTTATTTTGATTTGCCATTTGTGGAACCGCTTTTATAAATCAAATAGGTGATTTTTGGGGAGCTTTAAAGGCTATATTAGGATCTTTGTTGGGCGAAAGAATGCCTATATCTTCAGCGAAGTTATAGATGGTGGTGCAAGAATGCTCCGGAATATCTGAGGTGTAAAGGGGATATAGAACAGGGCTTAAAACGTCTTAACATGTTTTGTTATTGAAAAACTACCAACTTGGGAATAATTACAAGTGATCAAAAGTACATAAAGGCAAAAATATACACTCAACAGCAAAAAAAACCGGACACTTAGATTTGGTCTTATAATTTTGTTAAATATGTATTTATATGTATTAATCTTTTTAATTTATGGTAAGAATTTGTTAATTTATAGGTTATTTAAACAAAATCTGCCAAAAGTGAATAATTTTTATTGATTATGTACAAAATAAAGAAAAAATGATAAATGAACACATTTTTTAGAAAACGTTATTCTTAATTTTTATTAGGTTTTCTAACAATTTATGTAGTTCTAATAGCGGGTATTACTCCCTCTGGTACGGCGAAGGGCTCTAACCCTGTCAGGCATCGAAGAAATTAAATTCTGGACGTACTCCACCGCCATAGCATCCCATTCTTCTCGAAGAGCAATTTGGAGCTGATTTAAGTCACTAGGAGGAGGATGACGGCGTCTAACACGCCTGCCTAAATTATCCCACAAATGCTCTATGGGATTCATATCGGGAGATCGTGCAGGCCAGTCCAGAACTGTGATTCCCACTTGGTCCAAGTATTTGGTAACGATTCTAGTGGCATGTGGACGAGCATTATCCTGCATTGCTCACCAATAAATAGAGCAAATGGGATCACAGCCTCTAGGAGGACTTCCTCGATGTATCTCCGAGCAGTCAGAGCCCCATTATTTATGAAAATCAGTTCAGTCCGGGCGTGGAAATTAATTCCACCCAAAACCATAACTGATCTCCTTTCAAAAGGCAGTGATTCACGAATGGTACATTGAGCAAATCGCTCCCCTGGTCGTCTCCACACTCTGTCTCGACCGTCTGAGTGGTACAGACCAAATGGAGACTCATCCGTGAATAAAACAGTTCCCAATTGCTCTAGAGTCCAATGAGAATACTGATCAGCAAATAATCGCCTTTCTCTTCGATGCCTTTCCAGGAGTTGGGGCCTTGTCGCGGGTCGCCTTGATACGAGTTCATGCTCCCTCAGTCTCCGCCGCACTGTGTCTGCACTTACACGTGTATTTCGAGCCACTTCAAGCCTTTCCCAGACCTCAGGAGCCGTTAAAAGTAGGTCTCTCAATACCGACAGCGTAATAAATCGATCGTATACTGCCGTTGTTGCCCTTGGTCGCCCACTGCCGGCCCTCCTATCGTAGTTATCAGTCCCCTGGAAACGCCGGAGTGCATCGTGAATGGTAGACTTCGCTACCCCAAGCTCCGGCCTTCTCTGGCCAAGGCATCAGCTCGGGCTATGTCAACATTTGAAATAACCATTATTCTGGACCAAAATTTAAAAAAAACATGTCTATTAATCACAGTAAAGGCTGGGTTAATAAATTAAAGATGTTTAAATGTGCGAAAAACTACTTACAGTTTAGAATAGGTCCGACAGGTAAATCAACTTCAAGACAAATAAATCAAATCTGAGTTTTATCTAATTGTTTACTAATCCTGAGGGGATTAGTTAAATGGACTTAGACCCTACATTCTCTGTAATAACTAGAATACCCGAAAAAACAAACGCATTGCTGAAAATTAGCTTTTAATACGAAAAATATGAAGTGTCCGGTTTTTTTTGCTGTTGAGTGTAGATGATAAGTTGATAAACTGCTCAGAGATAAGTGCCTAGTAGGATTAAGCTATTCCCTCCTTGAACGTAACTTCCTGGCCTATTACCTCACTACAAGGTTCTTCCCTGATTTATTTGCTCTTACACTTACTGTTTGTGTTTATATGATGAAGATTATGTTGATATATGTTTGGTGGATGTATAACACATTTCCTGCGGTTAGCAGAATTTTAATAAAGCCTAATTTTAACTAAACAACATGTTGAAAGAACTGATTTCCAGTGTAAATCGTGTTTCATAACTTCAGTGAACTTTTTTACAGCCTGAATGATAGACAACAATAAACTGATATTCAAAGTTAATTATGCATATAAAGTTAATTTTATTTACATAAACAAAAATACAAAGATAAAAGAAGGATGTTTTCATTGTTCAGAGTCTTCGGGTTTATTAATATAAAAAAAAAAGGTTAAAAGTGTAATAAAAAAGAAAAATATTTAATTAATTTTTGTTCTCACTATAAATAATCACAAAATAAGATTAATTAATGTTGTTATTAGTCTCTTCTGATGCTCTCTCATGGCCAAACAATGTTCTCAATCCATGGCACATAGGCGGATACCCTGGTATAAACACCAGGAGTTATAGCACCACAGCCGATTCCGAACGAAGTAATTCCGATCTGGGAATACATGCAGTAAGGTTCTTTTATGGCTACTTGCAATGGCCCTCCTGAATCACCCTGTCAACAAAAACAGTATTATTAAATTTTTTTTTATAATTGACTAAATTATTTTTATCATATATACCTTTTTATTTGTAATAGAATAATTGCTTTTAAAGGATCAACAGTAAATTTTGTTCTTGCCGTTTTATTTTTATACGTTTTATTAAGAGTATTGATGTTAATTGTTTTTTATGATATTTAACCCTATATAATAAATCATAAACTAAATTTAAAAAAGTTAGAATGAGTATTGAAATAAAATAAAGAACATGAGGATTCCGGATAACTTAGATACGTCAACAAAGTCAATATAGAAGTTCTTCTATTTTAATATGATAATGACCTTTTAGTTTATATAACTTAGTTCCTATGACAGCATGAATGCTGATACCAGTCGATGCTACGAGCAGCATGTTTATTTTTGTTTTGTTTTGCGGGGTAGATCTGTTTGTAGAGTACTGTGTTGCTCTTCTGAAGGTTTGGGTTCTAATCCAGCTATCGCAGATAAATTATTCAATCTACGGACTCTTTTGGGGCTCACCCATCCTCTATAAAATGGGCATCCTTAATTAGGGAAAAAAACCTCTAGGTAGAGCGTGATCTCGTTTATTATTATATTAAATAGCAACAGTATAATCCAAAATGTATTGAGCCCAAGACCCTTCTTAACATATTAGCCATACAATATACATCTATTCAAGCTGATTAGACAAGGGTCTTTACCGGGCAGGTGTCCTTCCCGCGGGTACCTCCAGAGCACATCATTATCTCTGGCTTGATTCCTTTAGAGACTTTGGCCCAATGAGTTGCGTAAACACTTACGCATTTCTCGTCATCAACGATATCTAGGGGTACCTTTTGTAATATACTACTTGCTTGACTGTCATTGCCTAAAAAGTAAAAAGAAAAAAAATATATAAACGTAGTTCAGAATTCATTTCAACAACTTGGATTATTTTCAGAAAATATATTTTATATAAACATGTAAATTACCAAATGATGTATATCCCCAACCAGTAGCTATTGCCTTGGCATGCTTAAAACTTTTGCCTGTCTGTAGGCACAAAGGTCTGATGCTGGGTCCCAACTCCACCTCCTTTTCCAATTTTAACAACGATATATCGTGGTAGGCTTTGGAAGGTACGTACAAGGGATGGTTGATGACTTGAGCGATTTTAACATCGATCCGATTCGATGTATACGATTTTTCAAGAATGTCGAGTTCTCCAAGCCTCACAATAACTGAAGCACTTAAACATAAACAATTTTACTATTAAAAGTGGAATATAAAGGTTTTAATTATTAAATATCAAAACTATTTAGGTATATTTACTATTAACCTAACATATATACTATTAATTAGGAAGAATTTCATTAATTTGATTTTTAGAAAAATGGGCAAGGTATTGCTGAGTAATTGCACACAGGATTTTACAACGTTTGACTTTACATAACTGTAAAATCTTTATATTTCTTCATATAAAAGACCGGTGTTTTATATTAGCTAATTATAAAATATGAATAAAAAAAAACAAAAAAAAACTCTGAAATAGGTATAGTATAGTAAGAGTGCAATTCGAAAAATTAAAAAAAACAAGAACAGCCTTGCTCTAAAACGTTCAATAAAATTCTAAGTAAGTACAGTTACAGCTAAGGAAGTTTTGTTAAAATAGTTTATCAGTGAAAAATATAGATTAAGGACACAATAAACCAAAGAATCTAATAACATTTAATCGCAATCTTCAAAATGCTGAATGTTCCCGAATCAGTTAAGTTTTTAAATCAATTTATTTCGATAACTTTAAGCATTTTAAACAATATTAATGAATCTTGCTAGATCGATTTATTTTATATATTTTTAGTTGAATGCTTAGTTTATCTCATTCATTTTTGGTATTTTCCGCTGATCAGCTGTTGGTATTTTACCTTCGTTTGGTTCAGATCCAATACCTTGGATTGAGATTGATGAATCTGATAGGTGAATCTATTTGGACTGTTGGTGTGAGGTGTACTGCATTCGATCTGTCATTGATGTGTTTTGTTCTGATGATTTTAACAACTTGAGGTATTATTATTTTTGGAGTTTTTCAATCGCATTCTAATATAAATTATTAATATTTCTAATCTCGTGTTTAAATTACTTCCAGTTTTACGAAAGTGAAAAATTCTATCTAATAATATTTTAAGAATGGATTAATTAGATATGAGTTTAGATTCTCATCTAATTAATCCATGATTAATGAGAAATATGGTTCTCACTTAACTGTATAAATAATATACGTTTATTAATACAATTACATACACAAATATGCAATATTATACTTATAATATGAGAAGAAAAAGCTGAAACTATTTTATCCAATGTAGTGAAATTGCTCCAGACAGTTGCATAATTTCGTAAATACATCGCAAATATTTTAAATACTTTCTTTTATAGTAAAGTAAATTTTATGAACTATGGTAGGTTATAAAGTTTTTACGTTCAACAGTTCCCGATATAATTTTTCATAAATATAATATTCACCACTTTTAAATTATGTTTATGGAATATTGCTGTTTACACGAAGTGATTTATATCGATTTCGTAAGAAGAGCAGTTTCCATGTCTACTATAATAAATTGTATTAATTAGAAATGGAATTGTATAGTAGTATCATAAAAAATAAATTATAAATAAAGAAATATCTTAAATACTGATTATTACTTAATATTCGAGAAGTTGCAGTGTGCGGCGGTGAGAACGAAGTTAGGACTGATCAAGCTTCCACCGCAGAACCATAACGGATTTCCTTTATTTTCGATACCGATCAGTGCCTGTAGGATATTAACACAATTTGATTATAATTAGAAAAAAGAAAATTAAAGCTCTCATGTATTTAAATTGCAAAAATTGTAACCGAAATTAAATTGTTACCATGTGCGGGAACTCGTTGTGTCTAGCCGGGGTACCTCCGACGATGAGCGTTTCTGCGGTGATTGCACAAGAGTCTACCTTCTTCTTGTTGTTGCTCGATAATAGAGTTGGCGGCTCGATCTCTTCGTAGACGAATTCAGCGTATTCCCGGCATTCTGAAATTTATTAAATTTTTATTTTTATTAAAATCAAATATTTAATTTACAAATAATAATGTTAATCAAAACGTTGCTCACTCTGTTCTGCTTTCTTCCCTCCTTCAGATTGTGCTGACAACGGAATAACTTTATCCACTGTCCCTTGCGGTTCAGGAGGGCAGCAGATGATTGGCTGACGGCCGACAAAGCTGCAGAGCTTCACGCCCCCATCTTTCTCTAACCCGTTCTTCAAACCCTTGCAGGTGCTGGCTGCTTTGCAGGTCCAAGGTTCTGTACCGTTCTTGCATATCTCGTCCAAGCCTGCCCAATACTTACAATTAATTTATCAGTTAAAATATTTAATAATAAAAAGGTTCAGAATATTTCTTTTTGCTCATGAGGGATCACCCTCCTGTACGAATTAAGTCCTCTCATGCATCTTATTTGGACGGCTCGCACTGTATGCAGAGAGAGAACTTGGGAATTTGCCAGGTGGGCTTTAGAAGAGGACGGTGTAAAACGGATCATATATTTTCATTGAGGCTTCTCTTACAGAAGTGTAGTTGCGCACCATCTCTTTAGACATCAAATCAGCATACATAATTTAGACCTTAATGAGCTATATCAAGCAGTAGAAGTGATGGACATACCCATGATGCTCATTCGTCTTGTGAAAATGCCATAAAAGGGTCAAAGTGCCTAATCAAAGTCGGATCTCAGACGAATAAGGGTACACCTACATTGGATCCTATTCGGCGCGACGTGATCTTATTCTATCACATACGATGCTGGGGTGAGCCAACAAATGACTGAAATTTGCCAGAGATCCTATAGTGAATCAGTTACGGCTAAATTCTATTCTTGTTAATCCGATAGTAAACTAGCCACTGCCTTCCGAATAAAATAGTATTAACTTTATTCTTTTATTTCTTATATTATATATATATTATAGTAAAATATAAATGTATTAAAAGTGATTAATAAATAATCTTAATTTTATAAATTTAAAGAACCAAATGTTATAACAATGAGCTAATATTACTATATTAGAATATTTGTGTCTTGCTGTTTGACTAAAAATAAATAATTTAGTAGTTTTTCAATTTCATAAAATAGAATTTATATTTTTTAGATATTCATGTTTTATATAATGAGTTAATTTATTAATGGAATAGTAGTGATATTTTTAAATCTATTTGGTTTGTAATTAAATTAACGATTGCAATTAAATTCATAAATAGGAGCGGTTATACTTGAAACCTCCCCATAATATCAAATCTCAACTAGTGTTTACTTTACTACTGTATTTTTGCTTGATCCTGGATCTTTAATTGATCTTCTACTGGCTCCTAACTTTTTTCAAAGGATTTGATGTGAAAAAATTGAACAAGGTAAGTGTAATTATTTTTATAATAATGTTTGTGTGTAGTATAACATATAAAAATTTGTTTCACCTAAACTCACTTTTCTTCATTAAAAATTGTCATTAAATATGTTTATTCAATATGTATTTTTGGTAGGAGTCACAGAGTGACAAGAACCATTAATTAATCTTTCTCATCCTTTCTTTATGAGAATAAATGAAAATAGTTGAAGCGATAAGTGATTTCTATTGTTAAACTTTGATATACATTCAGAATAATTGTTTGTAAGATAACCCCATATCATATAATTAAGTATGAATCAATTAGCCAGTAAATTAACTATTAAAATCAGGTGGACATTAGGATTACTAATAATAACACCCATACTAAACAATTACATTTGAAAAAATCCATTATGGAACTAGAAATAGTATTAATTTAAATTTCTATTTCACCGAAGAACAATTCCACAGTAGTATTTAGAATAAATTTGCTTCAGATTAAATAAATAAGTTTAGACTGAACAGAAATAATAAATATAAATATTTAGCTTCTTTTGAAAAATGCTACAAATGTAAAAAGTTCAACATTTTGTTAGGTACCTAATAGATTTATTATGGAATACTTTAAATTAATTTTTATTTATTATTAAATCAATGTGTATCTGAAAACATTATTTTTTCCAGAAACAGAAAGGAAATATGTTGTCCAATGAGGAAGTGGCCTTGTTAAAATTTCAATTTTATTCAAATTCATGTTAGCAGACACTCCTACAAGTGAACATATATGGCGAAGATTATATTGTTTTTTGGATTGTGTATATCAAGTATCAGAAGAAATTTGGTTTATACCTTTGTGTATACTTTTCTTAATGGATGTAAATGATAATCAAGAAAGATCTTACAATTTGGGAGTAAATACTGTATAATTAATAGTGGATATTCAAGGCATCATAAGCCAATATATATTTGAAAACACTCCAATCTAGTCTACACACCAAAGGCTAGCACCAGAGTATACTTAACAAGGCTTTAACTCTACGAATTTATATTATTTGGTAGTCAGTAACACACATTTTAGGATATTTGTCTACGTATGCTACTGCCAGGATTATCTCTTCAACTTGTGAACCGATTTTATTTTTGGTATTTCTGTAGATTGTAGCGTCTAAAAATCGACCTAACAAACCACTTTGCATGTTTTCAAAAAATAACAACTTTATGGCATTCAAACTTATATATAATCTTTTTTTCTTGTTGGTGGCGAACTCAATGAGACTTATATTTATCCCACACTTTGTATGTAAATTAAAATTTAAGATTAATTTTTTATTTATAATATGTTATATATATAATATGTTATAAGGAAGACAATTTTTAAGGTGGAGTTAAAAAAAAAATCTATTAAATAGGGAAAACTGTTTATTGTTTATTTACTCCCTATTTAAGAGAATTGTTGTCTTCTACCAGGACCACTTTCTTCCTCATATATATATATATATATATAAGATCAACTAATATTATTCAAGTATAATATGTTAATGTACAATCGTTAGAGAAATTGTGTTTTCATCACTCCCCTAATTTTCTGAATGGCATTGTGGCTTCTTTTAAAATTTTTGCTGAAAATATCTCAAACTTCAACTGCTACCTCTGCCATTTTGTAAAATCCCGGCTGTTTCGTTAAATATCTTTTTCAGATAATTATAAAATTTATTTGAGACATTATAAAATTTATCATATATAATTGTATAATTAATAATTCCTTACCCAAAAAGAGGAGATTGCTGGCGGATATCCCAGACACCAGGACAACCAAGTAGAGGAGAACCACCCGCATTCTTTGGCTAGCGTTGACTGATCGTCGCGACCTTCCAGCTGCTAGCAAAACTTGTTTCCTGCGTCAATTTCGGTTTTATTGTTTTTTCTTCAAGACGCCGTGGTCAGTTCCCCCTTCGTGGCCATTCTTAGCTTAGTAATCTCTTCTTAAGCAAGGAAAACATTGTATGCAAATCGTTGGAAGTTAATTTGTTACAAACCACTACTACTCATTGATTACTTCATTTCAATATAACTCATGAACCTATTAATGCTTTTTATTTATTGTTGGAATTAAAATGAAGATAAATGTTTCTCTCACCGGCTAATACTGCTTTGTGGGAAAGAACAAATATCGATCCGTCATTGAGTGTAATATTTTCTCAATCAACTATTGGAACCTTCACACCAAACTTTCCTCATTCCTTCTACAAAATGCAATTGCAATGAAATTTTTCAAGCAGGTTTTAGTTGTGACTGTGAAATCTGCCTTGAAGCAAGCTAACCGATTTTTCATTGATTTATCAGATGAAAACTAAAATACTAACAGTAATTTATTTTCAAAGTTGTTAATAAGATTCGATATTCAATAGCTCCCTCATTTCCCAACGTTAACAAACAATCAATCATCTTGTTTTTTTTCCCTATCTATTACATCCATGAAGGTGCAGATAAACGCTTCGTTAGTTCGAACCCTCTTGTAGTTTCTTCCATACGTCCCGTTGGAGAGGAGTATAACTACTTGTATTATCTATTTAGATATAGAAAAATATATATTAGTAATGCATAAGTTAGGCAGGTATTATATTGTACTTATTAAAAACATCGGAACTGTATAAGTTTGCTCAAGTTCGTACATGATGGGTTCGAAACTGCGAGTTGATAAGAATTGTCTGAGTACGTACGATCTTAAACTTCAGGCACCTTTTGACTTGCTTTGTAACGCAATGCAACACTTTTAAAACTTGCTACTGATATTTTTACTATTTAAACAAGCTCACAACAGGTGAGTGTTCATTTCCGTTTTGAATTTCGAGCTTAAATAATTCACCAATTTACTTACATCTTTCAAGAAGGGAGAAAACCTTTGCATTCATTATATTTAAGTAATCAAAGCTAGTTACCTATACACGTTAAAAGCATAACCATATCTACATTTCACATAACCATACCTACATCTCACAAAACCATACCAACGTTTCTGTAGTCAAGAAATGGGGTTCGATAGTATGAACTCATTCTGAAAAAGGAGTCTCTGGCCCAAAATAGGAACCCCATCTTTAGATTTATAGGGTTTCGGCTACTCGAGCCATGGCATCTTTGCACAACATCGGACTACCTTTGAGGAGTAGCATCTGCACAATAATTGGAAATCTATTTTTTTCTGATGATTTTTCTTTGCCATTGCAAAACCTATAAATATCATGTAACAGTTTCAATCTTTTCGTGAATAATTGCTTCCTCACATTGTCAACGGATTTCTCTGGGGTACGATTCCTTTCCAATATACTAGAAACGCTTTGATTTGGCTTTTATATCGCAGTAGATTTCCTCAAACTGTTCTTCGTACGTTTTTGGGAAATTTGTAAACGCAAATATATTTAAAGCAAGAGAGCAATTACAAATTTCCTAAAATTGTTAGAACAATTCATACTGATATCATTTTGGAAATCTTTTTTAAGTTTTTTCCTCAGGTGGAGATGATTCCACCAACACGATCCAGATATTATCAATCCACCTACTGCTGAAGTATTCTTTCTAAGATCTTCCATATACCGTCATCCATAACGACCTTAATGTCCCATTTGTTGCTGATTTGGCCCGAACCCGGTATCTATCCTTTCATAAAAAACTTCATTCCCACTCAAACCCTCTAGTTTCAAACCTAGCTTCCTCTTCTATTCCCGATAATCCTCCGAGGCGTCTGAAAAGAAGATGGCCTCGTGACCTTCTTAGTTGAACTAGTGATTTGAGTACTACCAGTGGGTAGTTTCTCAACTTACCATTAACTCATGTCATTTTGTATCACATAGCCTATTTGCTTGATGTATTTTTTTAATACAGTTGTAAATATCAATAAATAAATTAAAAAAAAAAAAAGATCTTCCATAAGTTTGGGGATGAGTATAGACTTAGTTTGCTTTTGTTACATATGAGTTGTTTAATAAACATATATCATAATTTTCAATTTTACATTATATTATGGCCATACAATATTCTCAATCCATTGCACATAGGCGGAAACCCTGGTTTAAACACCAGGAGTTATAGAACCACATCCGATCCCGAATGAAGTAATTCCGATCTGGGAATACATGCAGTAAGGCTCTTTTAGAACGATCTGCAAAGGCCCTCCGGAATCTCCCTGCCAACATAAAAAATGTATTTTATTACTATTTTCATAGAAGGGTGTAAATACTTAAACATTAACGTTAAATAAGCAAATAGTTAATTAACCTATCAAGCCGAGTTCTCATTGTTATAAATACTGAAAGAAATGCCTGAACCATTTAGTTCCATGCTCCTCATCGTCGAAAACACCTACTTTCTTTTATCCCCTTAAGGTTTTTTCAGACAAACCAAGCCTGTTCAGAAACAGAGTATCATCTCTTCGATTCAGTAATGTTACAAACGAAGTTATAATCAAAGATTTAGGGAATTTTATTCTTCCCTATAATATTTAATTTTTTTTGGGTGGAGAGGGAAAGGGTGGAGTATTGGTGCACCGTAATATTAAACTCATTCGTATTTCGCTAGCATCATTTCCTGAAAGGTTCAGCTGGAAGCTGCAGTGGTTGACATCCTCCAAAGGAGCGAATAAATATTTTCCCTTCGTTCATTCCCAATTAGCTTCTAAAAGGGGATTCCCGGACTATTGGGCCATAAAAGTCCTGATAGAGCAAGGTGGCTATAGGGCCAACCAACATAGATCTTCTTCAAAGTCGACTCTTTGCGCCCTATGTGTAGCGTTATAGAATCTACTGAACACAGAGTAACGTCCTGCACCACGTCCGAAGCACAAGAGAACTCTACTAGAGGAAGACAGGCATGTACGAGATCGACCTTCCCCTCCTCGTGAATGAAGACAATTGAGCACATATTTACGAGTTCTTTTAAGGGTAGAAGGTGCAATTGGGAAAGGAACATTTTCAGTCCCTCCCCCCCTTGAGCTAGGATGTAAAACTTTGAGATACACTAGTTGGGAAATATTCGTAGAGGTATCTTTTGGTTGCGACTACCATCATAATAATAATGCACCAAATAAATAGTATAATATATGTTTCAAGTTACCATGTGTTTTTTCACTACTGTGATGACCTAGTTTGAAATAAAGGTATTGTGGGGCCATTTTGGAATAAGACCTTTTTCATACGGAAGCACGATATCCGACTCCTATCATGATCGGACCATGTGAAAAAGACCTAAGAGTATTTAATTATCTTTTTTCCTATAGCCTTATAAACCTCAATGGCTTGGGCATTAGCATTGTATACATTGGAATATTATTGTTTAACATTTTCTGAATGATATTTCTGAAATAATATACTTCTTCTTCCTTCTTCTTCTTTTACTTCCTCTTGTGCCATTTCTAGCGTCGAGGAGCCTGGAGGCTATTTGGTTTCCATTGAATAGATTTTCTACCAACGATGGAGACCCCTTATCCTTGGGACAACTGGTCTCCTGAATATTTATCTCCCCTCAGGAGAAAAGGGGAACGGGCTATACCACTCCTGTACTGGGTTTCCCCCAACCTGAAGGACCAGTGGCTAATTGCAGTCAGATGACTGGGCGATGGAGCCGCCACCTCCTTACGCCATCGAAATAATATACATAAAATAAAAATACCGCTCTTGGCCTAAGAAGACACAGATTCAACTTCTTTGAATTGACATAAGATTCGTCTGGGCAGCGGGAGTGGATCCGGCACGAACGGGATTCTACTGGAAATTATTATGGAAACTACACCAGCAGAGAGGGCGAAGAAGGTGGCCTTCCATTCGGTGGATCTGACGCGTGTGGCAACCCTGTTTTGGGGATAGAAAAACAAACTAAAAGAGAAGATTGGTCCCTAAAGTTCAAAAAGTCAGCCAATCTTGAGGAAGAAAACTTGAAATTAAATTGAGGATTGAGACATGATGCCTACCTCAACCTCATTATCACAATTAATAAGAGCTAAAAAAATCCCACAAAAAATAAAAATACCTAGATTACATAAACTTTAATTAAAAGTATCAGATTGTCGATGGCATTTCAAGAAATATTAGCCTAGTCTATTAATTCCAATGCATAATACTTACCTGGCAGGTATCCTTCCCGCGGGTACCTCCAGAGCACATCATTATGTCTGGTTTGATCCCTTTCGAGAGTTTAGGCCAATGAATGCCATAAGCACTCACGCACTTGTCGCCATCGACGAGATCTAGGGGTACTTTCTGAAGAATATTACTAGTCACCCTGTTATAACCTAACATAAATATGATTTATATTTTACTTAAATTATTAAACATCATATTAAAGCTGCTGAAAAAAATGTATAATCACCAACGGATGTGAATCCCCAGCCAGAAGCAATCGCTGATGGACGGTCGATAATTATGTCTGTATGGAGGCACAACGGCCGGATACTGGGTCCCAATACCACCTCCTTTTCCAACTTTAACAACGATATATCGTGATAAACTTTAGTTGGAGTAAACAAGGGGTGGTTTATTATTTGGGAGACTTTTATATCAATTGAAGTCGCATCATCTTTGCTGTCCTGAATTTCCAGTTCCCCAAGCCTGACGAAAAGTTGATCACTACAACATAATGAGGTCTCATGTAAGTCATTATTAAATTTAATTTAAATGCAATAATAATAATTATAACCAAAAGTAAGCAGGCTACTTTCAAACCTAATGTCCGGATGGAAAACTAAGCTGAAAATCGGAGCTATTATCCGTTGTAGCCTACATTATGTCTCCGGATGACAGAGCTGTCTCATAATTTTGCTTTACTCGTTCCAAGATATATATTGTTTATAAACAACATAAACAGGTCGATAATGGAACAGCACAACATTTTAGAATAATTAATTTAATTTAAGTTAATAAACTTGGAATGTGTCGATCTGTTTTGAAATACATTATGCTTCCTTGCTGTCTTTTTGGTAGAATGGATTTTCAATAACTAGACAATTATCATATTACCAGACAATGGCACATATTTTTCCGCAATAATTTCTAGCCTAGGTTAGTTCTTGCCTGAGTCTTTGCAACGTAAAATTTTCTGGTTCATTGAATACTTAGCTGGCTGATTTTCTCCTAGTTCATAATGATTTTAAATGCTCTTGTTCGTTTCCGTATCCATAACCTCAGGCGCGCAGTAGTTCGTAGAACCTGTTTTTGTACACATCATTGCATGAGAGATATAGGGGAGACTGGGGCAAGATGAAAAACGGAGCAAGATGACAAATGTCTTGATTTTTCAGTTTTCCACTAGGTGGCAGCCTCAACCGGACACTGCTGGCTCTCCTGTCGGCCGTTCATTAAAAATAGTATAGAGTCGCTGAAATAGAAACTTTTGTGTTAATTGTAAGCTTTGATTGTTTACCGCTGCTACGTTATATATAGAAGTATTTCACTTCTATTTAATATTTATGAGTAGCTTTGTTTAAATACTACGGAAGTCAAGGTCCTTAACCATAAAATAGTTAGAGATAGATAGCTATATGTATGAATCTAATGGATTTTTTCTAACACTCTCACCGTTAAGATGTTGAGGATTAGCCGACCTCATGATTCAAGAATATTGGATAAATAATTAATCCAATACACTATTTATTAATTTATGTTATCTAACAAATCTATGTAATCCATCGGATCAGGAAGAATGCTCAGTGAGCTCAGTTTTTTGCTTTTTACTTTTTTATTTAGTGTATTGGTATATTGTTTATTGTTAATTAATTCTTAGTTAAGCCAACACAACAGCTCCAGCATCATAATCATAGTTATTTTAATAAATTCCGTCGTCATCTTGCCCCGGACTGCCTGTTTAAATATATTCGTTTTCATTGCCATGAACGAAGGCGATTAATTGGGATTTATTCATGATAACAGGTAGTATTTAAACTAAGCTACTCATAAATATTAAATAGAAGCGAAATACTTATCTGTTTCTGTAGCAGAGCTTATTTACACATGTATAAAAGTTATAACGTAGCAGCGGTAAACATTCAAAGCTTTACAACTAACACAAAAGTTTCTATTTCAGCGTCTCTATACTATTTTTAATGAACGGCCGACAGGAGAGCCAGCAGTGTCCGGTTGAGGCTGCCACCTAGTGGAAAACTGAAAAATCAAGACATTTGTCATCTTGCTCCGTTTTTCATCTTGCCCCAGTCTCCCCTATATCTCTCATGCAATGATGTGTACAAAAACAGGTTCTACGAACTACTGCGCGCCTGAGGTTATGGATACGGAAACGAACAAGAGCATTTAAAATCATTATGAACTAGGAGAAAATCAGCCAGCTAAGTATTCAATGAACCAGAAAATTTTACGTTGCAAAGACTCAGGCAAGAACTAACCTAGGCTAGAAATTATTGCGGAAAAATATGTGCCATTGTCTGGTAATATGATAATTGTCTAGTTATTGAAAATCCATTCTACCAAAAAGACAGCAAGGAAGCATAATGTATTTCAAAACAGATCGACACATTCCAAGTTTATTAACTTAAATTAAATTAATTATTATAAAATGTTGTGCTGTTCCATTATCGACCTGTTTATGTTGTTTATAAACAATATATATCTTGGAACGAGTAAAGCAAAATTATGAGACAGCTCTGTCATCCGGAGACATAAAGTAGGCTACAACGGATAATAGCTCCGATTTTCCAGCTTACTTTTTCCGTCCGGACATTAGGTTTGAAAGTAGCCTGCTTACTTTTGGTTATAATTATTATTATTGCAATTTAGCAATAATCTATTGTTATTCTATTTCTCCTCGATTTCCAGGAATGTGATATTTGTGATCTTATTAATGTCATCTGAGCAGGTCTCAAGTGCATTGTCTTATTAATCCTCCCCTAGGAAGTCCAGCTAACAGAGAAAAGGAAAGAAAGTATTTTGGTGATGTCTTGACAAGAGGAATGTGGTGTACTTGATGTGAATATATGATTTCACTGTGGGAATGTAATGTATAGGGGTGTATGTCGTTTTGTATAGTGTGATTCGAAATAAACCAATGCTCATTAACAATTTTTCTAAGAATTTTGGATCTTGTATGGACGTGTTTTGCTGAACCCCAAAGTTCTGCTTTATATGACCATCTTGATCTTAGTATAGTATTATAAATCAGTCATTTGTTTAGTAAGTGAAGTGAATATCTGTATAATCTAATCCAGAAGATGTGATAGATGTTAGTAGCATCTTGTCAGTTCTTATTTCTTTAATTTTGTATGTTCCATGTATTAATTTTGTATGGTCCATGTATTAATTTTGTCCAGATATAGTCCGAGAAAAGGTACATAGTTTTTAGACGGTAAATAGTCGTCAATTTTGATTTCTGGACACGAAGCTTTCCTTTGGGAGAAGCTAACATGGCTCCATTTAGTGTTTATTTTGATTTGCCATTTGTGGAACCGCTTTTATAAATCAAATAGGTGATTTTTGGGGAGTTTTAAAGGCTATATTAGGATCTTTGTTGGGCGAAAGAATGCCTATATCTTCAGCGAAGTTATAGATGGTGGTGCAAGAATGCTTCGGAATATCTGAGGTGTAAAGGGGATATAGAACAGGGCTTAAAACGTCTTAACATGTTTTGTTATTGAAAAACTACCAACTTGGGAATAATTACAAGTGATCAAAAGTTCATAAAGGCAAAAATATAGATGATAAGTTGATAAACTGCTCAGAGATAAGTGCCTAGTAGGATTAAGCTATTCCTTCCTTGAACGTAACTTCCTGGCCTATTACCTCACTACAAGGTTCTTCCCTGATTTATTTGCTCTTACACTCACTGTTTGTTTTAGGTAGGTAGAACTGCTTATGGACACTCAACATCAAGGGTCTTCAGTGTCCGTCGTTCAATCTATATTATTTCTTTATTTTTTTGTCCTTTGTCCTTTGTCATTTTTTAAATTTTGTCAAAAAGGTTATATTTTTTTAGAAACTTGATGGCTGTGTCTATATTTTTATTATTATCGCCTAGTATAGTTGGGAGGAATCTTTGTAATTGAGCTTCCTGAAAATAACTATCCCAGAGGGGGCAGTTCTCCAGTATGTGTCTAATTGTTAGTTGTGCGTTATTACATGTTGTGCACTTCGGTGGACTGTCCTTTGTTATAAGGTAACCATGGGTAAGTCGGGTGTGGCCTATTCTAAGTCTTGTTACAACTACCTCTTCCCTTCTGTTACTGCGGTTGGAACTTTTCCATATTTTTAATTCCTTTTTTACAGCTTTAAGCTTATTTCGTTCCTCGGTGTTTTCCCAAAGCTGGATCCAATCTTGTGTTACTCCATATTTTAAAAAGTGGCATATATCTGATGAGGTGTAGATACTTGTAATATCAATCGATGACAATGCTACTTCCTTGGCAGCCCTGTCTGCTGCTTCGTTACCTTTAATCCCCACGTGTGATGGAATCCAAACCAAAGATATGTTCTTATTCATATCTTTTAACATTGATGCATAAACTTGTGCTTTCCTTATAAGTTGGTCTTTACTATAAATGTTTTTAAGTGCCATAAGAGCAGATAGGGAGTCCGTGTATATTACGAAGTTTTCTTCTTCGCATTGCATAATATAATAGAGTGCCGCGCAAATCGCATAACTTTCGGCAGTGAAGTTGCTGGCCAGGGAGGGAAGTTTATACTTGCCAATCCTGGAGTCTGATACAAATGAACAACCAACATTATTATTTAATTTAGAACCATCTGTATAAAATTGTTTTCTATTACTATATTTTCCCTTAATTTTTTTATATTCTGCTAAATACATGGGTCCTGTAGTGGTATTTTTAGTGAATTTTTTAAGCGTTAGATCTATTGCAGGTAGTTTTGTAGTCCAAGGTGGGTAATTAAGTTCATTAGTTGTTGGTTCCAAGCAGCTGATTTTTTCTATATATTTACCAGCCCTAATACCTAATGGAGCAGGTAGTCTACGGTTTTCTTGAAATCGTCTATTCTTCGGTTTGAAAATGGGTTTCCATGCTGGGTTGTTATTACTATTTTTTAGCCTTCCAATGTATCCACAGGCGATTTGGTGTCTTCTCAAAGCGAGAGGAGCAATACCAGATTCAACACATAAACTAATCACTGGACTGGTTCTGAAGGCTCCAGTAGCAAGACGGATGCCTGCATGGTGGACTGAATCAAGAGCTGAAAGCAGATTTTGATTCGACGATGAGTAAACAAAGCTACCATAGTCTAGCTTTGATCTTATCAGACTGGTATATACCTTAAGCATGCCTGATCTTTCCGCTCCCCATGAACGTCCAGCCAGAACTTTTAAAATATTCAGTCTCTTAAGTGTTTCTTCTTTTAGACATCTAATATGCTCTTTCCAGTTAAGTTTACAATCAAGAGTTAGCCCTAGAAATTTAACTTTTGTTTCGAAACGTAAGTTCATGCCTCTGTAGGTTAGCGTTGGAAAAGGAGTAGGCGTCCTGCGTTTAGAAAAAAGTAGACATTTAGTTTTTTCGGTGGAGAAATTTAGACCAGATTTCATAGACCATGCTTCTAAATTCGCTAAACAATTTTGTAGTAATATTTGCATTCTATTTACATTTTTAAATGACAGTAACAGAGCAAGATCGTCTACAAATAAAAATGTTTTGATTTGTTTAGGAATAATCTCTGTAACTTTGTTTATAGCTATTGCAAAAAGAGCACAGCTTAAGACACTTCCTTGTGGGATTCCGTTGGTCATTTCTTTTACTGAAGACAGGTGATTACCTATTCTAACTTGGAAGGTCCGATTTCGTAGAAAGTTACAGATCAGCATGAGTAGTCGACCTCCAATTCCCCATTCACGTAGCTGTTGCAGGACGAGAGATCTTTTCAAATTATCAAAGGCTTTTTCGATGTCGAAATATATACCTATACATTCTTTTTTCTCAGCAAAGCTGTTGAGAATTTCATATTCCATTGTTACCAGATGATCTATTGTAGAGCGTCCTATTCTGAAGCCACTTTGTACGTTCGATAATAAATTATTTTTTTCTAGTACCCAACTTAGCCTTTTTAAAACCATCTTTTCTAGCAACTTGCATATGCAGCTTGTGAGTGAGATGGGCCGGTAACTTGAAGGAAACAACTTATTTTTTCCAGTTTTTAAGACTGGTATAATAATTGATCTCCTCCATATCTCAGGAAAGTTCCCTGTGCTCCAAATCTGGTTATAGAATGCAAGAAGCGCGTCTATTGCCGGTATTGGTAGATTTTTCAACATATCATTATGTATTTCATCCACCCCTGGTGAGGATGGTTTCAGCTCTTTTAAAAAGGAAACTAATTCTGCTTTGGTAAATGGTAAGTTAAAAGAGTTTTCTTTCTGATCGTCAATACTATCTGTCTCGGTTTCTATTGTCGGTTGTGGTTGGGTGGAGTAAATATTTGAGTAATATTCAACAAAATGCTCGACCAATAAATCGGGATTTTGCTCTATTTTGTCATTGATTAGAAGGGTCGGTTGATAGTCAACAAATCTTCCCATAATATTATTTATCTTTTTCCAAAATATTCTGGGTGGGGTATTTGATGAAATGGTGTTCAAAAATTGTTCCCATGATTCTTTCTTCTTTTCCTTGATTATTCTGCGAGATAGCGAGCGGTTCATTTTATAGTTTATTAGATTCTGAAGAGTTGGTTCCCTTTGGAAGACTTTAAGAGCCTTTCTTCTCTTCTTAATCGCTAGTTTGCATTCATTGTCATACCAAGGGACTCTTTTCGATTTGACAATAGTGGAGCTTTTTGGGATTGAAAGTTCCGCAGCTGCTAAAATAGATTTTGTAATTTGATGAGTGCTTTCATCACTATTGTTTGCGGTTGATATATCAGAGGTAGATATCAGTATATTGTTTTGAAATGTTGTCCAGTCGGATTTTTCTGTTATCCATCTAGCATGTTTTGTTACCCGGGTATTAATGTATGGGAAAGTGATTATTATGGGGAAATGATCGCTAGAATATTGGTCTTGAGAAACTTGCCAATCCAAATGAGTATATAAACTAGGTGAACACCATGTCAGGTCGATGCACGAGAATGAATGGTATGCTGGACTTAAATATGTTGGTTGTCCTGAGTTTAAAACTATCGAGTCGGTACCATCTATAATTCGCCTAATAGTATTTCCTCGTGTTGTGCAGTACGAAGAACCCCATGAGGTATGATGGCCGTTTACGTCGCTCATAACTATAAAAGGAGAACGGGTATTATTCAGAATATTAACTAATTCTACCTCATCAAAATTATCAGGGGGAAGATAAACATTATAAACAAAAATGGGAATGTGAAGAATGACCTTAACTACCACTGCTTGGAGGGAGGTATTAATCTGAATTAACTCAGATACAACCCTTTTATTTACGGCAATCAAAACCCCACCACATGCTCTACTTCTATAATCAAAATCTTTTCTATAAATATTATAATCCTTCAGGGTAAAAGTTTTATTAAGGGGTAATTTACTCTCTTGTATACATAAAACCGGTTGGTATTTATTAATTATGAGTTTTAGTTCCTCATATTTTTCCGTTATACCATTACAGTTCCATTGTATTATGTTGGTTGGAGTTGTCATAGTAAAAAAGAAAATGTTAATAGGTTAGAATATCGTTGATTAGAGTAAATTTATTAAGTATAAATAAAATGGAAAACCTATAATAAAATCAAAAACTACCTACTAATTGCTTTCCATTTTTTCTACACTTTGTTCACTATTTGGTGATTTTTTCCTGGTTGTACTTCTAGTTCTTCTTCCCTTTACTTTTGTCCATTCGGTCTGCTGACCTTCAGGACACTTGTGAGGGTTGGAAGATTCTTCAGACGACTTCTGTACCGAGGGTAAAATCCTCGGTTCAGAGGCGACTTCGAACTTGGAGGAATGGGCTTCCGAATTTTTTTCGGATATCCACCGAGTTTTGGGAAGTTGGGATTTTTGAAACGGAGGGTAAGGAAATTAAGGAGGAAGTTGGGTGAGGAGGTGAGTGTGTGGTGGGAGGTGGGACATGGGTGGGGGTAACAGAGATATCAGTAATGCTGGTGCTGCCACTATGCGTAGTTGTCTTACTAGACGTAGCTGTTGCTACAGATTTTCTAAATGCTAATTGATTTTCAATAATTGGTTCAGTTTGTACACTAACAGATTTTTTATTTTTAGCAATATTAGCGAAAGATATTTGTGTTGTTATTGGGTGCAAAAGATCGTATTTTTTCTTTGCATCGAAGTATGTTACTTTTTCTGCCTCTTGAATTCTTTTTTATTTCCTTCTCTTTAATAAAAACGGGGCAATTTTTTGAAAAAGCCTCGTGATTACTAGAACAATTAACACAAGTTACCGGATTGTTGCACTCTGACCCCTCATGTTTTGTTTTTCCACAAAATTTGCACAATGCTTCTTTATTGCAGTTTCTTTTTGTATGACCAAATTTTAGACAGACGTAACACCGTATTGGATTGGAAATGAATTGTCTTACTACAACATTATGGAAACCAAGTTTAATTTCAGAGGGTAAAGAGGGATTATCGAAAGTTAATAGATAGTTGTGACTGTTTAGTTTTTCATTATTTCTAAAAAAAGTTAATCTTTTGACGTCAATAACATTTTGGGGCTTCAGCTCATCTTTTATTTCATCTATGTCAACATAATTCAAATCCGGGCACCACACAATCCCTTTACTTAAATTTAATCTTGCATGTGGCTCTACTTTTATAGGAAAATTATAACATAAGTTGTTACATTTTAAAAGTTTTTCCGATTGAGTGTCAGAAAATACTTCCACTAAAAGTGTTCCGTCTTTCAATTTTTTTATTAACTTAGCCTCACCTATTATAGCTTTTAAACTTTTCTGTATTAAAAAAGGTGAAACCTTTTTAAAATCTGAGCAATTACTATCATTTTCTGTTTCAAGCCTTTTTATAATTAAAAACTTGACACAGTTTTTTCTTTGTTCATTATTCCCTATAGTTGCAAACTTAAATCTACCTTTCTTTCTTTTCAAAGGTGGGGATTCAGCCATTTTTTAGGCTTAATCATGCAATTATATGAAAAAGAGAAAAGAAAAAAAAAAATTTCACTTTTAAATATATGTATAAAATTAACAGATAGAAAAACAAAAAGAAAAACCTTTTAAATAACGTTTAAAACTACGAAATAATAGAGAATTTACATTAGAAATATATATAAAAGAAAACTTATCAGTTAGTTTGTTGTATTCAGCTAATCCGCAGGAGCTCTAAAACCATACGTCTTCACTCGACCGAATCTAAACACAAACTCAAACTGTTTGTGTTTATATGATGAAGATTATGTTGATATATGTTTGGTGGATGTATAACACATTTCCTGCGGTTAGCAGAATTTTAATAAAGCCTAATTTTAACTAAACAATGTGTTGAAAGAACTGATTTCCAGTGTAAATCGTGTTTCATAACTTCAGTGAACTTTTTTAGGATTTTTACAGCCTGAATGATAGACAACAATAAACTGATATTCAAAGTTAATTATGCATATAAAGTTAATTTTATTTACATAAACAAAAATACAAAGATAAAAGAAGGATGTTTTCATTGTTCAGAGTCTTCGGGTTTATTAATATAAAAAAAAAGATTAAAAGTGTAATAAAAAAGAAAAATATTTAATTAATTTTGGTTCTCACTATAAATAATCACAAACTAAGATTAATTAATGTTGTTAATAGTCTCTTCTGATGCTCTCTCATGGCCAAACAATGTTCTCAATCCATGGCACATAGGCGGATACCCTGGTATAAACACCAGGAGTTATAGCACCACAGCCGATTCCGAACGAAGTAATTCCGATCTGGGAATACATGCAGTAAGGTTCTTTTATGGCTACTTGCAATGGCCCTCCTGAATCACCCTGTCAACAAAAACAGTATTATTAATTTTTTTTTTTATAATTGACTAAATTATTTTTATCATATATACCTTTTTATTTGTAATAGAATAATTGCTTTTAAAGGATCAACAGTAAATTTTGTTCTTGCCGTTTTATTTTTATACCTTCTATTAAGAGTATTGTTTTTATGACATTTAACCCTAAATAATAAATCATAAACTAAATTAAAAAAAGTTAGAATGAGTATTGAAATAAAATAAAGAACATGAGGATTCCGGATAACTTAGATACGTCAACAAAGTCAATATAGAAGTTCTTCTATTTTAATATGATAATGACCTTTTAGTTTATATAACTTAGTTCCTATGACAGCATGAATGCTGATACCAGTCGATGCTACGAGCAGCATGTTTAATTTTTTTTTTTTTGCGGGGTAGATCTGTTTGTCGAGAGCTGTGTTGCTCTTCTGAAGGTTTGGGTTCTAATCCAGCTATCGCAGATAAATTATTCAATCTACGGACTTTCTTGGGGCTCACCCATCCTCTATAAAATGGGGATCCTTAATTAGGGAAAAAACCTCTAGGTAGAGCGTGATCTCGTTTATTATTATATTTTCTTAGCAACAGTATAATCCAAAATGTATTGAGCCCAAGACCCTTCTTAACATATTAGCCATACAATATACATCTATTCAAGCTGATTAGACAAGGGTGTTTACCTGGCAGGTGTCCTTCCCGCGAGTACCTCCAGAGCACATCATTATATCTGGCTTGATTCCTTTAGAAACTTTGGCCCAATGAGTTGCGTAAACACTAACACATTTCTCGTCATCGACGATATCTAGGGATACCTTTTGTAATATACTGCTTGCTTGACTGTTATTGCCTAAAAAGTAAAAAGAAAAAATATATATAAACGTAGTACATAATTCACTTCAACAACTTGGATTAATTTCAGAAAATATATTTTATATAAATTTGTAAATTACCAAATGATGTATATCCCCAACCAGAAGCTATTGCATTGGCATGCTTAAAACTTTTGCCTGTTTGTAGGCACAAAGGTCTGATGCTGGCTCCCAACTCCACCTCCTTTTCCAATTTTAACAACGATATATCGTGGTAGGCTTTGGAAGGTACGTACAAGGGATGGTTGATGACTTGAGCGATTTTAACATCGATCCGATTCGATGTATACGATTTTTCAAGAATGTCGAGTTCTCCAAGCCTCACAATAACTGAAGCACTTAAACATAAACAATTTTATTATTAAAAGTGCAATATAAAGATTTTAATTATTAAATATCAAAACTATTTAGGTATATTTACTATTAACCTAACATATTTACTATTAATTAGGAAGAATTTCATTAACTTAATTTATAGAAAAATGGGCAAGGTATTGCGGAGTAATTGCACACAGGATTTTACAACGTTTGATTTTACATTACTGTGAAATCTTTATATTTCTTCATATAAAAGAACGGTTTTTATACTAGCTAATTATAAAATATGAATAAAAAAAAACAAAAAAACACTCTAAAATAGGTATACTATAGTAAGAGTGCAATTCGAAAAATTAAAAAAACAACAACAGCTTTGCTCTAAAACGTTCAATAAAATTCTAAGTAAGTATAGTTACAGCTAAGGAAGTTTTGTTAAAATAGTTTATCAGTGAAAAATATAGATAAAGGACACAATAAACCAAACAATCTAATAACATTTAATAGCAATCTTTAAAATGCTGAATGTTCCCGAATCAGTTAAGTTTTTGAATCAATTTATTTCGATAACTTTAAGCATTTTAAACAATATTAATCAATCTTGCTAGATCGATTTATTTTATATATTTTTTGTTGAATGCTTAGTTTATCTCGTTCATTTTTGGTATTTTCCGCTGATCAGCTGTTGGTATTTTACCTTCATTTGGTTCAGATCCAAAATGTTGGATTGAGATTGATGAATCTGATAAGTGAATCTATTTGGACTGTTGGTGTGAGGTGTGCTGCATTTGATCTGTCATTGATGTGTTTTGTTCTGATGATCAAGCAATGAATTAGCTCAACTAGCGAACCGTTATTTATTTTCCAGTATTTTAGCAACTTAAGGTATTATTATTTTTGGAGTTTTTCAATCGCATTCTAATGTAAATTATTAATATTTCTAATCTCGTGTTTAAATTACTTCCATTTTTACGAAAGTGAAAAATTCTATCTAATAATATTTTAAGAATGGATTAATTAGATATGAGTTTAGATTGTCATCTAATTAATCCATGATTAATGAGAGAAATAGTTCTCACTTAACAGTATAAATAATATACATTTATTAATACAATTAAATACACAAATATGCAATATTCTACTTATAATATGAGAAGAAAAAGCTGAAACTATTTTATCCAATGTAGTGAAATGACTCCAGACAGTTGCATAATTTCGTAAATACATCGCAAATATTTTAAATACTTTCTTTTATAGTAAAGTAAATTTTATGAACTAGGGTAGATTATAAAGCTTTTTATGTTCAACAGTTCCCGATATAATTTTTCATAAATATAATATTCACCACTTTTAAATTATGTTTATGGAATATTGCTGTTTACACGAAGTGATTTATATCGATTTCGTAAGAAGAGCAGTTTCCATGTCTACTATAATAAATTTTATTAATTAGAAATGGAATTTTATAATAGTATCATAAAAAATAAATTATAAATAAAGAAATATCCTAAATACTGATTATTACTTAATATTCGAGATGTTGCAGTGTGCGGCGGTGAGAACGAAGTTAGGACTGATCAAGCTTCCACCACAGAACCATAATGGATTTCCTTTATTTTCGATACCGATCAGTGCCTGCAAGATATTATCACAATTTGATTATAATTAGAAAAAAAATTAAAGCTCTCATGTATTTAAATTGTAACCGAAATTAAATTGTTACCATGTGAGGGAACTCGTTGTGTCTAGCCGGGGTACCTCCGACGATGAGCGTTTCTGCGGTGATTGCACAAGAGTCTACCTTCTTCTTGTTGTTGCTCGATAATAGGATTGGTGACTCGATCTCTTCGTAGACGAATTCAGCATATTCTCGGCATTCTGAAATTTATTAAATTTTTATTTTTATTAAAATCAAATATTTAATTTACAAATAATAATAGTAATCAAAACGTTGCTCACTCTGTTCTGCTTTCTTCCCTCCTTCAGATTGTGCTGACAACGGAATAACTTTATCCTCTGTCCCTTGCGGCTCAGGAGGACAGCAGATGATTGGCTGACGGCCGACAAAGCTGCAGAGCTTCACGCCCCCATCTTTCTCTAACCCGTTCTTCAAACCCTTGCAGGTGCTGGCTGCTTTGCAAGTCCAAGGTTCTGTACCGTTCTTGCATATCTCGTCCAAGCCTACCCAATACTTACAATTAATTTATCAGTTAAAATATTTAGTAAAAATATTTAATAATCAAAAGGTTCAGAATATTTCTTTTTGCTCATGAGCGATCACCCTCCTCTCCTGTGCGAATTAAGTCCTCTCATGCATCTGATTTGTACGGCTCTCACTGTATGCAGAGAGAGAACTTGGGAATTGCCAGGTGGGCTTTAGAAGAGGACGGTGTACAACGGATCATATATTTTCATTGAGGCTTCTCTTACATAAGTGTAGTCACGCACCATCTCTTTGTGGACGTCAAATCATCATACATAATTTAGACCAAAATGAGCTATATCAAGCAGTAGAAGTGATGGACATACGTCTTGATGTCTTGATGATGCTCATTCGTCTTGTAAAAATGCCATAAAAGGGGCCAAGGTGCCTTATCAAAGTCGGATCTCAGACGAATTAGACTTAGAGACAGGGTGAGAAAAGGAGATGCCCTCGCCTGCTTATTCTTGAATGTTAGGGAAGAAAAAGCTATTAGGAATTCTGGAATCCAGGCAGGCGGCACTCTGTGCATAAGACTTGTACAAGTTTTATGCAGATGATTTTGACGTCACATCTAGAGCGAAAAGGACACTGAAGGAGGGTTTCTTTGCATTAAATATGGAACAAAAAACTTGTTCTTATTGTCAAGAGCAGAAGACCAGATATACAAGTTGGAGGTGTATATGAATAAAAAGAATTTTTGAATGCAGGCCAATTTGGTCCCCAATGTACCGACAACTTTGTATATTTTGGGATCGAGTTTATCTTACTAAGTAACATATCCTAATAAATTATAATCAATGCTGCCAACAGGTGTTGATACAGCCTAGGGAAGGACCTCTCAAAGTAAACAAAGACAAGGTAGAACTCATTTGATATTCATCCGCCTAGTGATAACTTTTGGATTTTGACAAAGGCAGATGAGAAACGGCTACTTGGATTCGAGAGAACGGTACTTATAAAGATATAAGGACCCATAAAATCTGGCGAAAAATGAAGATGACGCAAGAATAGGAAGTTTATACAACCATTTCAAATTCCTCCAAAGTTAATATAGCGAATCTGGGGTGTCTACTTCGGGCTGGTAACTTGGCACGTAAGGAACGCTCGTTGATTTCCAAGAAGATCCACAGAAGGATCAGGGAGAGTAGGAAAACCCAATGTGAAGTAGACGGATGCTGTCCTAAGTGAAGTAATGAACCCTGCTCGGTTTCCGAGGCTGGAGTATAATGATGCACAAGAGAGAACCAAATGGCGAAGACTGTTTGGCCAGTTTGGCCATTGGCAGCGGTCAAAGTTTTACTTTTTTAGATGAAAAAGATAGTAGATATATGCAGAGGTGTTAAATGAATACTAAACAACAATATGTCACTTTTAAGCGATAGAATTTGGCAACATTAAATGTGATAATAAGATCGAAATTCCTTCAAAACAAAGTACTTTGTATACGGCTTTCTGGACTACCGCAGAAATTGTTCGTCAAAATGAATTTTTTTATTGACAAGATGCCTTCGGCATTCCGGTTTCTTGTGGAATGCTCAAAGTATCTTGAATCGGTATTGGCCGGGTACATTCATAACAATACGATCTACTAGCACAATTGGACACTTAAATCTTTCACGATAGACATGATTAGATAGATTTCAACTCAAATTAATTAAGCCTGCCCAAATCGTGATCGTATATGGTCCTGGAAACGCCTCAACTGATCTAAAATTTATTGAAAACTGATATTATATCTTAAAAATAGATTGAGGTTATCAATGATACTTATTATAGTCATCACGGTGGACATTGAGCTTGTTATGAATGTTTTGAATTGAGTGAGTCATCTAATGTTGTTGTGGTGGTGATGATAGTGATATTCTGGATTATAAATGATAGTGTAACTTGAATGGGTGTTATGGGTCGGAATCTGTTGGCGCTGTGTAAGAAAAAACTAGCTGACCCGGCCACGCGTTGCTGTGGCTGTCATAATAGTGTTACGGTCAGAGCGGAAAGCAGGACCGGCTTCTGATCTGCCTAGAGCGGATTAGGCAAACAATGGGATTAAGCGGAAGGGATTATAGAATGGCGTAGAACCTTCTAGATCGGTCTAGGTGGTCCTCGTCCGTGTTCCGAGTAATGCCCCACCACGACCTACCTTGCCTATATAAAAAGGACAGCGTTTTCGGCCGCGGCAGTAGTAATAAGACGAGTCAGTAATAAGTCAGTAATAAGCAGTGAAGTAATAAGCCAGTGAGTAGCAGTCGTTAACTAGTGATAGTGCGTGAGTTACAGTGAGTTAGTATCAGTCTGTAATAAGTGCTTAGTGAGCAACAGTGACAATTAGTGGCCGTGTAATAAGTGTAATAAACTGTGTGGCAGTTTGTCATATTTGGAGAGTCTTACGGTCGGTGGACTTTAGTTAGCGAACTGTAAGTGTTAATTTGTAATTGTAAACTATAGTGTAATATTATTGTATTTGTACAAATTTATATAAATAGTTTAGTTATTTAGTATTAGCAATATCTTATATTATCTGTATATTATCTTAGAAATTAGATAACATTTAGTAGAATATTGTTATTGTAAATTGATATTAGTTTAATAATTTAATTGTTTTAAATAATCTCATTGTATTCTTTCTAATTTGTTAATAAATATTAGATTCTTGAATTAAGTAATAGTTTAGTCCATCTTACACCCAGTAGCCCGTAACAAATTGGTGTCAGAAGTGGGATCTTGTGTAATTGTTATTTTGTCTAGCATTTTGTAATAATTGGGCTACTGTTTGAAAAATGGCTTCTCAAAGTCTTAAATTGATGGATTTAAAAGTTGCGGATTTAAAACGGGAATTAGAAGAACGTGATCTGGATTCTTCCGGAAATAAAAGTGTACTGCAACATCGCTTGCGTCAATTTTTTGTAGAGTTAGGGGAAAATCCAGAGGACGTTCTGTTTGAAACTGATTTAAGCAAGTTGTCTGCAACTTTTAAAAATGAATTAGGCAATGTAGAAAATAAGCTAGGTAATGAATTAAGCAGTGTTAAAAGTGAATTAGGCAATGTAGAAAATAAGCTAGGTAATGAGTTAAGCACTGTTAAAAATGAGCTAGGTAATGAGTTAAGCACTGTTAAAAATGAGCTAGGTAATGAGTTAAGCACTGTTAAAAATGATTTAATGGATACATTAGAGTCTAAGTTAGGCACATTAGAATCTAAGTTAATGGAAAATGTGGATAATAAAGTAGCTGATGTAGAATCTAGGTTAGGAGAAAAATTAAATTCAATTGAAAGCAAACTTAGGGAAAGAGTGGAAGCTATAGAGGGACTTATGAGCAACCCACCGACGAACAACACCGACCGTTTCCCCGAGGTCAGTCTTCATAAAACTATTCTGCCCGCCAATAATGGGACGCCACCAGCTCACAACACCATTCCAGTATTCGACGGAAAGACGCCGTGGGAGGACTACATGACTCTCTTCGAGACAGCGGCTTCGATCCACGGGTGGTCACAGGAGACCCAAGCTTCAGCGTTGTGCCTGGCCTTGCGTGGAGACGCCTTGGGAGTTCTGCAGGGGATACCCATGTCGGAGCGGTCCAACTACGGGGAGCTGATAAGAAGACTGGAGATGCGTTTTGGCCACCGCCACATGGACCAGCTGTATCGCTCACAGCTGAGAAGCAGGGTCCAGAAGACCAACGAGACTTTGCAGGAATTTGAAGCGGATATTGCCCGGCTGGTGAGGAACGCCTACCCATCGGTCACCGACGATGTCTACGAAAGCTTGGCTGTCGACAAATTCCTGGATGGACTTCGGGACCCAGAGACACAGCAAGCAGTGAAGCTCGCCAGGCCGAAAACTTTGGGAGACGCATTATCCCAGGCTATGGAGTTCGAGGCTGTTAGGCAGTCTGTACGGGGCCATGCGCGAGTTAGAGCAGCAGAAGCGGAGCCTAATGTGGTCCCTAGCATCGAAGACATAGTAACTAAAGTTTTGGAGGCTCTCAGGACCCGTAAGAAGGAGATACGCTGTTGGAGCTGCGGCCAACTTGGACACCCTAGAAGCAAGTGTCCATCGAAGAAGCAAGAAAAGCCACAGGAAAACTAAGTAGGGTTGATGGGAAGGGGCAACTGTCAACCCGTAACGTCAAAGGCCCCAGGAAGACCATCAGAGTTGCGTCAATAGGAAGCAGAACGAACAGTTTCTACGTTGATGGGATGGTGAACGGGCAGCTGCGAAGTCTGCTAATAGATACCGGCGCAACCATGACAATCTTGAACTCGAAAACACTTCCACCTGAGAAGATCTTACCAACAACTTGGGCATTACGGACTGCCACGGGACAGCCAGCCAAGGTCTACGGGGAGACAGTTGCCACCTTCATCATCGGGGGTCAACATCTGACGCACCGCGCTCTCGTGGCAGAGATCGATGAAGATGTCATATTGGGCATGGACTTCATGATCGCATACGGGATCAAGCTGGACATGTCAAAAGGTGTGCTGACGATGGGAGACGAGGAAGTCATCCTTCGGCAGGGAAAGGATCTCTACGCACGAGTGCTCTTACTAGAAGACACCACTTTACCTGCACAGAGCCAAATCGTGACGCATGGGACGGTCGAAGGACATCTACCAGAGGGTCAATGTGTACTACTGGAACCCGGAACGCACGAAGAACAAGAGATCGGACGCGGCGTACTGGTTGCTAGGTCTCTCATCAAGGTCGGACGGACCACTCCAATCCGGCTTATGAACCTGAACAGCTTCCCGGTAACGCTGAAGAAAGGAACACCGGTCGGGGAGTGTACAACCGCTTCCTCAGTGGTTCGTCAGCTGCAACGTCGTCCCACCGAGCTCCGAGGACTGCCAGAAGAACTAAAAGGATTTGTTAACGAATCATGCCGCGACCTTTCACCTGAACAGAGCGAGGAAGTGAAGGACATGATTATCCGATGGCATGACGTCTTCGAGATCGGACCAGGACCACGGGGCAGAACGGATATCGTCCAGCACAAGATTGACACTGGGGATGCGAAGCCCATCCGACAGGTTCCGCGGAGGCTGCCGTTAGCCAAACGGGAGGACGCCGAGGAGATTATAAAGGAGATGGCGGCTGACAGTGTCATTGAGCCTTCTAGTAGCCCCTGGATGTCTCCTGTTGTATTGGTGAAGAAGAAAGACGGCACAACGAGGTTCTGCGTAGACTACCGTCTTCTGAACAATGTCACCAAGAAGGACAGCTATCCGCTTCCCAGGATTGACGATACGCTGGACACCCTAGAGGGGTGTAAACTCTTCTCTACTTTGGATCTCCGCAGTGGATATTGGCAGGTTGGATTGGCACCTGAGGATAAAGAGAAGACGGCGTTTTCAATTGGCACTGGGCTCTGGCAGTTTACAGTAATGCCATTCGGGCTTTGCAATGCTCCTGCCACATTCGAGAGGCTGATGGAAAACGTGTTAAGAGGTCTCTCTTGGGAGGTATGCCTGGTATACCTAGACGACATTATTGTGCTGGGAAAGTCCTTCGCTCACCATCTGAAGAATCTGGAGAAGGTCTTCGAACGACTGCGTGCAGCAAACCTAAAGTTGAACCCGAAGAAGTGTAATCTCTTCCGAAGGCGAGTCAACTACCTGGGGCATATTGTGTCAGACAACGGAGTTGCTGTTGACCCAGAGAAGATAGCAGCGATCACCGACTGGCCAGTACCTCGAGATAAGCACCAGGTGAGGAGTTTCCTCGGGCTCTGCACCTATTACCGGAGGTACGTGAAAGGATTCGCTAACATCGCAAAACCTCTTACCAGGCTAACCGAGGAGAAAAGGTCTTTCCATTGGGATCACGAGTGCCAGGCATCCTTCGAGGAGCTGAAGAGCAAATTGAGTAGTGCTCCTATTCTGAGCTATCCACGTCCCGAGGGCAAGTTCATACTTGACACAGATGCCAGCAACATCGCCATTGGAAGTGTCCTCTCTCAGCTCCAAGACGGAGAAGAAAGGGTGATTGGATATTTCAGCAAAGCACTCTCAGCTCCGGAACGAAACTACTGTGTCACAAGGAAAGAGCTTCTGGCAGTAGTAAAGTCCATAGAGCATTTTCATAAATACCTATACGGAAGAAGGTTCCTGCTGAGAACGGACCACGCGGCTCTAATGTGGCTGCTGCGATTCAAGTCACCTGAGGGGCAAGTGGCGAGGTGGATTGAGCGCCTTCAAGAGTATGACTTTGAATCTGCTCATCGTTCTGGAACGAGCCACAGTAATGCGGATGCGCTGTCAAGAAGACCATGTGAAGATGAAGAATGCAGGCATTGTTCCCGACAAGAAGAGAGGCAGGGGACAGTATTGAGGACAACGGTTGTTATCGACAGTTGGCGGGACACAGAGGTGTCAAAGGAACAGGACGAGGACCCGGACTTAAAACAAATAAAGGAGTGGAAAATATCGGGGCGAGGAAGACCGACCTGGCAGGATGTGGCTCCAATGTCGAAGAATGTAAAAACGTACTGGGCCCAATGGAACTCCATTGTAGTGGACAACGGGCTGCTGAAACGGGCATTGGAGAACGCGGAAGGAGATCAGCGTAGGCTACAGCTCATCGTTCCAAGGAATAAAGTGCCCGAAGTGCTTAGGGAACTACATGACGGTGTAACTGGCGGCCATCTTGAAGTTCACCGGACATTGGAAAAAGTTCGTGAACGCTTTTACTGGGCAAACCTTAAGGACGATGTGTTGGACTGGTGCAGGCGTTGTGCGGCTTGTGCGGCTTCAAACGGGCCAACAAGAAGAAAGAGGGCCCCTATGAAGAAGTACAACGTGGGAGCACCGTTCGAGAGGATAGCAATCGACATCGCTGGCCCTTTCCCTGTGACGGACGAAGGCAACCGATATATTCTCGTGGCCATGGACTACTTTTCTAAGTGGGTGGAAGCATATGCCCTTCCGAATCAAGAGGCAGTCACGGTTGCAGACGTACTTGTGAAGCAGCTCGTCAGCCGGTTTGGAGTACCCATGGAACTTCACGCTGACCAGGGAAGAAACTTCGAGTCTGCAGTCTTCTCCGGGATGTGCGAAGCACTGGGAATACGAAAAACCAGGACGACACCTCTTCACCCTCAATCGGATGGCATGGTGGAGCGCATGAACAGGACAATGGGTCGATATTTGTCTAAAGTGGTTTCCGACCATCAGCGAGACTGGGACCAGTATCTTCACTTGTTCTTGTTAGCCTACCGGAGTTCAGTCCATGAAGCAACGGGGCAGACCCCCGCCAATGTGGTGTTCGGCCGAGAACTTCGTCTGCCTTGTGATCTGAAATTCGGGTTCAAGCCTAATGAGGAAGTTGCCGGAGAGGAGTACGTCACGAATCTACGGAAGCGGATGGATAACATCCACGAGAAGGTTCGTGCAAACATCCAGGGAGCCAGTGACAGAATGAAGGAGCGTTACGACATCAGGGCAGAGAAAGGTGGATTCCAACCTGGAGATTTGGTCTGGCTACATGATCCTCGAAGAAGGCGAGGCTACTCACCTAAACTTCAGAACTCCTGGGATGGCCCGTTTGAGATCATCAATAGGATAAACGACGTCATCTATAGGATCAGAAAGCAGCCAAAAGGAAAACCCAGGGTAGTCCATTTTAATAGACTGGCCCCATACAAAGGAGACCATGGCCCGACAAAAGAACAGCAAGTCAGGTACCTCAACAACGTGGAGGCCAGTAAGGTATCAGTTGCACAACCTAAGGTACAAGGTTCCCGTGGAGTAACTCAGGCAGTATACAGAGATATCTTCTCGTTACCCGCGGACTATTCTCTGGCCCATTGTGTAGCCGAAGATCTGAGGACTTCCCGAGGGATTGCAACCGTCTTCAGGAAGAAGTTTGCTGGAACTGAGGAACTGGAACGCCAAGGACCACGCGTCGGGAAAGCACTCCACCATACGCACGAAGGACGACACCTGTTCTACTTAGTTACCAAGTGTGCTACTGATCAGAAGCCCACATATGACGCACTGCGGCGAAGCCTCGACGACCTGCGGAGTAAGCTTCTGAGACTGCGTGTCACCAAGCTCGCGATCCCTAAGTTGGGCTGTGGATATGACGGCCTGGAGTGGAAGGTTGTCAGGAACATGCTTGAACAGATATTCGCCAACTCTGGAGTCGCCATATTGGTGTGCACGTTCAACCCCTGGAAAGGAAATGCGTCTCCATCGAGGGAAGCTCATGACCGCCCGATTTCTCCGGACTATGCTCTGGGGCAGAGCACTTTTAAGGAGGGGGCAGTGTTACGGTCAGAGCGGAAAGCAGGACCGGCTTCTGATCTGCCTAGAGCGGATTAGGCAAACAATGGGATTAAGCGGAAGGGATTATAGAATGGCGTAGAACCTTCTAGATCGGTCTAGGTGGTCCTCGTCCGTGTTCCGAGTAATGCCCCACCACGACCTACCTTGCCTATATAAAAAGGACAGCGTTTTCGGCCGCGGCAGTAGTAATAAGACGAGTCAGTAATAAGTCAGTAATAAGCAGTGAAGTAATAAGCCAGTGAGTAGCAGTCGTTAACTAGTGATAGTGCGTGAGTTACAGTGAGTTAGTATCAGTCTGTAATAAGTGCTTAGTGAGCAACAGTGACAATTAGTGGCCGTGTAATAAGTGTAATAAACTGTGTGGCAGTTTGTCATATTTGGAGAGTCTTACGGTCGGTGGACTTTAGTTAGCGAACTGTAAGTGTTAATTTGTAATTGTAAACTATAGTGTAATATTATTGTATTTGTACAAATTTATATAAATAGTTTAGTTATTTAGTATTAGCAATATCTTATATTATCTGTATATTATCTTAGAAATTAGATAACATTTAGTAGAATATTGTTATTGTAAATTGATATTAGTTTAATAATTTAACTGTTTTAAATAATCTCATTGTATTCTTTCTAATTTGTTAATAAATATTAGATTCTTGAATTAAGTAATAGTTTAGTCCATTTTACACCCAGTAGCCCGTAACAATAGTTTAATATAATAGATTTTTGATTTCACATTTTATTCTCTTTTAGAGTTTTAACGAAGTAGATATTTAACATTATATAAATGTTTTATCCATAACAGCTAATGCAACATGGTTTAGGTTTAAATAATATCTAATATATATCTCGTTGCATATTATTGAAAAGGTTCGGAAAAAAATAAACCCATGACGATTTTTCTGCGAAAATACACCATGTTTAGCCATCATCAAGAAATGATATCATATTATTATAAGATTTCATTAATTATTTGAATTTAGATTGGTATTTGAGAAGATTGATTGGGGGTGTGGTGAACCAGGAAATATCAGGAATTTACCATCTTAGTGACGTCGATACGGCCTACGCTCTGTGTTAAGAAAATAATATAACAACATGGCGACTAATTTATATATATAGGTGTGTGTGTGCATATTTTCCTGTAATGTGGCTGTTCACTCATCTAGTTTGATATTTTTTTTAAATAAGTGTAAATCACTGGTAGTATTGTTTGAATTTTTTTTTTCCTTGGCATAAATTTTATATATACTTATGTAACTATCAATTGTTTATCTTATATAATTATTGCTATCTTATTTCTTTTTTTTTTTTCTTTCTCTTCTTCTAATCTGTTTTTTAAAATATTGTTATAGGAGGTAATTCGCATTTTTTTCATTAATTTTTTTAATCTTTCTCACTTATTAAATTATTTGTAATCATTAATTAAATGTAATTATTTTACACCCTAAGACATAATAGCTTACAAATTAATACCTGTATTGTTATTCTAAAGGGACTTGTCCCAGAATAAATAAAGACTTTATTATTATTATTATTATTATTATTATATTACATTAAACAAGCTAACAGACGAAGTATAAAACACAGTTAAAAAAATTAACATAACTAAATTGAGTACAAAGAAAATATGTTAATTTATAATGTAAATAACAATAATTAAACTAATGTGGGGTTAAATTTAAGAAAAAAGGTCACCTGTGGTCTAGTGGTTAGCGTAACAAACTACTAAGCCCAAGATCGCGGGTTTGTAGCCCGGCAGGCGGCCCTAGGATTTGTGAAGGGAGAAAAAAATCCTTAGTTACGCCGTCCTTCGGAAGGAACGTTAAGCGGGGGTCCCGAGCCTGTACGATGACAGGTACTCGTTAAAAATCCCTATCCTAATTAAACCTGGGTAGGCAAAATTTAGAGCTCCCACTGTAGCATCGTCCGATTAGCCACAGCAGCATAAAGTGACATTAAATGAACAAACAATTTAAGAAAAGGGACTTTTAATCCACTACAATGATAAGGCCACATAACAGGCTGTGAACACCCGAATTTGAATGTATAAAGGTTGTTTTACTGCCACTATACCACTAGTGACACTGCATAATCCATGTGTTATCGCACTATGCATCTAGTATTGTTATTATAATATAATATTCCACTACTGTTATTGGAATCGTCACCGTTATGTAAAAGTAAGGTTATAAAGAGGTTATAGTAAAGAGTGTACTAAGAATCAAATCCTGTACCTTTAATTATTGATACAAAAACAGCCAATGTTATTTGTTATATGTTTTTTATAAGCCTTGAAGATGTTCTAAAGTACAGGCCTAAACCTCACCATATAAAATTCTTGTTTGAATTTTTAAATTATATTAACGTTATGAATTTAATTAAACAAAAGCAAGGATTGCTATGTTTTTCATTGAGGAGTCCACAAAAGCAAAGACAAGGTCTTATATGTTTCGCACCTGTCGGTTTGTTATTGAAAGTTGAATTCCTTGGTCGAAGCCGGTATATTCCGGTAAGGATGACCATTTAGCCTTCCTTTCCTTGAAGTGGGCCTTAAATTATAGCGTGCTCGTCGAGAACTGACGTATCCAAGAAGTAATCAAACTTCAATATTGTGCATTAGTGATTTCACAATTTGCAATCACGATTTCTCTTGTTTTGTGTATTCGTTTGGAATGGGTCATTTTACTTGAAATTTCCGTTTTTATTATTTCTTAAATTCAATGTTGAATTATTGGACTTCTTTTGTTACCTACGAGGTGTTTTGATCCTCTCTTTTTTGATAATATTTACTATCACTACAATTGAAGGAACATTGTTTAGTATCCCATTAAATACGACCATGGAAACGCGTGTAAATTGCTTTTATGAGTTTAAACTTGGACACTCGGCATCCCAATTTGCAAGAAACATTACCACCGCATTCTGGTAAGGGTGTTGTAACGAACGGAAATTCGTCGTCGGTTTGAGAAACTTTCTCCTGGTTGATAACTTATAGGAATAACCCATTGTTTGTAGTAGCAAAGGACGTTAAACACCACTAAAAGATCGCCCAGTTCGTTCAAAAATAACTACATTTATTTAGTATCTCGAATTTATAATGTTTTTAAAAGTTCCGTGAATCGCAATTATTGGATCCTACCATATGAAGTGTCCGTTTATATTATTTTTGGAATTCGAAGTGGAATTAGTGGTCTTCTGTTGTTTACTATGTATACGCTTACATGTTGGACTGATCTGTTATTAATCGTTTCTTTTTTTCATAACATTTACTATCACTAGCATTGAACGAACATTGTTTCCATCAAATATGGAAACGCCATTTTCATGGAAGAAACATTGCTAGCGCGTGGGGGGGGGGGGGAGGGTTTTGCGATGAACTGACCATTCACCATCCTTTTGAGAAATTTTCAGCTGGTGAAAAAGATTAATTCGTAAGTTATTCGTTTCTCCTTTCTACACAGAGGTAAAACTGTCACATCCGCATCGTACTGCAGGGATATTTAAGAAATGCAACAAAAACTTATCAAAAAGCTACCTGCATGGGTAAATCGGGAAGGACCTATATTCTTACACGACAAAGCCAGACTTCATGTTTCACCATAGACAGTCAACGAATTAAGCGATCTGGATTACGAAGTCCTCCCATACCCATCTCATTCGCCAGACATATTCCCATCAGATTAACACCTGTTCTGAAATTTGATCATTTTTGAAAATGGTTCACAAGTCTGAAACTCATTTTCAGACTTTATTTTATCCCAAAACCATGATTTTTTTCAGTTCTAGGATTGAAAATTTGATAACGCGTTGGGAAAAATGTTTAGAAAATGAGATTACATATTTTGAATAAAAATATTTTGATTTTATAATGTTGGTTTACTAAATATCCTTTACTTTGAAAACGTGCATTTCATATAAACCGACCCAATATCACAGGCCCGTAGAACAATGGCCAATGTGTACGATTTGCTCATAATGTGATTAGTTCTTAGTATAATTCAAGTATAATAATATAATTTCATAATAATAATAATATTTTAAATCTATCTTAATCACTTAATATACCCTATGCAATGTTATTATTATGTTATTCTGTTACTATCAGTAGAATTATCATTATCTTCATGTTATCGTTTTTTTAATGCAATCTATAAAATTTCATCGGTTGAAGTTGCATAATTCTTCGAACGGAGCGGTGATAATGTCTTAAAATAATATTTTAACTCAAATTTTATTTTGCGTAATTTATTGCATAATAAATTTTCATATTACTGAGTTTACTTTGTGTACTCGCCGTCTTATTAATTGAAGTATTTGTCATGAATTACTGTTATTCAAGGGTTTACACAAACCCGGTAATTTTTTTTACTTCCATTACCCAGCTGCTGCTGTTGGGCTAGCACCAGAGTATACTTAACAAGGCTTTAACTCTACGAATTTATATTATTTGGTAGTCAATAACACACATTTCAGGATATTCATCTACGTATGCTACTGCCAGGATTATCTCTTCAACTTGTGAACCGATTTTATTTTTGGTATTTCTGTAGATTGTAGCGTCTAAAAATCGACCTAACAAACCACTTTGCATGCTTTCATAAAATAACAACTTTATGGCATTCAAACTTATATATAATCTTTTTTTCTTGTTGGTGGCGAACTAAATGAGACTTATATTTATCCCACACTTTGTATGTAAATTAAAATTTAAGATTAATTTTTTATTTATAATATGTTATATATATAATATGTTATAAGGAAGACAATTTTTAAGGTGGAGTTAAAAAAAAAATCTATTAAATAGGGAAAACTGTTTATTGATTATTTACTCCCTATTTAAGAGAATTGTTGTCTTCTACCAGGACCACTTTCTTCCTCATATATATATATATATAAGATCAACTAATATTATTCAAGTATAATATGTTAATGTACAATCGTTAGAGAAATTGTGTTTTCATCACTCCCCTAATTTTCTGAATGGCATTGTGGCTTCTTTTAAAATTTTTGCTGAAAATATCTCAAACTTCAACTGCTACCTCTGCCATTTTGTAAAATCCCGGCTGTTTCGTTAAATATCTTTTTCAGATAATTATAAAATTTATCATATATAATTGTATAATTAATAATTCCTTACCCAAAAAGAGGAGATTGCTGGCGGATATCCCAGACACCAGGACAACCAAGTAGAGGAGAACCACCCGCATTCTTTGGCTAGCGTTGACTGATCGTCGCGACCTTCCAGCTGCTAGCAAAACTTGTTTCCTGCGTCAATTTCGGTTTTATTGTTTTTTCTTCAAGACGCCGTGGTCAGTTCCCCCTTCGTGGCCATTCTTAGCTTAGTAATCTCTTCTTAAGCAAGGAAAACTTTGTATGCAAATCGTTGGAAGTTAATTTGTTACAAACCACTACTACTCATTGATTACTTCATTTCAATATAACTCATGAACCTATTAATGCTTTTTATTTATTGTTGGAATTAAAATGAAGATAAATGTTTCTCTCACCGGCTAATACTGCTTTGTGGGAAAGAACAAATATCGATCCGTCATTGAGTGTAATATTTTCTCAATCAACTATTGGAACCTTCACACCAAACTTTCCTCATTCCTTCTACAAAATGCAATTGCAATGAAATTTTTCAAGCAGGTTTTAGTTGTGACTGTGAAATCTGCCTTGAAGCAAGCTAACCGATTTTTCATTGATTTATCAGATGAAAACTAAAATACTAACAGTAATTTATTTTCAAAGTTGTTAATAAGATTCGATATTCAATAGCTCCCTCATTTCCCAACGTTAACAAACAATCAATCATCTTGTTTTTTTTCCCTATCTATTACATCCATGAAGGTGCAGATAAACGCTTCGTTAGTTCGAACCCTCTTGTAGTTTCTTCCATACGTCCCGTTGGAGAGGAGTATAACTACTTGTATTATCTATTTAGATATAGAAAAATATATATTAGTAATGCATAAGTTAGGCAGGTATTATATTGTACTTATTAAAAACATCGGAACTGTATAAGTTTGCTCAATTTCGTACATGATGGGTTCGAAACTGCGAGTTGATAAGAATTGTCTGAGTACGTACGATCTTAAACTTCAGGCACCTTTTGACTTGCTTTGTAACGCAATGCAACACTTTTAAAACTTGCTACTGATATTTTTACTATTTAAACAAGCTCACAACAGGTGAGTGTTCATTTCCGTTTTGAATTTCGAGCTTAAATAATTCACCAATTTACTTACATCTTTCAAGAAGGGAGAAAACCTTTGCATTCATTATATTTAAGTAATCAAAGCTAGTTACCTATACACGTTAAAAGCATAACCATATCTACATTTCACATAACCATACCTACATCTCACAAAACCATACCAACGTTTCTGTAGTCAAGAAATGGGGTTCGATAGTATGAACTCATTCTGAAAAAGGAGTCTCTGGCCCAAAATAGGAACCCCATCTTTAGATTTATAGGGTTTCGGCTACTCGAGCCATGGCATCTTTGCACAACATCGGACTACCTTTGAGGAGTAGCATCTGCACAATAATTGGAAATCTATTTTTTTCTGATGATTTTTCTTTGCCATTGCAAAACCTATAAATATCATGTAACAGTTTCAATCTTTTCGTGAATAATTGCTTCCTCACATTGTCAACGGATTTCTCTGGGGTACGATTCCTTTCCAATATACTAGAAACGCTTTGATTTGGCTTTTATATCGCAGTAGATTTCCTCAAACTGTTCACCGTACGTTTTTGGGAAATTTTTAAACGCAAATATATTTAAAGCAAGAGAGCAATTACAAATTTCCTAAACTTGTTAGAACAATTCATACTATTATAATTTTGGACATCTTTTTTAAGTTTTTTTCCTCAGGTGGAGATGATTCCACCAACACGATCCAGATATTATCAATCCACCTACTGCTGAAGTGTTCTTTCTAAGATCTTAGATAAGTTTGGGGATGAGTATAGACTTAGTTTGCTTTTGTTACATATGAGTTGTTTAATAAACATATATCATAATTTTCAATTTTACATTATATTATGGCCAAACAATATTCTCAATCCATTGCACATAGGCGGAAACCCTGGTATAAACACCAGGAGTTATAGAACCACATCCGATCCCGAATGAAGTAATTCCGATCTGGGAATACATGCAGTAAGGCTCTTTTAGAACGATTTGCAAAGGCCCTCCGGAATCTCCCTGCCAACATAAAAAATGTATTTTATTACTATTTCCATAGAAGGTTGTAAATACTTAAACATTAACATTAAATAAGCAAATAATTAATTAACCTATCAAGCCGAGTTCTCATTGTTATAAATACTGAAAGAAATGCCTGAACCATTTAGTTCCATGCTCCTCATCATCGAAAACACCTACTTTCTTTTATCCCCTTAAGGTTTTTTCAGACAAACCAAGCCTGTTCAGAAACAGAGTATCTTCTCTTCGATTCAGTAATGTTACAAACGAAGTTATAATCAAAGATTTAGGGAATTTTATTCTTCCCTATAATATTTAATTTTTTTTGGGTGGAGAGGGAAAGGGTGGAGTATTGGTGCACCGTAATATTAAGCTCATTCGTATTTCGCTAGCATCATTTCCTGAAAGGTTCAGCTGGAAGCTGCAGTGGTTGACATCCTCCAAAGGAGCGAATAAATATTTTCCCTTCGTCCATTCCCAATTAGCTTCTAAAAGGGGATTCCCGGACTATTGGGCCATAAAAGTCCTGATAGAGCATGGTGGCTATAGGGCCAACCAACATAGATCTTCTTCAAAGTCGACTCTTTGCGCCCTATGTGTAGCGTTATAGAATCTACTGAACACGGAGTAACGTCCTGCACCACGTCCGAAGCACAAGAGAACTCTACTAGAGGAAGACAGGCATGTACGATATCGACCTTCTCCTCCTCGTGAATGAAGAAAATTGAGCACATATTTACGAGTTCTTTTAAGGGTAGAAGGTGCAATTGGGAAAGGAACATTTTCAGTAACCCCCCCCCCTTGAGCTAGGATGGAAAACTTTGAGATACACTAGTTGGGAAATATTCGTAGAGGTATCTTTTGGTTGCGACTACCATCATAATAATAATGCACCAAATAAATAGTATAATATATGTTTCAAGTTACCATGTGTTTTTTCACTATTGTGATGACCTAGTTTGAAATAAAGGTATTGTGGGACCATTTTGGAATAAGACCTTTTTCATACGGAAGCACGATATCCGACTCCTATCATGATCGGACCATGTGAAAAAGACCTAAGAGTATTTAATTATCTTTTTTCCTATAGCCTTATAAACCTCAATGACTTGGGCATTAGCATTGTATACATTGGAATATTATTGTTTAACATTTTCTGAATGATATTTCTGAAATAATATACTTCTTCTTCTTTTACTTCCTCTTGTGCCATTTCTAGCGTCGAGCCTGGAGGCTATTTGGTTTCCATTGAATAGATTTTCTACCAGCGACGGAGACCCCTTATCCTTGGGACAACTGGTCTCCTGAATATTTATCTCCCCTCAGGAGAAAAGGGGAACGGGCTATACCACTCCTGTACTGGGTTTCCCCCAACCTGAAGGACCAGTGGCTAATTGCAGTCAGATGACTGGGCGATGGAGCCGCCACCTCCTTACGCCATCGAAATAATATACATAAAATAAAAATACCGCTCTTGGCCTAAGAAGACACAGATTCAACTTCTTTGAATTGACATAAGATTCGTCTGGGCAGCGGGAGTGGATCCGGCACGAACGGGATTCTACTGGAAATTATTATGGAAACTACACCAGCAGAGAGGGCGAAGAAGGTGGCCTTCCATTCGGTGGATCTGACGCGTGGGGCAACCCTGGTTTGGGGATAGAAAAACAAACTAAAAGAGAAGATTGGTCCCTAAAGTTCAAAAAGTCAGCCAATCTTGAGGAAGAAAAGTTGAAATTAAATTGAGGATTGAGGCATGGTGCCTACCTCAACCTCATTATCACAATTAATAAGAGCTAAAAAAATTCCACAAAAAATAAAAATACCTAGGTTACATAAACTTTAATTAAAAGTATCAGATTGTCGATGGCATATCAAGAAATATTAGCCTAGTCTATTAATTCCAATGCATAATACTTACCTGGCAGGTATCCTTTCCGCGGGTACCTCCAGAGCACATCATTATGTCTGGTTTGATCCCTTTCGAGAGTTTAGGCCAATGAATGCCATAAGCACTCACGCACTTGTCGCCATCGACGAGATCTAGGGGTACTTTCTGAAGAATATTACTAGTCACCCTGTTATAATCTAACATAAATATGATTTAGATGTTACTTAAATTATTAAACATCATATTAAAGCTGTTGAAAAAAATGTATAATCACCAACGGATGTGAATCCCCAGCCAGAAGCAATCGCTGATGGACGGTCGATATTTATGTCTGTATGGAGGCACAACGGCCGGATACTGGGTCCCAATACCACCTCCTTTTCCAACTTTAACAACGATAGATCGTGATAAACTTTAGTTGGAGTAAACAAGGGGTGGTTTATTATTTGGGAGACTTTTATATCAATTGAAGTCGCATCATCTTTGCTGTCCTGAATTTCCAGTGCCCCAAGCCTGACGAAAAGTTGATCACTACAACATAATGAGGTCTCATGTAAGTTATTATTAAATTACATTAAATAATAAAATATAGTTAATGTAATAAAATAATTATTTATAATTATTGCAATAAAGTGTTAATTTTATTGATCGGTTCATATATGTTTTTTGTTTTGGATGGGAGGGGGGTGGTTTATGGATATATTTACTATAGATACATGAGCTGCAATAGATCCTTCGAAGTGTTAGCTTAAGTGTTAATAAGTCCGAAGGACCAATATATAGTTAGAACATCAAATTAGAGTTTGAATGTTCGGTTTGATTATAATAGTTGTTAATCAGTTCCTTGAGAGTAATAAAGTACTGAAGAGGGTGATTATATAGTCTTCGCTGAGTAGCCGGAACTTAAGGAGATGTATCTAATGAGGCTCTAGATATTGTTTCAACCATAAAAAAGGCCATAATAACATGACCAGAACATCCAAAGAATGTAGCGAGGTAGACTCCATAAAATGATGGTCGAGGATCATCCGCGTGGAAGAAGAACCAGCGGTTGACCTAGACTTGGTTGACTGCAAGAAGTTGAAGTCGACTTTCGTTCGTTGGGCGTCGAAAGATGGAAGGACAGAGGTCTGTGTGGAGGAGAATGGTTGTGGAAGTCAAGGTCCTTAACCATAAAGTAGTTAGAGATAGATAGCTATATGTATGAATCTAATGGATTTTTTCCAACACTCTCACCGTTAAGATGTTGAGTATCAGCCGACCTCATGATTCAAGTATATTGGATAAATAACTAATCCAATACACTATTTATTAATTTATGTTATCTAACAAATCTATGTAATCTATCGGATCAGGAAGAATGCTCAGTGAGCTCAGTTATGGTTATGGATACGGAAACGAACAAGAGCATTTAAAATCATTACAGTTTAATATAGTCTGACAATTTAGAAAACGTCCTGCGCAGAAGGCGCTTCTGGCTGGCCGCACATAGGAAAGCCACTTCCTTTCCCCACTACCTATATCGCTTCACACGCCTATTCTCTTCATAATGACTATAATTATGCTATTAAAATAGGCTATGCTCGAAAAACATTGTTTTCTAAATTGTCGTACTCCAACAATGGCATCTTCAAAATATCTTTATTGATTTTTACAACTAGAAACGGGAATCACTAAAGATGAACGGTAAAAGCAGCAGTAAGGCAGAAAAATGAAAAAAAATCAACATAACTTTGTCCCTGATTAAAATGCACATAAATTTTTGTTTAATTAAGTTTTATTTTTATTTCTTAGGTCTCAAATAATAAAGTATACAAGTAAACTAATGAAAATTCTAAATTCTGTTAAATTACTTAAATCTTAGGAAACAGTGAGCTGCTGTGAGGACGAACTTCGGGCTGATGAGACTTCCACCGCAGAACCACAACATGACATTTCCTTCTCTCTTGACTCCGATCAGGGCCTGTAACAACGAATGCATAATTAAATCGTATAACCTACTTAGCACATTATTTAAAACCAAAATAATAAGTTTAATGTGACGATTGTTCTGTTTTCCCTATTTAATAGAGTTTATTATTAGTTTCGCACCCCTCCTGACTTGTCTTCATGCCCCCTAGATTGGGAACCACTGCGCTATGGGGTCTGCAGACCTTCTCGAGACTCACCCAGCTTTTGGCGGTAGAACGTCACATCTACCAAATTACCTCCCTGTACAAACGTTTACTTAGTAGCATTGCAGTAATACCATACAGAAGCCTAGTGGAGACTAAATGGAATCTCAAATCGACCATGAAAATTTTAAATGTATTTTAAGTAAGGAGATATAATAATAAACCGAATGTTTTATGATGCGTGCACAAGATTGTTTGCCAATTCAACGTCACTTTATACTCTTACACCAAATGGGACAATGCTGGAGTGGGAGGCCTAATTTTGCCTATCCTGGTTTAATTAGGCTCGGGGCCCCTGCTTAACGTCCCTTCCGAAGGACGATGTAACCAAAGATTTTTTAATCCCTAGGGCCACCTGTCGGGCTACAAACCTGCGATCTTGGGCTTAATAGTTTGTTATGCTAACCACTTGACCACAGGTCGCCCCGTGTGTTTTAGATTGGTTTTTTCCGTTAGAATAAATAGATAATTATAAATATTACTCAGTTTCAATTGGATCTATGTTGATAGAGAATTCGAGTAGCCACAGAAGGTCGTAGGGTATCGATTACACAACTAGTTTTGTATTAATGTAGGATGGAAATTTCTTCCCCCCCTAGTTTTGTATTAAATTAAATATTTTATGACTTAAAAATTCTTAGACTACTTAGAATTAATTCTTAAAATAATGATAGTATTAAGGTTTTCAAAAAGTTCAACAAAAAGATTTAATTGTTGGAAATGAGTTGTTACCATATGAGGTAACTCGTTGATCTTGGCATCAGTCCCTCCCATAGCTACTATCAAAGGTGGTTTATTTTCCATGTCACATGTGTCTATTGTAAGGTTTGCTGAAGAAAGTGAGGAAACCGTCTGGTTGAAGACATACTTGGCGTACTCTCTGCACTCTGGAATTACATTGAAATATGTCATTCCAACTATTACTGAAACTGAATCGTGATTACAAAGATTTTTTTCTTTTTCTACTCATGGTTAATACCAAGATTTATTGATAAAGGTCATGAATAATCAAGTCTAAGATAAAGTAATGACTCACTCTGTTCTGCTTTCTTTCCTCCTTGCGGTCGTGAGGACAAAGAAAGATCTTCATCCAATGTCCCTTGCGGCTCAGGAGGACAGCAGATGATTGGTTGAGAACCGACAAAGCTGCAGAGCTTCACACCGCCATATTTCTCTAATCCATTCTTCAAACCCTTGCAGGTGGTGGCTGCTTTGCAAGTCCAAGGTTCTGTTCCGTTCTTGCATACTTCGTTCAAGCCTACTTTAATTAATTTATTCACATTAGTTGCTCTTGGCTCATTATAAAAAAAAAACCTGCAATGTTCAATAGAGCACATTGACAAAGCATTACATGAATTATTCAGCTGTAATAAATTGTTGTTAATTGTACTTGTGGTTTAGAAGGGTTCCATGAAACCCATCTCTTTATTTCTTGTTTGATTTAAACTATTTTAAAAGTCTGTATGTATACATGTAACGGAATCTTTGAACTTGATTTTTTGCCATGGCAATACAATAATTAAATAAGTTTATCTCATTATCCTGACCAGGATCTTCAGGATTTAAGCGTTTTCATAACCGAAGACATGGTTGTGTCTTATGCCAAATAGTAAGGGGTGTACTAAGGCATAGAAATCTTTGAAACCAGCTTATAACTACTGGCAGGATCAACTGGGGAGTTTTGTATATTTTGCAACAAAAAATTAATAGTTTAAAAAACAAGTAAGTAACCCAACTAAAAAGTAGGAAAAAAATAAAGAACACTCGTTCATATCCAGACGAAATGAAAAGTAGATAATGAATAGTAGTTTGAAAAACTAAAAAATATACTTTAATAGAAAACAGAACTAAAAGTAGAAAATAATTTCAAATAGGTTCAAAATAAGAATAGAGTAATAAACAAAAAAAAATGTATTATATCGTAAAAAAGCGTGGGGTGATTTTTAAGATATTTTCACAATGGCTCTACTTTTACCTCCATCAGTGAATTAATTCTTTAAAATTAACATCAAGCACCCCATGCTTTTTTAACGATTTTTTTTTTATCATCACTCTTATTTAAAGTTATTGAAAATTATTTTCTACTTTTAAATTTTGTAAACTACTATTTATTTAAAAGTTATGTGTTACTGATTTTCAAATTTAACTTGAAACATTAAAAAAAATGTACAAAACATTACCTAAAAACAGTATGTTATGTGCGGTCACACCAGACAGAACAAATAAGCTTAGAAGCAGATACATCCCAGAGGTGGAGTGGACTGGCATTGGCAATCTAACATCAGAGACAAGAACTTGCTAGTCAACTTCATATTTTATTTTCCTGGAAATACCCCGAGTTCTTTCCTCATCCATGACTTCCTTATCTGCTCAATCTTAACGCGGCTCCGCTTTATTCTAACATAGGACGAAAATAAGTTCCTAAAATTGTCAGGTCTTCCTGACTGACTCATCTCCACATAGGGCAAAAAAAATGAAACAAACATTCGTGGAAATCATATCGGTGATACCAAGGCAAGTATCAAAAATGAAAAGACACAACTTTTTACAAGAGTGAAAAAAATATTTCAAAGTTCATACAAAAGCATTGTGTATCGTCAAACATATTTTACATGTGTCATTCGTTATACGTGGTTTTGTGCCTTATCGACCAGGAATAGTTTTTAAACAAAAAACATAATAGTAGGATGAAACCCATTGGAAAAATGAGAGTATATACAAAAATGACAGGAAAAATAATTGACGGGAAATCTGAGGTCGGGAAGTGGAAGGGGGGGGGTTTAAGGGTAAAAAAACGGTTTATCTCGATTTCCGGCAAAACTACAAGTCCTATGGAAAAAAAGTTAAATTGTAAAGTTGTAGGTAATAAAAAGATCTATAACTCTTGTTGTATTTATGTGAAAAATTCAAATAACCAAGTTTTTGGTTTTTAATTTTTATCTTTTACAAAAACAATTTTTTTTTGTGGTGAAAACTTACCTTTTTATGTCCCAAACACACTGTATTTTTTAAATTTTTAAATATTTATTTGTTTACCTTATTTTGACTTTTTATCGAAAAAGCACCCTAATTTTCAATCGAAAATTCTCACGTCAAAATATCTGGGTTTTTAAAAAAAGTCGGTGGGGATATTGTTCGTGGAATTCTCTACTTTCTGATGGTGTAAAAAATATATACATTACTATGGTAAATGTTCTCAGGAAATGTAAAGAAATCTCGAAGCCGACAATTATTTTTAATCGTTCTGTACAATAGACAAGACCTCGATAGAAATTGCCAGAAATACTAATATAACTGTCATAGTTGTGGGTCAAGATATTGATCTTTTGGTCCTTTTGAATCAACTAAATTCAAATAATCATGACATTTATTTTCTCAAGCCAGGTTCTGGAAATTTGTGTGAGGGTCTATTTTTCACGTCTAATAGTTTCCAATATGAATCCTTCAAAAATATCGTTGCCTTTTTGCATTGTTTTTCTGGTTGCAATATAACATCTGGATTTGCCGGAAAAAGAAAAAAAGTATCGTAAATTCATCATTGTCAAATTTGGCCAATATTTTATATAAAAAGGATGCAAGCAAAGAAGATATCGAAAAAATGGATTACAATTAATCAAATCAATTTATAAATGTAAAAATGATAATATAACACTGAATCAAATCGAAAATATCAATTGGCAAAAATTAAATCATCTTTCATATTGGCAAATCTCCCACCCACAGAAGGTGCAGCAGAACAACATTGTTACAGGCTATATTATCAGCTTCCAATTTGGCTTGGTAACGAACTGGCAGCAACAGATTGCGGGTGGAAGCAACATCAACGTGGCTTTATGCCCAAATTTACAGAAAAGGAATTCATTCCGGAAATATTGCTCAAAACTATTTGCTGCAGCTGTGAAACAGGATGTAATAGTTTAAAATGTGGGCGCCGGAAACGGTTTAAAATGCACAAATTTATGCTCAAATTGTCATGGTTCTAAAAAATACTCCAATGTGAAAGAGGAAGTCAATGATTCAGATGAAATTAATTTTAAATAAATAGCTCAAAATTGTAACATAATGATTTTTAAAAAATTGTCGTATTCGAGTTTTTTTCGTTTCTTTGCATTTTCTGAGAACATCTACTGCAGTAATGTACACCATCAGAAAGTAGAGATTTTAACGAACAAAAAGCCCACCGACTTTTTTTTTTAAACAGTTATTTTGACTTGAGAATTTTCGATTGAAAATTAGGGTGATTTTTCGGTATTAAGTCAAAATAAGGTGAGCAAATAAATATTTAAAATTTTAAAAAATACAGTGTGTTTGGGACATAAAAAGGTAAATTTTCACCAAATTTCGTGAAAAAAATTTGTTTTTGTAAAAGATAAAAATAAAAAACAAAAATAAATACAAAAGTTGTAGATCTTTTTATTGCCTACAACTTTGCCAATTACTTTTTTCCATAGGACTTGCAGTTTTGCCGGAAATCGAGATAAACCGTTTTTTACCCTTTAACCCTCCTCCTCTTCCACTTCCCGACCTCAGATCGCCCGTAAATTATCTTTCCTTTCATTTTTGTTATATTCTCTTCCTTTTCCAATGGGTTTCATCCTACTATTATTTTTTTCACTCTTTACCAATTTCAAAGGCTTCTGCACTGGTCAATTATAGATGGCCTTGTATGAATGTTATCGACTAATGTATTTTATTTAGCCAGAAACACATTAAACATATTAGTTAGCTTGATTGTAAATTATTTATGATAATATTTCTATAAGGTACAACGTAAACTATCGAATGTGGTATCTCAGTTAGTTTGCATTGTATATTTAAATAGTTAAAACAGCAAAATAATAAAATAAAAAAATAATTAAAACAGCAATTACAAACAACTAAATATATCACAATCGATAGTATAATATAAAACACCTAGTTGGTTTTACAAAAATTGCAACAGCTAAGACACACACATATTCGATACTTTGCAATGCAAGGACTTTGTTCGGGACCGAATCGCATTATTTTTTTTAATTAGGTCACATTAAAATTTTGTTTAATGTTTACATTTATGTTTGTTTTATATAAGATTACATTTATATGTATTTGGTGAAAGGTCTTTTAATTTAATAATAATAATAATAATAAGGTAATAACAACAGTAATAGGAAGGAAGAATGGAGGATTAGAGTCCATGTTTATCGTCAACAACAACAACGTCCTGTTACAACTCTGGGACTATGACCAGTTCAGTGCTAACAGCCGGGCCGGCTCGATACCTTCTCATCGCTCAGACGAGCACCTTTTTTGTCATCGCTCAGACGAGCACCTTTTTTCATCGCTCAGACGAGCACCTTCTTCATCGCTCAGCCGAGCACCTTTTTCATCGCTCAGACGAGCAATAATGAATTTTGCAATTCAGACACGGAAGCTTGAAGATTGACTTCATACGGAAGCTACATCTGCCTGGGTTCGTACGAATTGTATAAAGGTTTTATGCGCATAAAATAAAATTAGACCAGTTTAAAAATGTTTATAGTTTAGTTTATAGTTTTAATTTTTTTTTCTTTAGAATAAGATTTTGTTTCTTTCATTTATGAAGTGTTTTTTTTTATTTCACGAAAGTTCACCACAATATCACAAAAACTAAGTGTTAGAAATTACAGTTGTATAATTTTAATTATGTATTTGGTGCAACAATCACCAATTAAAATGTATCACCTTTTATTGTCAAAACATCGCACTCCGGCGCAGTCCAGTTAAAATAAAATTTATTTTTATTTTAATTTTTTTTTTATTAATCATCCCTTTCCCAGTTGATAACGTTGAGACAGATTGGGTGATAAAACATTTGGTCCTCCGAGGTCGGATTGCGGTGGTGTGACAAAAAGGTTATACTATAAGTTATTTATTTAATATTTTTATTTTTTTATTAGGTTATTATTGTAATATTTTCAACAACAAAATTCTAGTTCGCGTGGGCTCGAACATTCTGTTCATTCACAGTATTCTCTGAATCATAATTTTACCTTCGTATTAACGTGAGAAATTTTTCGAATTGAACCTTCCAATAATAATTTTTTTTTCTCTTTTTCCTTCCCTTTTCTTCTTCAACATGGCTACTGAGAAAGATATTGAAAAACATTTGAAGTATTTAAAGTCGAAGTTATCAACGCTTCAAGCCAGAATCAAGGGAGTGACAGACCAAGGAAGACGGGTTGCCACCGATGCTTCACACAAACCACTTTTTTACGCCATGTATGATGATTTAACTTCCTTTCGGCTACAAATGGATCAAACCCAAGAAGAAATTACACAAATGTATTTTCAAGGAGGTCGTGAAAAAGAATATCCCGATGAAAACGAGAAAGCAAGAAAGGAAAATTCCGACCGTTACTATTATGAATGTAAAATTTTATACAAACGTCTAACTGAAGAAGATGCCAAAACAACACGAATTGGTTCGACAGACCAATCGGTAAATGCAACTGCCTCATTAAATGACTCCAGAAATCCACGAGGGCGTTTGCCCAAAATTAATCTCCCAATTTTCAATGGAAACCCTCTTGATTGGCCTCACTACCGCGATACCTATGAAGTTCTAGTTCACAAGGATGACGGTTTAGATAAAATTGAAAAATTTCATTACCTGAATTCGACTCTAAGAGATGATGCTCTAAATCTTATTAAAAATCTCCCAATTCAGGAGCTGAATTATGACTTGGCTTGGGAAAGGCTTATTACTCGATACAATAATAAACGCATTTTAGCCTCTCTTTATGTTCAACGGTTATTAGCATTCAAGCCAATAACTGGATCACCGACGTTATCGTCCTTAAGGCATTTCTTGGATTGCATGGTGGATAATGTAACACAATTTCAGCAGCTACACCTGGCGGATGAAACTGGATTTATTCTATTCAGTTTAGCTATGCGGTGTTTGGATGCATCAACTAAAAGAGCTTTCGAACAAAAACATATTGACGTCGAGTTCCCTACCTTTGACCAGCTTACAAAGTTTGTGACTCAGCAATGTAAAGTTCTGGAATTATCTTCATGTCTATCCGAAGATAATAAAATTCAAGAAAATACCAACCGCAAGCCCAAAGGACATTCATTTATCGTTTCAACGCCACCAAATTCTCAACAGAATAAAGCATTACGTACTTGTTTTTTATGCAAACAAAACCATTATTTAACGAGCTGCCCTCGTTTCAAGGCAATGACTGCCAAAGAACGGTTTGAATCAATAAAGAATTACCCAGGTTGTCGCTATCATCTCACCTTGACTCATTCAACTCAAGAGTGTAAAAACAAATCATGTTGTGCATATTGTCAAAAATCTCACAATTCACTGCTGCATTTCTCGAGCCGAAATAACCAATTTAATAGCCAAGCAAATGATGCCATAACACCTGTGGCCAATCAAAATCCACCTGAAACATATTCTTCAGTAACGACACATGCTTGCCAAGACAACAATGACATATTGCTAAGTACGGCTATCGTGCATTTACAGGATAATAAGTCGATGTTTAAACCAATTCGCATCCTCCTAGATTCCGGGTCACAGTGTACATTGATCACCCAATCATGTGCGAATGCTTTTCATCTCCATATTGAGAAAGTGAAAAGAAATCTTTCAGGAGTGGGACAACATCTAACAGAGGGAATAGGAACAGCTCGTTGCATATTAAAGCCAAGAAACAGGCACGGTCCTTTATTATCCACGCAAGCAACTGTTGTGCCGAATATTACTGGTAAATTGCCAACGAGTCAAGTACCCCGTAGGGTCCAACAGAAAATCGCATCATATGCTTTAGCGGATCCTAATTTCTTTGAGCCTCGAGAAATTGACATTTTATTGGGAGCTGATTTGTTTTGGAAAATTCTTCGGAATGGAGTACGACGAATCGAAGGTGAGGAAGCCACGTTAATGAACACCGTATTCGGATGGGTGGTTTTAGGACGAATTCACAATGTTGAACCTAGTTACACAGCTTCGTTGCATATTTTATCCACATCAACCATTGACAACTTAATCGAAAAATTCTGGGAACTGGAAGAACCCGCTTCTCCAAATATTCCATCGAATCCTGAGGATGTCGCGTGCGAAACTCATTTTGACCAAACTCATTATAGATTACCGTCTGGACGATATGGGGTTCGGTTACCTTTTAAAGGTACACCACCTGATTTGCGTGATGGCAACCAACAGGCTTTAAAACGTTTTTTCTCCTTGGAATCTAAATTTTCAAAAAATCCAGATTTAAAAAATTCATATTCACTCTTTATGGAAGAATATCGACAATTGGGACACATGAGGCCAACCACTGGTCAAGCCAAGTATATAATACCACACCATGGTGTTGTCAAAAGGGATAGCTCATCCGCTAGGCTTCGAGTGGTTTTCGATGCATCAATGCGTTGTAAATTTGGTTCATTGAATGATTTTCTTTACGCAGGGCCAAAACTGCAGTTGGACATAGCAGATATAATAATAAACTTTCGCACCCACGAGATTGCCTTCACTGCTGACATTTGCAAGATGTACCGGCAGATTGAATTACATAAAGATGATCGCTGTTATCAACATATTTTCTGGAGGTCAGCTTCCCACGAAGAGCTAAAACAGTTCGAGCTCACGACTGTTACCTATGGCATATCTGCTTCGCCATTCTTGGCCTTACGTGTCATCAAACAGTTAACAATGGATGAAGGCAAGTGTTTTCCTGAAGCCGTACAAGCTTTGTCGCAGGATATGTATGTTGATGATATCGTCACTGGATCGGATTCACTAGAAGGAGCATTAATTCTTCAGAAACAGTTAATCGATATATTGGAAAAGGGTGGATTTCAGCTCAGAAAGTGGGCCAGTAACTCTCAAGCACTTCTAAACGTGATCCCAGAAGAGTATCGTGAACAGGCCGTGAAGTTGAACCCCAAAGATGACCTTTCAATTAAAATTTTGGGGATGCACTGGGACCCATCCAACGACATGTTCTCTTACCATATCCATGATTTACCAACAGTTACCACTAAGCGCTCCATACTATCCACAATCGCCAGAATTTACGACCCCTTAGGTTATCTCTCCCCCGTAGTGTTTTATGCCAAGGTGATCATGCAGGAACTTTGGAAACATCGTTTGAAGTGGGATGACCCTATACCTACAGACATTAACAACAAGTGGTCAACTTTTATTAAAGAATTAAGATCAATATCAAGCATTCAAATACCAAGAAGTCTCAAACTAAAAACAGCTATCAACACCCAATTAATAGGCTTTTGTGACGCCTCACAACGAGGTTATGCTGCTATGCTTTTTCTTAGGGTCGAACATACTAATGGAGACGTTCATGTTTCTTTGCTTAAAGCCAAAACAAAACTCACTCCCATTAAAACCATTACGATTCCTCGACTCGAGCTGTGTGGAGCTCACCTTTTAGCGCTACTGTATGACTCCATAAAAGAATTTTTAAGGCGCTTGAATGTTGACGACATTTACATGTTCACGGATTCGACTATAGTGTTAGGGTGGTTGAATACTTTACCCCATAAGCTTAACATCTATGTCGCAAATAGAATTCTACAAATATTAGAGAAAACCGAGCGGACATATTGGTTTCATGTGGATTCATCTGATAATCCTGCTGATGGTGCCTCCAGAGGCATGACCCCTTCTGATTTTTTGAAATACCCACTATGGTGGGCGGGTCCTAAATGGCTACTTCAACCGACAACCGAGTGGCCTAAACCAACCAATATTGATACAAATGTTGTACTCCCTGAAATTAAACATGAAAAGAACATCCTTCTGACATCAAACGTTCAAGCAAGCACTTATTGTTGGTGTATCTGGTTAGAGAGGTTTTCTTCATTCACTAAATTATTAAGAGTAGTCGCTTATCTCTTTCGATTTATTAATAACATAAAAACATCCAACATCAAAACGATAGGACCCTTTACAGTTCCCGAAATTCACTTTGCCGAGGTCACCATTATTAAATGGACCCAGCAACAATATTTTCCCAAACTTTTCGCTGAGCCAGCTCTGCTATGCCATGAGAAGGAATTAGCACGACTCTCACCTTTCCTTGATGGCCATGGACTATTGAGGGTGGGTGGCCGACTTCGTCATTCTGATCTACACTACGACAGCAAACATCCTGTTTTACTACCCCAAAAATGTCACTTATCTAACATTTTGGTTGATCATTACCACCGTATTACACTTCATGGGGGTTTACAGATGATCCAATCCGCTTTACATCAAAAATACTGGATTATTTCCTCCAGACGTTTAATAAAGTTCCGTATATTCAAATGCCTCAAGTGTTTTAAATTAAAGGCGAAACCCTCGCCCCCCTTGATGGGAGATTTGCCGCCTGCTCGGTTCACCAGTGGAAGAGCTTTTCTAAATGTTGGAGTGGATTATGCCGGTCCCTTCCAGTTGAAATTTTCGTCAAGAAGGAATTCCCCTACCACCAAAGGATACATATGCTTATTTATATGCTTAGCAACCAGAGCCTTACATCTGGAGATAGTTTCAAGCCTTACCACTGATGCCTTCTTAGCTTCACTGGATCGGTTTATAGCCAGACGAGGCAAACCTATTAACATCTATTCCGATTGTGGAACCAACTTCGTAGGAGCAGCTAGGGAGATGAAGGAAATTTCAAAATGGTTTGGAGTACCTGCTAATCAACATACCATAGTAAATCACTTGGTAGAGAAAGAAATAACATGGCACTTTAACCCCCCTGCAGCTCCTCACTTTGGAGGCATATGGGAGGCAGGGGTTAAATCAGTAAAACACCATCTAACAAGAATTTTATCTTCTACTCCATACACCTTCGAGGAATTTTACACAATTGCAGTCCAGATTGAAGCCATATTGAACTCGCGCCCACTATATCCGTTATCATCTGAGCCAGAAGATTTCCAATACCTAACTCCAGGTCATTTTTTAATAGGCGACTGTTTAACGTCTCGTCCCACTCATGACTGGACGAATGCGGCTGAAAATCGTCTCAGCAGATGGCAGCTGATTCAGCAACGTACGCAACATTTTTGGACGAAATGGCGTCATGATTATTTGAACACATTACAGCAAAGAATCAAATGGACAAAACAAGCTACGTATTCACCGCAAATTGGTGACTTGGTTTTAATTCATGACATAACAGCTTCGCCCCTTTCCTGGCCAACGGCACGTATAACAGCCTTACACAAAGGTGCTGATGACGTAGTCAGAGTAGTCACCATTAAAACAATTAATAGGGAATTCCAGCGTCCCGTTGTCAACTTAATTCCGCTTCTTAACTCTGAAGCTGATGGATAGCCATGAAGGTTCAAATTTCCATAAAATCTCATGGAAATTTTGGTGGGCGGGATGTTCGGGACCGAATCGCATTATTTTTTTTAATTAGGTCACATTAAAATTTTGTTTAATGTTTACATTTATGTTTGTTTTATATAAGATTACATTTATATGTATTTGGTGAAAGGTCTTTTAATTTAATAATAATAATAATAATAAGGTAATAACAACAGTAATAGGAAGGAAGAATGGAGGATTAGAGTCCATGTTTATCGTCAACAACAACAACGTCCTGTTACAACTCTGGGACTATGACCAGTTCAGTGCTAACAGCCGGGCCGGCTCGATACCTTCTCATCGCTCAGACGAGCACCTTTTTTGTCATCGCTCAGACGAGCACCTTTTTTCATCGCTCAGACGAGCACCTTCTTCATCGCTCAGCCGAGCACCTTTTTCATCGCTCAGACGAGCAATAATGAATTTTGCAATTCAGACACGGAAGCTTGAAGATTGACTTCATACGGAAGCTACATCTGCCTGGGTTCGTACGAATTGTATAAAGGTTTTATGCGCATAAAATAAAATTAGACCAGTTTAAAAATGTTTATAGTTTAGTTTATAGTTTTAATTTTTTTTTCTTTAGAATAAGATTTTGTTTCTTTCATTTATGAAGTGTTTTTTTTTATTTCACGAAAGTTCACCACAATATCACAAAAACTAAGTGTTAGAAATTACAGTTGTATAATTTTAATTATGTATTTGGTGCAACAATCACCAATTAAAATGTATCACCTTTTATTGTCAAAACATCGCACTCCGGCGCAGTCCAGTTAAAATAAAATTTATTTTTATTTTAATTTTTTTTTTATTAATCATCCCTTTCCCAGTTGATAACGTTGAGACAGATTGGGTGATAAAACAGACTTTGATTTTGTTACTATTTGAACCAGGTTAAACCCGCGAATGTGGTACATTCGAGCCTTAAAATACCCAGTTAAAAAAAAAAATAATGCATTTGAAAAAATCACTTACATTGCTTACATGATCACTATGACCGATTCTTCCTTTTCAGAGAAAAAAAATTGCCCTTCACTCTTCTTAACACCATTGTTTTTTAATTTATTGCTTAGCACATTTCTGTGGATACCATATTTTTCAGTTGGTCCTCGAACAAAAATTCTTTACTATCTTATTTCGGTTAAAATTTGTTCCAAAGTATCTGGATATAGTTTCTGTAATCCCTACTTCCAGGTTTTATAATTTAAACACGTGGGATCCTGAAATAAACACGAACAAAGTATTTACCTTCCATATAAAAAATCTGGAGTGTATATGTTCCAATGAATGATCTCACCCCGCAAACTTGCATTCTAGCCTTTAAAATTGTATAACTCAGAAAAATAAATGATTATCAAATCGATATTAAGGCGTAATCAAGATGAATAAATAGGTAACTAAAATTACTTACCTGGCTGTCTCAATTCGTCCCACGGACTTCTCACGACCAGAAAGTTTACGGGCTTTTCAGAATTTGCGAACACCAGATTTCAATGAACGATAACCTCACAATAAATGAGAGCCCCGGTGTTTGGAATATCGCCACCTGATGGCAAAACTAGTGTAGTTGTCATAACAAAGGCCGACTTTCAAAAAAACAGCATCTCGAACATGTGAAATGCAATTAACTGTGCGAAAGCAGAGTGGCAGGGTCTCACCCCAGTTGGCACATTTGCACCCCTTTTTACGGTAATTTAGAAATTAAAATTGTGTATGATACACAAATTAGCACGTGCTTTGTCAATTCCAGGTTATTATTTTTTTTACACAAATTACACTTGTTGCCTCCAATAATGACTCATTTCAATTTAATTTTTATAAATATTTTTCCGTTCATATTTTTTAATTTATCAAAAAATATGGGTAGAAGAGGATTTTCTTTAAAGTTAATCAATTAGTTATTAAAACCTATACAACCACAACCCATATAAATTAATAAGGGTCTTGGCTTCAGTACATGGTAGAGACAGTACTGTTTCTAAGACAATTGTGCAGAGAGGCGATTTACCTGAGATCATGCTCAACCACCAGGTTTTCCTCCAATTGAGGGTACCCACCTCATGGAGGCTGGGTGAACACCAGAGCGGTCTGCAGTTCCCACAGAGTGCATCCGTAAGAGCCGTACCAGATGAAATAATTTATCTTACACAGCTAGATTTAAACTCAGTGATGGTGATCTGAGATTTAAAACATAAAAATAAGTTATAGCTGACCCAGAATATTTTCATACATTTTAAGTTGTTCAAAAATGTTATGAACCAAATTTATTTAATTATTCCAAAAGAAAGACTTAATAGACATTTGATAAAAGTTTATTATGGATTTTGAACAAGAATTAAATATAACTGTAACAAAATGTCAGGAATTACAGCTAGTTCTGAACAAAAATAAAATAAGAAACAAATATTCAATTGATTATAAAAAGAAAATATATTGAAATAATACAAAATTAATTAATTAAGTAGAATATTAAAAAATATTATGAGCAATAATTATTAAAATCGATAAATCGACTAGTATTAAATTAAAATATACACATTTTTTAATACAAAGATATATACACACTATACAACATTTGATGGTAGGGATAAAAATAACAGAAGGAAGACATATTTCGTATTGCTAATGATACATTAATTGTAAATAATAAATTAAAACATTATCTCCTATGCAATTAAGATATAATTAATAAATAACTGCTAATCACTTAAAACTAACAGTATGTATAATTACAAGTTGATAATTACATCATTGATAATAAAAAATATCTTTTAAAACAAATCATAAGTTGGTGAGAAAGTTAATAATATTAAATTTGTATTTAATGAAAGTTATCAAAATTAGGTTAAAATAAAAACAAAAAATACATGCATTTTAAAAAGGAAGGCCCAATCTTTGGTATGATCAATGAAAAATAAAGTAGCCTAAGTATTTTAGTATGGAATATAAATTTAGATTCTAATGTCTTCATTAGTAACTACAGTTATCTAATAATAATTTAATTACAAAATATAAAAATTATAACAAAAATGAAAAATTTTGAATGTATTGATATCATCAACTTTTTTATTATATAGTATTCAATAAAATGCATTTAACCAGTAGATTTATGAAAAGAAATACAAATTATTTTTCCAATTTTAAATTAAAACAAAGTCTTCATATATTTATCTTTTCTTTAAGAACTATTCAATATTTTTGTCTTATTTTTATTTATTTAAAAAACAATTTTATATCTTGGATAATCACTTTTATTTAACAACATCTAAAATGAAATTGTCAAAAAAGTCTTTGTAATTAAGTTGCATTATATAATGTTGCATATTTTACCATTTTTTTCAACATAATTAATATTCATTACTACATATTGTATGGCACTCTTTGGGGTTATTTTATAGATAAAAATACAGTCCCTAAATAAAAACGTATTAATGACCATGTTTTTTTAGATTAATAATTTCCTTTAAAAAAAACAGACAAACAATGTCTATCTTCACTTTATAGACAGTAAGATGAAATTTCAAATCGATAGTAGGTATTTTGTGTAACAGATCAGAAAGTTTTTGTGTAACTATGAACAATAATATCCTCGTTTAGTTAGGGATATAATCATACCTACCTTAATTCAACTTACAACTTCAACAATTTCATAACAAATAAATGAGATACATATAATGAGATCATCCAGTTATTGGTTATTGTAATACTTTTTGCAGTTATATTGACAATCCTTGATTTAATTTATTTTTAATTTAAATAAATCATTTTACTTTATTAAAAAATAAAGTCAGATGAATGCAATAATAAATTATTGTTTTTATTTAATAGAAAATATGTTTTCACATGGAGGATAAAATAATCCACTTTGAGATGAAACCTCAATACATCTGGTTATCATATACATTAAATATGACCTCATTTTTACTATTCAAACAATGCTTATGACTTAGCAAAATACTTATAAAATATTTCTTTTCTCTCATTTTGACTTGTTTCACCAGCAAAAAACCAAACTACTTATTACGGCCACACAATACTCTCAATCCATTCTACATAATTTGACACTCTTGTATATACTCCTGGATAGGTTAATGCACAACCTTTTCCAAAAGAAACTACTCCAATTTGTGAATACATACAAAACTCACTCTTATGTTCTATTTGTAACGGTCCACCGGAATCCCCCTGAAACAAAATATCAGATAGTTTTAAAAACAACATTTAAAGTTTTTAGCTTATTAGGTAAATTTGGATTACATTTTTTTTTTATTCCATCTTTTTCTCCAAGATTTCATTACTACATAACTACAATATACAATATCATAATGAATTATATATCCAGATATACATTATTACTGGCTTGAGTTACCCTTGTGTACATGCAATCTGATTCTATCAAATAAATGTCCAGGTTTTGCTTCTTTTTTTTTATATATAGTATGTGAGAGTAGAGGAAATAAAAATATATATAATTATTATCAGTTATGAAATGCTATAGGTGAGCTGGTTAGCTCCACATGTAACAACATTATGTGCAAATCTAAAGATCCTGGTTCAAGTGGTATTCAAGACTGATACGTTATTAATTCTGTTATCTGCCTTTGATCTGCCCTAGGTGATCCATAGATCCTATGAGGACTCACTCAACCACTGTGAAGCTGGTACTAGAGGGGAAAATCTGGCAGTTAAACATGATCTTGGAAAAATCCCCTCCATGGACAACTTTTAGGTTAGAATCTGCTCAGCTCTTACCATGTTTACTTTTTAACATGTTACTTAAATGTCAGTTACTTAAAATTTTAGTTGTTCTTAGAAAGAAAGGGAGATAAAACAGGATTTCAATAAGAAAATGATTGAACTAATATGTTAGAAGTAATCTGGGTTTAATATTAGTTGTAAATGCTGCAGGAATAAGTAGTCTACTAATTTTTTTTATTGGACTTTAGATATTTTATCATTTTTACCTGGCAGGTGTCTTTTCCTGGTTGTCCTCCAGCACATAACATCAAATCATCAACTACACCATTAGGGAGCTGCTGTTTATATTCTCCTCTTCCGTAATTATTGTTGCATTTTTCATTGCTTATAATTGTCAAATTTACTTTCTGAAGCATCGAACTTCCTCGGCCTCCTAGAAACAATTCATTATTCATTTCTTAAAGAAAGTTAGTTCTTAAATTTGGAACTCAATAATCAGAAAATATATTTTCTAGAGCAGTCAAGATAAATAGAAACCAAAATGTTTCTTGTAGTAAATGCTTCCTGTAGTAAAACTAAATGTTTAGTTTTCAAGGTAATACTTGTTGGTTTTTATCATATTCCCAAAAAAATTTTATATGATAAAAACATTGCAGTCGGCAGGGATTGCAGTATTAACTTATTTTATTTTATATTTAAAATATCACCAAGATTACAACATTTAATGGAAAAAATAATTTTTTTTTTTTAAACTTACCCCAAGATGTATGTCCCCAACCAGAAGCTAGAGCAGCGTTTGTATTTATATCCTTGCCAGTGTAAAGACAGAGGGGGCGAATGTACGTATTAAGTTTCAGTTCTCTTTCCAGTTCATAAAGAGCTATATCGTGATATAAACGTTGTTTATTATACTGTGGATGATTTATTCGTCTTTTTATCCTCAGTTCTTCTGGCTCTGCATCATCATAATCAATTGAGGTATCGAGATCTCCAAGTCGAGCCCAAGTAGCCGGTCCAACTCTGAAAATATATGAACATAATTAAATACATCTATTCATTTATGTGAATAATTATCCAATCTACTGACTTTCATACTGTCCTTTATATACAGTCTCCTTCAAATCAAACCCTCAGTCCAGGAGCAGGAAATCAAATCACGCCTTTCCAATCTCTATGCTTATTCACACAGAAATCCATTCTTCCCCATGCCTCCGCCATCTAGAACTCAATCCCTCCTAATATCTGTCATTCTACATCCCTATCTTCATTTAACCCATTATTTTTCTAACATCTCTCTTCCCAAATGCAATCTAAGCCGGTTTAGTTATCTGCTTAAATGGATCAATAGTAAATGTCTGTGTAATCCCTTTAATCTACTGTTAAGTCTTTTTTCTTGTACCTTCTTCATAATTTATGCTTTTGTTTACTGTTTATTTATTCTCTTTAGTTGCTTAGTATTTTGCCATGAAATATTTTTTATTTTATTTTCTTTTTTGACAATTATGGAACCCCATTTTTTTTTTATGTAGACTTATGGCCAGATGTCTATTATGTTTTTTGCTGCTCATGGTTGTTATTCTAAAGGTCCTGTTCCTAGGATAAAGTTAATTTCCTATTCTATTGTTTTCTAAATTTATCAAAATTAATTCTTTCCATAACAATAATTTTTTCAAAATAAACAGTTTGGTGTAAACCTCCACAATTTATTGATCTTGTTAAGTAAGATCAATAAGATTAGGATCTAATAATCCTTCACTTGAGTATATATATTAAATTAGCAAAATTATTGTAGGCTGTGTAGAAAACTTAAAATTAATTTTTTTTTTTCTTTATATTTATATCCACACCTGTCAAATAAAACAATGACAATCAGCAGATAAAATTAATTTGAATAGATATTATAATAATATCTATTCAAATTAATTTTAATAGATAAGAGAAAATAGAATTAGTTCATCTGTTCAAGAAAGACATTTTTTTTGGATTTACGGGTTGCAGGTACATGTACAAACTTTGAAAAGTGCATACCCTTGATTTAACCCTATTAAAATACTCTCCTATATAAGTCGTGTACAAGAGCCCTGCATTTCCTTTGGCATTAAAAAAATTGTTATTATAAGCATTGAATCTTTGATATTAATGGTCTGATTTCAGAGATATTTTCTTATAGATAATTTAATTAGCTTTCAAATGATCACCTTATAACAAACATAAGTTACATACTGGAGTTATGCACATGCAAAGTATTATTTCCATAATTACTTTTCCTTTCTTTTTCCAAGTATGTAGGTTATGAATGGATTGCTGAAGTGCTTTCGTGAGAAGACTTTTTGGCAAGTTTTCGTAAAATCTTCTGACCTCCATCAGGTGTGCATTTCAGGGAAGAAGCAATTTTAACAGTTGCTATATCAACGCCAATGGTAGGTTTCAGTATTGCCAAATCATCTGGGGACCATGCAGATGATGGAGTTAAAATTTGGCTATTAGATTCATTTTTTTTTTAAATTAGTAATAACAAACAAACAATGGGCTGTCCTTTGTATATTTAAATAGTTGTGTGATTTTATTTATTTATTACTGGGCTCTATAATCCTTGGAGGACAATGGCCTCTGCTAATTTTTTCTGCCATGCGCCTCTGTCTGCCGCAAGGTGCCTCCAGCAGTTTATACCCATCGCCTTCAGGTCACCCTCCACATCGTCGAGGCACCTGAGACGGGGCTTCCCTCTTAATCTTGAACCATCTTTCGGTATCTCGTACATCATCCTTCTCAGAGTTCTCGTTGGGTCAATCCTCTCCACATGGCCAAACCACTTAGTCTTTTGAGCTGGATGATTTTCGCTATATCGGGCTTTTCGTGTAGGTCCCTTAACTCTTTATTGGACCTGATTCTCCACTTGCCCTCCACTCTGATAGGTCCAAAAATTGTATGCAGGACTTTTCTTCAATGATCCTTTTGCATTGAAGAAAAGTCCTGCTTCAGTGACCAGGCCTTCCATCCGTTTGTCACAATTGGTCTCACAATTGTTTTATATATGAGACACCTTGCCTTTCTGGACATCCCTTTACAGCGCAATATTTTCTGTATACCACACAGACATCTATTTCCCGCCGCTATTTGTGCCTCAATATCCTTATCTACTCTGTTCTCATACGTTAACATACTGCCCAGGTACTTGAATTCATCACAAATTATTGTATGATTATGTTCACAAAATATATTTGGACAACAAAATAATTTTTTCATCTATAAAAAATCTTACAATTAGCAAGTTTGAGCTCATATCTGTTTACTAAATCAACTTAGTTTTTGGGAAGTTGTTGTTGTGGATCTGCTGTCTATCTATGCCAAATGTATGTGCTTCAAGTAAATCTTTGTAGTCTTTGATGACACTTACATATTAAATTATAAATAAAGTTGATAAACTACCTTTAACACAGGCCAAATGGTATGGGAGTTGTAGGAATTGTGTTAAAAATAATCTGTCCAGAATTTTTTCTCTACTAATCTTACCAATTATATTTTATATATTATGTGATGTTGTGTAATGTGTAATAAGTGCTACTTCAATAATATTTGGTGTTACATGCATGAATTTTAATTTGATTCAGGATAACTTTACAAAAATTACGAGTTATAGTAAAAAGTCTCATGTTGTCTGCATCAGATTTTTCTTTTCCAAGGTAAAATTCATTGTAACATAGCTTAAGCCTATTGACTAAAAAAAAGAGTTGCATTCCTCTTCCAATAAAACAAGAGTTAATGAGGTTACACTTAAGAAAACAACATTTGAAAACCAAAAATTGTAAATAGACCATTTCAGTATTGCCCTGATGATGCAAAATAGATTAAAATTTATAAAAAATGTATGCATATCATTTATATCATTACAGATTTATATCATTACCCGTCTGGCTTTGTGCAATGGGCAGCGCTTAAAATAAATTTTGAGCTGATTAAGCTTCCTCCACATAACCATTCTATGTTCGGTTTGTTTCCATAGCCAATCAGAGCCTGTACATAAAAAGAAGTCATTAGTTACAAGGAAAACATAAATAATCCTCGACCAGCAATGAATGTATATACAAGATATTTCTTTTTTTTTAAAATTATTTTATTGAATTGTACAGCTGTAATATATACATCTAGTACAAGGGCTTTATGAATAAATAAATACATTAAAGGACATGTAGAGACACTACCCATTGGCAGCACCACAAGATATTTTAATTTTAAAAAGTAATGTGTTACTATACCATATGAGGAAATTCTCTTGACATTGCATTTGTTCCACCAACTATCAGGGTTTGAATATTGCACTCACTGATAACATTTTTTTCAGGTTTTTGATTTGGTAATAATGAAGGTGACTCCTCAACACGATACGCATATTTAGAATATTCCTTACACACTGAAAAAATAAGAAGTCAAATTATAAATCAGAACACAAATTTAAAAAATAAAATATAATCAAAATTTTTAGACACCAACAAATATTCACGAGTTAAAAATTTGTTTAGAAGAAATTTGGCATTTCTGAACATTTTATTTTAAGAGATAAATTTAGCTAATTGATACTAAATTAATTTTAATAAAACTGAATAATTTCAATATTAGTAAGTTTAAAGTTGGCTTTATTTTCAATGTTAAGAAAGATGAAAATTGATGTAGTAATTATCAATATTTTTTTTAACTTGAAGACTTTTGACAACCCATACCACTTTTTCATTCACTCCGGAATCGGGCAAAGTAGAAGTGGACTACACCATTTCTTTGTCATTTGGCTTCCATAGAAGAAGCAATAGAAGCTATTGCAATGAATAGTTTTTCTGAAGAACAAAAATTCATTTGAAAAATGAGTAGGGGATTGGTAAAGAAAAAAATTAAAATATCGGAAATAAAACTTGAGTGTACCTAATTGACCAAAAGCTCAAGGAAACCAAGAAAATAAAAGTGAGATCGGCAATAGTGTTTCCAAGTTCAAACCAATCTTTTAGAATTTAAAACTATAGATAGCTTTAAGAGAAATTTTGCAAGATTGTCGCTTTGTTCCAATTTTTAAAGAAAACAAATTTAAAAAATAAAATATAATCAAAATTTTTAGACACTAACAAAACCTTTATAAATAGTTAATAATAATTCAAGGAAAAAACAGGCAAGAAATAGACCAATGAACGAAAGAAGGCTCACTGAATGAGAATGGGTGAGTACTGGGGAATAATTAATGCTCTGTGATGCAAACGGTTGAAATGACATAGTCTATAGCTGGCTAAAATGGAAATAAAAAAAAAATAAAAATTGCATACATTAATTACCATAATTAAATATAAAAAAAAATAAAAAGTTTTTAATACTGAAACAATAAATTTTAACGATTCAACACTAACTTCGGAATTTCCTGTAATTATGTTTTAAAAAATATTCTAAAAACAACTGTTTTGCATTAAAATATTCTTTTTAACAAAGCAAGAATATAAGTACTTACTTCGGGCGGCTTTAGAGTTTGTTAACTGGGTTGGTCTTTTTGCAGGGGGTTTAGTCACACTCGGTTTTGTCGTCCAACTTCCCCAAACGGGTCCTTCTTCCTCATTAATTCTATTCGTAGTCCACCAGTAAGGGCGTTTGGAACTGCTTTGCGTTGGTCGAGTAGTAGTAGTTCTCCTGGTGGTAGTAGTTTCTGCTTGAGGTTCAGTGGATGGAGGGCAGCAGATGATTGCTTCTGGGCCTTGAAAACTGCATACATCAGGTCTCTGGCCTTTTTTTCTCATTTCTTGTAATGTTGGGCAGTCACTCACGCCCTTACATCTCCAAACGATGGGTCCATCTTTACAAACATCGTTGAGACCTAGAAAGTAAAAAACAATTATGGAATTAAAATGCAATTAACTTCCATTTTAATTGTGTTAACATTATCTTTTTTCGAAAGAAGGAATCAGAATCGGAATTTTACAAAGTGAGTCAGAGATAACAAGCTTATTGCAAGATTTTCCTTTCTTTGCCTTGAAAAGGTTTGAAAACTGGTAATAATATCAGAAATAAAACTTTATCCTAGATTGTCAAAGTACAATTGAAAATAAGTGATCTCAAACAGACCTAAGGAATTGGACGGTTCTTGATAAATTTAAATAACAACGTTTAGTGATTTCAAAATTAATAAAATAGTAATCTGAACATGACACGGCAGAACATTAAACCAAGAAATTCCAGATTTTCTTGTGTTCATCAATCTACCAATCAGAAAAATATCGATAGAAAGTTTGGCGAAATCAACCAATATGAGAATATTCATAATTCATCTGAAAATTGTTTTTAAAAAGGTAAATTTAACAATTATGGGTAAACCATAATTTTTCCTGCTCTTCCCTCTTTACCCAGTCTGCCGGTGTTCCTCAAGGTAGTGTCCTGGGTCCCATCCTATACACCATATGTACAGCTAATATCCCAACCCATCCAAGCACTGTCATCACTACGTACGCTGATGACACATGTGTTTTATCAGTAAATAAGGGTCCATTTGTTGCATCCCAATCTCTTCAATACGATATATCAAAACCTTCAAGAAGGTTTCAAAATTGGAGAATTAAAATAAATTCTAACAAATCCCATCAAATTACCTTCACCCTTCATCGTAAACCTATAAATTCCTGCCCTACTGTACCTTTAATAATATTCCACTGAACCCTGTCGAACAGATACGTTACCTAGGACTCCATCTGGACAAACGTCTCACTTGGAATTCTCATACAAGACTGAAAAGACAAGAAACTGCTCGACGTTTTCGCCTACTTCACCATTTACTGGACAAACGCTCTAAGCTCCCAACTAATTACAAAAGACTCATTTACATGACAGTTATCAGACCTATTTGGACATACGGAGTAGAGCTTTGGGGCTACACTAAACCATCCAATTCATCTCGTATCCAATCCTTACAATCCAAAATCCTTCGTAAAATCCTCAATGCTCCTTATTATGTCACAAACAAACTCATCCATTATGATCTTAATACCCCATATGCTACTGATTTGGCCCAAACTAGATACCTATCCATCCATGACAAGCTCCATACAAACTTAAATCCGCTAGTCTCTCAACTTGCTTCCCATACTATTCCTGATAACCATCCGAAGCGTCTGAAAAGAAGGTGGCCTTGAGACCATCTACTATAGAACTTTATTGGAGTGCTACCGATGGGTAGTTTCTCCACAAGTGTTTTTCATGTCATATTGTACTTATTAGCAGATTTACTTGTTATAATTATATAATATAGTTGTAAATATCAATAAATTAAATTTTTTAAAAACAAAAAAAACAATTATGGTATTAAGATTATAACCAAAAATGTAACACTTTTGGGCTTCGATATTAGACTAGTGTATAGGTAAGTTCTTGAGTCTATCACCATTATTGTAAGTGCAAAAACATCTGATTTAACCTCGTATTTTATTTTTTGGTTATAATATTATTTTAATCATTCAATAATTGTTGAAAAATACCACCACAAAAAAAATAGTTTATAGTTCCTGAAAATGAATAAATAGTGAATTACTGTTTTTCAGCCAACTCCGCCATTGCCTGTCCCAAGCCAAAATGAAAAAGGAGGAGGGGGAGGAGTGACAACCTCGTTAAAACCTGGATTCAGCTGGCCCGGCTGATAGCACCTAGCAAGGGCTCCTTAATAAGGTTACATGACTGGTCTTCCAGGTTGGGAGTTAAGCGGAGGGGTCAGCTGTTCCTCTCTCGAAAAACTCCTTGTGGCTGTGGAACATCAAGAAAATTGCCTCGGAAAAGGCACCACCTCTTTATATATTTCAGCAGTGCACATGATTGTGTCATAAGAGAGAAGCTGTACTCGGCTATGGTGACAATGAATACCCCCCTTGAACTGATCCATCTTACAGAGGTTCAGAGACAAATAATGACAGCAAACAGGTGCTTTATAGCCAATATACTAAGAAGTCATTTGCTGGCAAGAAAGTCTAAGATCGCTCCGTACAAATCTTTAATTAGACCTGTACTGACATACGTCTCAGAGACATGGCCCTTATCACGTACAGATGCCATCAGCTTACAGGTTTTTGAGCAAAAATTCTGAGAAGAATGTTTGGACCTGTAAGGGATGGCGCCCAGTACAGGCAGAGACACAATGCAGAGTTGTACCAGATTTACCGGGAACCATATGTGGGACGATTCATAAGGATCTCAAGGCTATGATGGGCGGGTCATGTTGCAAGAATGGACGGGGAAACGCCTATCAAGAGGCTGCTCTTTAGTATGTAGATGGGAGAAGGAGAGGACGGCCATGACTGAGATGGGCAGATGAGGTCGAAGCCGACGCAAAGAAGGTCCTCATCGCCAGAGCTTGGCAGGCCCTGGTGCAAGACAGAGATGAGTGGAGGCGTCGTCTTGATGCGGCGAAGACCCGTACCGGCTTGTAGTGCCAGTGATGATGATGACTGTTCTTCAGCCAAATAAATATGAAATTTATTTTATTTTAAATGCAAGACTTTTTCTTTTATTTTTGGACATAAGTAAATATCACATTGCTTGATAGCTGATATAATGAAATCAAGCAATTCAGAATTTCTGAAGTTGATTGAAACGTGAAAGAACACTGAGAATTAAATATCATCCTTGAAGTTGAGCCACGCTTGACAAATTGTAAAAGAACCATGTAGCGTGAAGTTCGAATATATAACTCTACCTTAACTTCTAACCTGTTCACTAAATTAGTGCTAATATCCTCCGAGGCAGTGATCTCCTTGTTATATTTTCTTAAACATACGAGGTGCAGTAATAAAAATGGGCCGTCAAAAAAAGAAATAAGGATCTAAATAGATTTTAGCAATTTAGATGTTACTATGCTCCTTCATAAAACCCTTAGGTCTAAGTGCATATCCAGGAAAGCAAAAATAACTATACACAATAGTCTTCAGACCAACGCTGACCTATGGGAGTGAGACATAGGAACCCGGACATCAAGCAGAGAGCGAGATCAGCATATAGGAACGAAAGATATTCAGAAATATATTAGGCCCAATATAGGAGAATTGACAATGTCTAATAAGGAAAATATAGAACTCCAGAACATTTATCAGGAACCCGCCATTGTCAACATAATAAAACCGGGAAGGCTGTGATGGCTTGGGCATGTGGAAAGGATGGAGCAGACTCCCCAAGAAAATGCTCTATGGAAGACCAGGAGGAAAGAGAAAACCAGGAAGACCAAGTTTACGGTGGATCGATGACATGGATCAAAATGGAGAGAGAAGGCAACGGACCGAGAGGTGTGGCGGAAATTTGTCAGGGAGTTCCAGGCTCTGCAAGGACTATTGCGCCAAGCAGTTAATTAGCTTTTAAAAAATCTAAAGATATTGTTTATAATATTAAAGATATAGGAGTATATTATAATGTCTAAAGAGCAGATACGTTAATCTGATTTAATTACTTATTAAATTAATTTTTTTTCATTTAAAAAAAAAGAAAAAATAACCAAAAATTTCAGTTTTTCAATTAGACTGCGTATGTTACTTTTTTTAAAGCTGGGGAGTACCCATTGTCCGTTAACAGGTGTTATTCACCAGTGAATAACTGAATTACAAAAGACCACTGAATTTTTTAAGACCTATTTTCATTATTCATCATCGTCATCATAATTCCTTCTTATACCGCTGTGAGGTGTGAGGATCCTGTTTATAGAGCCTACACCAAGTATCTATTTCCTGAACCAGCTCTCTTATTCTGTTCCAGTCTATTCCTCTCCTCCTGAAAACCTCCCTTACCGCTGCCCTTCTAGGAGATGTGAGGCCTTCCTCTGGGCCTTTTTTCCCTCGGTCCGGGTCTCCTAAGTCTTCGTGGCGATTTTCTCTGGGTCCATCCTAAGGAGGTGTCACAACCACCTTAGTTTATGCTCCTCTAGGAAGGTCTCAGCTGGTTTAATTTAAAAACCACCTTATGTATAAAGTAATACATCACACGGTAATCACAAAAATTTTGTTATATAGTATAGAGAAATTTTAGATTTGATATTACTATTATTTATAATTATGTATAAAGCACATGTCATTGTACAATCAGCTATCTCCAGTAGTGAGCAGTACACTACCTATTTTTGAACGGAGATAGTTAACGTATTCACTCATTGGTTGCAGCACAATTGTCTCTGTGTTTATAAAACTAATTTGAAAAAATAATGCTATAACTATAATTAGTATAAATAATTGTGGGAATAAGAAGTGTGAGGTCTCCGTTGTGGTCTCCGTACGGTTTTCAACTGTATAATGAAATATTATTTGACCCTCAAAAACTTTTATATCTAACTGAGAGAAAGGATTTAAAACAGTGTTTTATTTTTTGCGTTCTAGATTGATTAGCAATTCTTTAATATTATTATTGATCAATGTCCAGTTGAGGTATCGTTCCCATAAGAATTTTCCTTAATGTCTTTTTAGGATGTAGAGAGAGACTTCTAATACTTCTGCAGCTATACACATTCCATTGGTCTGTTTCTTTTTTTTTTTTTTTTACGTTACATCATTATTTTTATAATATTGCATATCAATTGTAGATATAATCCAAATGTTGATCAGCAGATATCGATATAAACATAAGGAAACTGCACTAACTATGATGAGGAGGAAATAATTCGAAAAAATATTGAGTTTGACTTTTCCTGGTTGTGCAACTCAGAGGACGGATGTAGGTCTGAACCTTGCTTCAAGACGTCATGACCTCTATTTTCAATCTCTTGTAGTAATTTCTCGGAAGGTGGTTTCGATAGCAGTAATCGATTGTAAAGATCGATTAGCAAACATCTGCTGCAGTTCTAATAATAGCTGGAAGGAAGAGATAGCTTCTAAGGATAATTACCTGAAGGTCTGATAGAAATTCTATAATAAGCAAGTGGCTTGCCCTTGTTCATAAAGATAGAGCATTTTAAATACTTACCTATAGCAAAAAAATAAAATATGTTTTTTGGTTTTATTTACTAGTTACTGTAATTCTACTTTGTAATGATGTAATCGGATTAAATTAAATTGTATTTTAAAACGGCAACGTTGAAATACACTATTGCAGTTAATGTGTTAACTATAAAAAGGCTTTATTATTTGGAAGTATTAAAAAATATCGGACCAAAAATATTCCCAATTAATTTTATTTTAATTAACCTTTCCTCAAAATAAGATTAGATGTAGACTAAAAACTTAAAGGAGTACCTTTGTGTATGATGTTGGCTGCTGGGGTTCGATCAAAGAATGAGAAGGCATAGTCCAGGATCCATGGTCAATTTTTCCACTTGATTAGTATCAAGCTGAATTTTCGTGAATAGCTTCGTTTCGATGAGACGCCCAACAATTTCCTGTGCGAAAATTCTCGATTGTGGAAGCTAAAAGAGGTAGCAAGGATAAAATATATCGATTTGATGATTCTCAAAAATGTATTACTAACTGTTTTTTTTGTTGTTAAATCTCAAGATACGAGATTATCTTAGGCGTTACTGGTTAGTAAGGTCATCAAAAATGCTTACTGACCAGCTGATTTTTTTTTTTAACTTTTTCTTTTTTGACTTCGTTATCGATACATATTGGAAGGAGGTGACTCTTTGATCAAACCATACATTTTGTAGGACAAATATTTTTTCAAATAATTTAGATAAACTTGAGATTTAACAAAAAAAAAACCCAGTTAGTAATAAATGTTTGAGAATCATCAAATCGACATAGTTTATCCTTGCTGCCTCTTTTAGCTACCACAATCGAGAACTTTCGCATAGGAAATTTTTGGGCGTCTCATCGAAACGAAGCTATTCGCGAAGATTCAGTTTGATACTAATCAAGTGCAAAAATGGACCATGGATCCTGGACTATCAACTGTTTCTTAGCAACTTCTGACAGTTTGCCAAACTAGTTAAGCGAAATCCATAACTTTAGCTATCTTGCCAATTCTAATATCTTGAATCTTATAAAAATTGAGTATACTGTGGAAGATTCCTTCTATAAAGCTTTTTCAGTAATCGTGAACATAATTCTTCCTTAAAACTATTAGACTTAATAAATCAAGTCCGACGCTTTTTGAATTGAACGTTCTAGTTTTTTGTTTTTGTTTTTTTTACATACATTGAGCGTTTCTAAACAAAGCTCTAATGCCATCAATGGAATTAAATTATTGACTAATTAATGTGCTGATGGACAGCGATGAGGATTGCAATTAGAAACGGCATGTTTGATTTAAACAGAAGATTCCCCTTCACATGAGGTAAGACTTAAATACAATTTAAAAGGGTCTCGATTCGGCAAGTTGTCGCTTCGAGTTAACTCACAAGTTTTAACTTTTCATTCGTTTCCTTTTTAATATTCTTGAAAATAAAAATAATAATTTTATAATTGACTATATATAGTAGCTAATATTATTACTGACTGTAAGTAGATAAAGTAACGGACTCACTATTTAGGTTATATCACCATTTATACTTCGAAATGTTTGTTGAAACGTTCATATCATATCTTTATGAAATGATTACAAAAATACCCTCGTTCCACATAATCACACTCTTTTTTCATACTAAAACTCGCGATTATTCTTAATATCTGAAAGCATCATGGTAGATCACAAAGGAAAACATGTTCTTGTCTCTGAATTAAGATAATTTTGCCAATAATTTAGTTATCCAGCAATTATTAGTTTTAAAAAAAAATGACAACATAGAGGTTGTAATGAGGTTATAATTGTCTGCGCACCTTTCCAAACATTCGATATTTCTAGTCGATGGTTCAACTGTGATTTTATAGATAAGTAAATGATTGGCTAAAATGCTTCCCTAGGTTTGTTATATATGAGCTCATCAGTAAGTATAGAGCCTTATGCATTATTTAAATTTCGTACAGAAATTCATAAGGTTATTTTTCATTCAATAGCCAAAGGTTATCGTTAGACGCATGCGCAATAAAGGTTAATACTTAAGCCGCTAACCTGTACATATATTATAAAGATCCTAACTAGGTTCTGCACATGGAGTAGTCGTGTTATTTTATATGCCCTCTATATTCTTGGAAAGTGTTCCGAGAGAACTAATAAATGATACACTGGAGAAAGCTTGCGTTTTATAAATTATCTTCAATATTTTTTAGGAGAAACTTTGCAGTCATAAACGCTCGAAGGTTGAGAATGGACCCACAGCTGCTTACTTAATTAGTTCAATGGAAGTACGGGACTTTCCAGTCAACTTTCTAGATGGAATGAAAACTGGTCCAAAAGTGGATTTTTCTTATTTTCGAGAGTTGAGTACTGTGTCTTAATCATTTTTCTCCCTATAAAATTCGTTTGGATAAAAACCCTTAACTAATCATACTAATGCCAGATTCAAATTATTTTTAGTACTATGAGCTATAAAAAAATGAACAAAAGTCTCATACAATGAAGATAAAGCAAAATAACAGTAATTGATTCGAATATATTAGAGAAAATAAGTATTCGCTATTACTATCAGTAATTCATTATCGTCTGTCTTATTTACAGTAAAAGTAAATATATAATAATTTAATTTTTTATCATAATAATAATTACTTTTTTTTTTTAGTACTATATATACTGATTAGTGCATCTATAAAAATTTCATTTAGTTTAGCTTGGGTTTAGAAATTTCGGAATCATATTTGGTTTGTTCATTGCCCACCTTCTTCTTAATCAATGACGCACGCTAAAAGTGTAAAATACGAGAAACCGTATCATGTTATCTATATATATAAAAGCATAAGCTACAGACTTGAAAAATGACAAAAAACAACGTCATTTATAAAGCGAGCACCATGTAATTTTAGATTTAGCTTCTACATTAAAAATAAAGAAATACGTGTTTGTTTTTTTTTTTAAATCGACCCGTAAACGAGTAAAGTACAAGAAATCGTATCATGTTACCTATACTAATATTATAAATGAGAAAGCAACTCTGTGAAAAGGGCATAGGCTACGTTTTAATGGGGGAAAAGGGTTGAAAGAGGGGATGAAGGTTTGTATGTAATTTTTGAAGCTAGAAGCTTGAAATTTATTTTTTAGGTTTTTGATTAGATATAAATAAATATGACATTCAAAGTTTGTAAAAAATTTACCCTTTAGGGGGTGAAATAAAAATAAGGGATGAAACTTTGTATGGAAATATGTAAGGTTTATGTGCGTAGGTGGGGAAATATGAGTAAGTGTGCCTACCTGAACGGGCAGACACGTGAGGGTAGACTACTTTGCGAAACGTATGCGAATATTAAAAATTTTCAGCTGCAAATTCACTATTATTTACTGCATATTGATTACAATTCGATTTGTTAATACGATTTTTTGTTTTACTTAATTAATGTTCTTCGTGAAAAAAAAACAGTTTTGAGGTTAGGTTATTAAATACCTTTCTTTAGTTTGGTCGTTTTTTAAATATTTCATTCGTCAAAAGAAGATTACTTATGAATTTAGTTGGATGTTATTACGTCATTATTATTTGTTGTACATTTGTATATTAGCTAAGTACCCAATAACGGTAACTTGTTTATTTTGTAATAACGAACAATCTCAGTACAATTTTTCGTTTTCTTAAGCTAATTTAAATAAAGTAACTAGATTCTTGTTTAGAATCATTCGTAAAATACCATTGTTTTCGTTAATTTTGTAGTTGGTTTGCGTGTGTATTTTCGTAATACGTAGTTTTCATAACCATTCTTTAGTTTACTTAGATTTTACTTCATAAAATGCGTTTTTCCAACATTCATAATGCACTAAAAGAATATATAAATTTAATTACTCTCCTATCCCCCTCTACCTCGTGAACATTGAACCAGCACTTCGTACCCTAGCCTCTCAGTCAGGTCCCTACTCTGAAATTGCGCACATCGCCTCAATTTATAATTTAACTATTTAAACTGAAGCTAAACAATATATACAGAGAAAATAAAGTATTCTACTATAAGAGAGAAGGTAATGACGAATTTTTAGTATTGAAAATTATAAATGATGTAGTTTCAATATACTTTAATTACTCCGATGTCTGTTAAATTAACCATTCTTAAATTCACTTAGATTTGAAAACATAAAATACGTTTTGGCAAAATCTCTATGTTTTGGCAAAATATAGGAAAACATAAAACGTTGTTTATAAAAATGTACTTAAATAATCAATTTGCAGTAAAACAAATATTTTAATGTATGTATGTATTTTATTTGCAAAGTAATTAGCCTAAAAATTAAAAATGCTGCCCAGTCACTATTCCACGCGGACGAAGTCGCGGGGGCAGCAAGTTTATATAGATGAAAGAGTTCGTCTTGACTGAAAAGACCATCATAGAGCCAAAACGGCATAAGCTACAGACTTGAAATTCGGTCAGTAGGTACATTTTATAAGGCCGACGCGCACTAAGAAAGGATTTTTGAAAATTCGTCCCCTAAGAGGGTGAAAAGGATGACAAACGTTTGTATTAAGACGAAAAACCATCATTTTTAAAGTGAGCACCATGAAATTTTATATTTAGCTTCTACATTAAAAATAAAGAAATATGTGTTTTTTAATTTTTTTAAAATCGACCCGTAAAAAAGGAAAATGCGAAAAATCGTATCATGTTATCTATATATATAATAGTGTTTGTCCTGGTCGAAAAAGGCCATAGCAGACCCAAAACGGCACAAGCTACATTTCGGACAAGTACCTACATTTTATAAGGCCAACGCCCTCTAAAAAAGGATTTTCGAAAATTCGTCCCCTAAGATGGTGAAATGGGTGGAAAAACTTTTTAAAATACAAAAAAAACAACCGCATTTTTAAAGCTAGCACTATGCAATTTTAGATTTAGCTTCTACGATCAAAATAAATTAATACGTGTTTTTTTTCTCGAAAATTGATCCGTAAAAAAGGAAAATACGGGAAATCGTATCACATTATCTATACATATAAAATGCTTTGTCGGGCGATGCCGTGGGCAAAAGCTAGTCTTATAATAAAATACAACACATGCATGTAATCTAAAGTAAGAAAAATAGATATACGTAATGTTTCTGTCAATTCTGGTTCTCTCTATTTTTTGTGTCGCCAAAGCTTTGCTGATTTTTTTTTTTTTTGTCTTAAGCTTTATTAATTTGGTGTTGAAAACATTGAAATAGCTAATTTATTTTTGTGTCCAATATCTCTTAAACGCTTTGCCTCTCCATATTTTCCTCTAGAACCAGTCAACATTTCCAGCTTTGAATTAGCGTAACATCTTAGATTGTACAGGCTTAGGTCAGTACAAGACGGATGATTGTTTTGTACATGATCATATAGGTTACCTGGCTTACTAGCTTAGTTCACTGCGGAATAAACTTCTTTGGTTAAAGTATGCTGCTATATTATCCAGCATACGGTTTTGTATTGAAGCCTGGTCACTTACCGCTGCGTATGTTTTACAATTCATGATGTTTTGACGTATTTAGAGGTTTTTTCTTCTTTAGCATAATAATTTTTGTTTTTTCTTAATTTTTTTTTAATCACATCCTTTCTGCTTCTATTTATAAACCTTAACCGGCATCCTTTACGGCCTAATCAGAGCCTCATCATCAGCATAACCAGGAATTCATTTTGCTAATAAGTGAATCTGGGTGATTAAATTCGAATATTTTGCATTAACTTGGAAGGTAATATTAAACAGAAGCGGCGAAAGTTTGTTGCCATGCTTAATTCCAGATTTTACTACAAAAGGTAGGCTAGGTTTCCCATTTGTTTTCACACCTTTTACGTTTTTGAAAAACGTAATTTCCACTCACCCTATCAGATATTAACGATTAAATGGACCAACTCCGCAACCAGTGTCCATAGCCAGCAATTGTAGGTCATACCATATTTCGTTAATTTCGCTGGTATAATAACTGAACCTGAATTCTCAAGTCGACCTCACACGTCTTATTCCTCAAGTCGTTTGTAATCAGGCTAACATCTTCCGGTCGGGAGCCTTCATAGCCATTGTTCTCGTCTAAAATTCTTATTAATTATTATTAAATTAATGATACTCCTCGTTTTTTTTTTCGGGCTCAACAATTCTTGAAGATGCTCTTCCTTATACATAGATACTCTTGGCCCAAGATGACCATCTTCGCTTCAGAACGCTTGATGATGTGACTGTTTCTTATAATTCCTCATTTTACTCTTATCAGTTTGCGTGTAATGCATATATTTTCTTATTGCCTCAAAACCTTTTTTTCTTTATATCCCACCTAATGGAACTTCATACTGTTGTATTGGAATAGGAAAAACAAAAACAAAATTATACTTCTAAGACACTGTTGACAATTTTGGAAGGAAATAAGAATGTTGGCGTATATAATTCTCTACAATTTACATGGGATTCTCCAGGGAAGTGCTCAAATTAGTGGAGAAAGAGATATTCACTAAATAAAATTTTAATTGCTCAAAGTTACTCATGTAAGGAATGGGGTATGATAGTTTTATTACAGTTGTTTCTAATTTGAATGATATCACTCTAATGATGAACCACTTATTCACCGGGGCTGTAGAAGTAAACTTTGTGAAAACAACCCTGCAAGAAAACCAGATTGATATTTTGGTGAACAAGAGTAATAAACTTATTATCTAACGATACCAATTATTTTTATATATTGTACATAACGATCAATCAATGTATATATAATATGTATGAAGTGCAAATTATTTTATGAAAATATAGCATGCCATTTTGAACTCTATCCAAGAAGTATTATCCTCCCAAATTACCAAGGACTATGCACGTTTCTGCCCCTTCTAACAAATTTTCATGAATTTGCAAATTCCGTTGTTGATTTGTTCTATTTGTCTTTATCTTTTTTGGAGTCTACTCCGTAAGAAACGATTATCATATCCCGCGGTATGAAAATTTTATAAGGAGTAAAATCGAGCTTTAACTAAAAGTGGCCCATTACATTCCTTTGCGCAACGTGCTTTACGCACCTTTCATTTCTTTCTCGATAAGATTGTATTATTTGTTTTACATAACATATAGAAATTAAAAATTAAATTCCGGTTAAATTAATAATAATAATTTAATGTCTTAGTTGGTATTGTTCAGAATATTAAGACAATGATGTCACCAAGCCAAAAGTTATAAGTTACTCATTCCCCGCGTCAATTTTTTAATAATCCGTACACGATTTTTTCGACGAAAAATGATCTTTTAAAAATTAAAGAAATATTTTTGTGAAAGTTACTTTCACCTTGTGAAAGGTGAATCTAAAAATTCATTTATTTTTTATTTTTAAAAAATCTTGGTTGTCCATTCTTGTTGTAAATGAACTTAATTTACACTTTATTTCTGGCAGATTATTCGGGACGACTAGATATGGTACAACTATTGATGGAATATTTTCACGATTCATAACCCATGTAACTTCTGATGCGCACGTATCGTATTGTAGTTACTACAAACCTATTGCCACAGTATTTAATAATGATGATAATGCGATTCTCAGACTAAATACTATTCAAAATCATGTTAAATGTCAAATGTTCATGGTAGAACTAACGAATCTTCTCAAGAATGATTTATATAAAAATATTAACAATTATTCTTATTCTTATTATAGTAGTAAATAAGTTTTACTTATTTGGTGTTTTTTATGACTGCACCCCCCGACTAATTGGATCCTTCATTAGATCTTCATTAGAACTATTTTCCGCTTTAATTTTAAATAGTTGATGTTATATATTTCATTGGAATGATGTAAATAATATAAATAAATATTTATGTATGCTTTGATAATTTTTTAAGATGCTTTCATTTACGCTCTTTTTACATAATCTACACAATAATAGTTCTCCAGTCGTGCATCGGAGCTGACACAAACATTTTTTTTCCTCTCCACAAGTGAAGAGAAAAACATGAGTGCTACTACGTGAGTACTCACGAAGGAAGCAATATCAGTTCTATCTCTAATTGGTTGGGAAACAAGAAAAGAAAAAAAAAGTGAAGAACGAAATAATCTTAGTAATCCAAAGCAATTGGCCCTGAGAGCGAGGGAACGGGTTCAATTGTATTGAGCCAACATGAAGTTACCTTCGAACGAATCCGTCAAATAGTTCATCAAGAAAGCATTTGTTTAAAATAAAAAATATATCAACAAAGAGTTTACTGTTTACCTTCTCATTTTTCTTTCTCTTTGTATTTCTTTGCATTATCACCTTTCTGTACACTTATCCTGGCATTTTTTTATTCATATATATATCCTTAATAATATATCCATCGCTAATTTTCTTTTACTTTTCTATAACTCTATATGTTATTATATTCTTTCTTGGTACTGCAATGTTTTTTTATAGTTATTTTGATTATGTTTGCTTTTCTCTCTCAGCCCTGAAGATGCCCTACAACGTAGGTCGAAACGTCGGCACTAATAATAAATAAGTTTTACTTATTTGGTGTTTTTTATGACTGCACCCCCCGACTAATTGGATCCTTCATTAGATCTTCATTAGAACTATTTTCCACTTTAATTTGATATTTTTCATTTACTACGAGCTAAATATTATTTACTCCTTTCATGACTAATGGGTTAAATTTCTGTTAATGGTAAATTTTATGCTATGATATTGAATTTGAATTGAGTAGAACTATCAGTAAACAATCAAAACAAAACAAAAAATTCTAAAATGCGGAGTTCTTTTGTCGTTATGTCGAGCAATACTGAGGGCAGATAATATACACTGACAGGCAAAAAACTCCACCCACTTGATTTTTTCATGTTTTCGTCTAAAAATATTTCTGTTTTGGATTGGTCTATTTTTTTAAATGAATACATATGTATATATTTATACATATATACATATAATGAAATATATTTTTTTATTTGTTTTCAATTAGGAACGTCAATAAAAAGGATAATAACCCTTAATCCTTAATTCAATGAATTTCACTTGGTATGGAATTAAAATGCTTATTCACTGTCATTTTTGCAGTGCCGTTTCTTGCAGCGAATTTCTTAGTTTCCGGCTTTTAATTTTTAAAATACCTCATCGTGCTGAGGATGTTGCGCGTGGTGTGGCACTTATTGATGATAGACCTTCCATTAGATATGCAGCTAATGCCATCGGAGTTCCCTATGAAACTTTAATAGAAGGCCGTTTTTGACTTGGATTAATGGCTTTTCGCTCAGTAAGAGGACCAGAACTCACAGAGTTACACTGCTGGCTTTTGCCCGTTGAAAAGGTTGGTTCTGGGTAAAATTACAGGCTGCATGTCTTTCATTTCTTCTTCTCCACACCCTTTCAGGCCCGTCTGGAGATCGAAAAGAAAATCCTGATTCATCTGTAAAAAGTACAGCACTCCATCCGTCCATAGTCCAATGGCTGTGTCCTCGAACAAGTCAGCCGTGTAAATCTGTGAGTTATGGTCCTCTTACTGGGCGAAAAGCCATTAATCGATGCTCATTTATTCTTCTCCGAGCAGTACATTCAGAAATGTGCACACCTCGAACTTCTTCAGGCTGATGAATCGCTTCAACAAAGGTAAGGTGCCGGTTTCGTAAAATTCTTAGAGTGAAAAAACGGTCATCCTGTGGTTCTGTTACTCTAGGCCGTCCAGAACCGTCCTTCTATGGCGTCTCGTAAAGTTTCGATGGCATTAGCTGCATATCAAATGGAACGTCCATCATCAATAAGTGCCTCGCCACGCTCAACATCCTCAGCACGAAGAGGCATTTTTAAACTTGAAATTGAAAAAATTAAAAACCGGAAACTATGAAATTAGCTGCAAGAAACGGCACTGAACAAATGACACTGATTAAACATTTTAATTCCATAGAAAGTGAACATTGAAATCCACAGTCCTTTCATAGAATTAAGGATTAAGGGTTATTACTTTCTATATTGACATTCCTAATTGAAAACAAAAATATATATCTATTCATTAAAAAAAAATAGATCAATCTAAAGCAGAAATATTTTTAGATGAAAACATAAAAAATCAAGTGGGTGGAGTTGTTTGCATGTCAGTGTATTAATATATCACTAAAAGTAATGGGGCGACCTTTGCTTTGGTTGGCATAACAACCTACCAAGCCCAAGATCGCGGGTTAGTAGCCCGGTAGGTCGCCCTATGAATTTTTACAAGGAAGTAAAAAATCCTTGGTTATGCCGTCCTTCGGAAGGGACGTCAAGCGGGACCCCCGGATCTCGTACGATGTCAGGTACTCGTTAAAAGTCCCTATCCTAGTTATACCTGGATAGGCAAAATTTAGACTCTCACTGTTGCATCGTCCGAGCCATAATAGCATAAAGTGACGTTAAATAAACAGACAAACAAACTAAAAGTAACTGAATCAAACAATTTCCCCTTAACTCTTGAACCAAACAGTGTGCAAGAAACTTTTCCACTTCTCTTCTAAATCCTATCGGTGTCGATGGTGGAGCTATTTTTAGCCTACGACTATTACCACCTGTTTTACATAATTGTCATTTTATTTTAACTATAACTTATGAAGCGAATTTGTTGGATTAAAATAAATACAAGAGATCCTTTCTCGACTGCATTATTCATGAGGAACGCTGAACTTGTGTGGACAACCGCACAGAATAACAATTTAAAATCAGTATCCTTCTAGTTCATGGGAATAACATCCTGAATAAAATCTCAATGCAGGATAAATACTTGCAATCTCTATCGTTCACTCAGTTGCAGAAATTTAGAAGTAATTTATAATTTACTTTTATTCCAATAACTTTCTGTAGATATGTTGTTGTATTTGTGGTACGTTTAACGCTATTTTAATTCAATACTAAATAAGGTAACAAGTTGTCAGGTAAAACTAAATTTGATAAATAAAGACGCCACCGAAGAAAGGGTTCTATGAAGTCCTCCCACCCTCTAGGATAATTTAGTAAACAAAAATTGTGAAATTTGTAATTAAAGGACTAATTTCCATCTTTACTATAAAACATTACACAAAAACAAAACAAAAAACTAATTAAATATAAGATCAGTGCTTAGTTCCTCATCAATTAAGTTAAAAAGATTATTCCGAAATTTGAAAACAAAGTTGGTTAAAATTATCAACAGGTAATTGAAAATTTCATATCCAAAGGGAACGAAAAATTAAAATATTTCATGATATAGTTGGGAAAATAAAAATATTTAAGACAGAAATTCTGTTAAATTAGGAATTTTAGATTTTGTCTCTAATAATAATAAATTGTATTTGTTGTAGCAACATACCTCCAACAATATTAGTAAAGGTACATTTTCAATATCATAAATATAATTTTTTTGTTTACTTGTTAATTGTAACCCAAGACCATATGTAGTAACCGGGAGTGTTCGTTGGGGGCCACGTGTTCTAATCTCTGAATCCATTCAAAACAAAGCACGTTTTCCTTTTTCTCTTCAGTCTTTTTATTTATTTATTATTTTGGCTGTACGGTCCTGGAAGAACCCGGGCCTCCAACGCCACAGCCGACCAATCTCCCCTATCCTGTGTTATTCTCCTCCTGTCCCTTTCACCCAGCAGTTTCAGGTCCTCTTCGACATCACCTAGTCATGTCTGATCCGAGGGCGTGTCTACTTCGTTTACCGTCCGGTTTCTCATTGAGCATTCTCCCCGCTATCATGTGGTCCGGCATTCTTTCCACATGTCCCATCCACCTCAGTCTGGCTTTCTTTATCAACGCCGTCATGCCCGGCTCCCCATATAGCTCCATCAGCTCCTCATTCTCCCTTCTTCTTTCTCCATATTCTTCTTTCTCCACTCCAGATTCTTCTTAATATTTATCTTAATAAGTTCTGATTTTTTGGTCAGGGGCCATGTTTAGCACCCATACATGACTACTGGCCCTACTATGGTTTTGTACAGTTGAATTTGTATTCTTTTAGAGAGTAATTTTAACTGAAAGACTTTTTGTAGTGAGGAATAACATCTATTTCCTACTGCTATTCTGAATTTCGAGTTTTTCGTATATATAGTTTTATCTGTATTCACCTTAAGACCCAGTTGAATGGGTGCCTCTTCAAATTCTTGGAATGTTCCTGATAAGGCTACACCTACATTGGATCCGGTGTGATACGATGAGACGTCGCTAGCAAACCAAATGACTGAAATATATCGAGAGTTATAACATTTGGTTCTTTAAATTTATAAAATAATTAACAAATAATCTTAATTTTATAAATTTAAAGAACCAAATGTTATAACTCTCGATATATTTCAGTCATTTGGTTTGCTAGCGACGTCTCATCGTATCACACCGGATCCAATGTAGGTGTAGCCTAACGCTGCTTGGGTTCTAGCGGTAATGACAACGTCATCCGCATATGCTAGATGTTGGGACATACGGTTGTATATAGTTCCTCCAGGATTTGTTTTTACTGTTCGGATGGTTGCTTCAATGGTTAAATTAAAAAGGAGAGAGGCTAGAGGATCACACTGTCTGTCTCAAGCCAATGTTTACTTCAAACTCTCCTGACATCGCATTTCCTAGTTTAACTTGACTGACAGTCTTAACTAGAGTCTTTCTTGTTAGTCTGAGTAATTTCATGGGTATTCCCATGACTTTCAAAAGTCTTTCTTTGTCTACACTATCATATGGTTGTTTGAAATTGGCAAAGAGGAGATGGATGTCTATGTTGTATCCATTGCTTCCCTAAGAGACAATATCTGGTCTATTGTTGACCTTCCTGGTCTGAAGACTCCTTGGTATACTCCTATAATATTTTCAGAGAATAGGGAAATGCCTCTGTAATTATTATATTCGAGCTTGTCTCCTTTATTGTATATTGGACATATTGCTGCTCTTGTCCAATCTTCAGGCATTTTTTCTTCCATCCATATGTCCCAAATAAGCTCGTAAATTTCTTCCCATAGCTCAGTGCCACCATATTTTAACATCTCTGGGGTGATCTCATCCAAACCTGGCGACTTGTGATTCTTCATTGACATTGTTATGTCATTATTATATTCTTCAGTCTTAATTTTTGTAAAAAAAAAAAAAAAATAACTAGAACTGAAAAAGATGCAGTCTCTTTTTTTCAAGAGAAAGTTAAATTGGCAAAGAATGCAACATACGATCAGAATTATGAAATGAAACTTTTTGTGACGGAGTACGTTTACGGTGCAATCTTTCAACATGCCGTTCAAAGAAGAGCATTCGCAATGGTACGTGGTTCGAATGTCCACATTGAGTTTTCTAACATCTTTGAGATTTATTTACGGCTGGAGTGAAGAGATGACATCAGTCAAATGGTGTAAAAAAAGGACATCATCGTATTCTGGAAAAACCAATAATTATAAGCATTATTTTTGGGTAAAACTGTTTTGTTTGCAATCCATTAGTTTTTGTTAATAGTTAAACGTTTTCGACTTCTTTCCGTTGACTGTTTTCTCATTCACTTGTCTACTTGGCTCGCGTTTGGTTCACATTTGCCCGGCTAATAGAAAAGAACCTAACTCTATTTCAAGGGAAAAAAATACAAAATAGCCCCATTTCGCTTCCTTTAGTACAATTAACTGATTTTGAACGGAATCGGACTTAACCACTTATTCACTGGGGCTCCAGATATATCATTCCAGCATCTCCATTATATTAGGTTGAGGTATTTTAACCCTTATTAATAATATCACATTTAAACAACAATGATATAGACATAATTTTAAACATTGTGAATTTCCCCAGAAGTTAGAAGTAAAAACAAATCGCTCATCTACTTTAGAAAAAATTAATCAATTATAAAATAGTTTCGAGAGCATAAAGAATTGATACTATTACTAACTCAGATAGAGATATTTCTGGGCAGACACGATGTATAATACCGTGACGTACGAGAGAAAGGTGAGCATTGTACTGTACGAAGGAACCGCACAACTGATGATTCTAGGCTACATGCGAATGTCATTGCTTCGACGTCACCAGGAATGTCATGGTTCTTGGCGGGGCGGTTAAGTTAACACATTTCCATTTTCTGCTTATTAGTTCGGCTATTTACAAAACTGTATTTTTTTTTAGTTTATACGAAATATGAGATACTCCCCGGTCGATCCTGCCAATAGTCTCAAATATAAAGTACATGTATGCCTTAGTACACGTAATAGAATCTGGCACAACACACTAACGTGTATTCGGATCTGAGAAATCGCTTATCCCGAAGATCATGTTCAGGATAATGAGACGAACGTATTAAATTATTGTATTGTTATCGGTTCTTGGGGAGTATGTTTGAATTTAATCGATGTTTTGAAGCCAGATACCGAGTGAAACGATTCCATCACAAACACACCTAGATACAGACGAAGTTAATAAAAGCGAGTTAAAAACATTTCTAGCCAGAATCATATATATTAAAATAATCAATTAAAACCACAAATATATAAAAAATAACAAAAAGAAAAGAGAAAAATAATTCTTGCGACAAATTAAAATAGAGTTAATAATGAACAAAACAAAAACTGAGAAACAATTTAGTCATTAAAATATATCAATTTAATTCCAGGTTTAATGGTGAGTAGTGAGACATTATCAATGCATATATTCATTTTAGAAATGGTATTGGGTTAAGGACTTGGTAGAGACCGTGGTGTTTCTAAGCCAATGGTTTTGCAGGAGGTAATAGGCTCAGTTCAATTGATCAAATTGAAAGTTTATATCAAATGTTATTCTTGTGGGATATTATGTATACAATATAATTTCGAAATATGTAAAAAGCGATGTAGGCTATGTATATAATCTACCTGTTTGTCGTGTAAATTTAAATTACTTTAAAATAAACCTATTTGAAAATTAATCACACAACTTTAATTTTTTTTTAAATTAACGTGTATTGACAAAATATTACTTTATATTCAAAGCCAATTTTTACAACAGATTTACAAAAAAAAATTCTACCCACTTTAAGTAAAACAAGTGGTTCATTCCGTGCGCATGACGACCTAGAGACCTCACTGTTCACTTTATAATTAAAGTATTTAATATTCTGCCTTGTAGATTCTACTCCAATATGATAATGTATCGGCATCCAACTATTCATACATTCAGAATGACATTCCTCATCGTTTTGTTTATTATTGGGTGAAACAGCAGGATGTGGATCACCTTGGGATATCAGTCTTATTATATCTGATCGTGGGAGAAGTAGCTAAAGAATTTTTAGGAGACTTCTCTTCCTACCGATGTCAGTATATTATAAAATATATAACAAATCTATAAATATATAACAAATTTATAAATTCAGGCTTGGCCATTCTTGAAATAGATGTTAATTTTATTAAAACTATGCAGATATATGCTGTATTATTAAATACTGTACTCGCTATTATAAATATTTTAAAACGGAATCTTTTTAAAAATTCAGTTATATCCACAAAGAGTTATTTATAGTGAAATTTAGTCACTGCACTTCTCCTACTACGCCATTTTGAGAGTATTAATTATTTAAATATATAGTTCACGGGAAGAGAACTTGACCATACATCTTTGACGAACCGGTCAAGATTAAGGAATGTGTTTGTAATAATCTCTCTTCTTTTATGAAAATGGTTTTGAAATGACAAATGTCATTAGGCCATAACAGTTGTTCATAAACCAGTAAATTGGAAAGGCAATTTTACGGTACAATTATTTAGTTTAATCCGAAATATTGCTAATTTGGAAGCGCTAAGTAAATTGATAGATAATACCTCAATTCGTTCATTTGTGAAATATTGATTTACTCATATTAATATTCATGTTTTAATCTTAATTAACCGTTTTTATTTAATATCTTATTTTGACACTAAATATTTACTTTAACTTGGTAACCAAGTTATTAATACTAAATCAATATATTTTAAATCGCTTGCTAATTAGATTTTATAGGTTATATTGTTACATTATTTAGTTTAAACTTCTGTATTTTTGGGGGTGTCCTGTGATCCAGTGGACAGCATAACAACCTACTATGCCCAATATCACGGATTCGAAGTCCGCCAGGTGGCCTTAGTATTTTTTAAATTGGAGTAAAAAATCCTTTATGACGTCCTTCCGAAGAGACGAAATGGGGTCCCTGAGTGCAGTGTCAGGTACTCGTTAAAGATACTTATCCTAATTATACATTGGTAGACAAAATTAAGGACTCCCGCTGTAGCCATAGCGCAGCATAAAGGGGTGTTAAATAAATAAACAAAACTTATGCATTAATATTAGAATGTAAATATAACAGGATAGTAAGGTGAAGCTGGGAAGACATGTCTAAAAAGAGAAATTTGAAGTCTCCTTTAAGATGTTGCTTTAAGGAAAGGGACTGCATACTCAAATTATCCATATTTACATTATAATATTAAATGCACTTTTTTCATTTATTTAACGTCCATTTATGCTGCTATGGCTATGCGGACGATGCTACAGTGGGAGTCCTATATTGTGCCCCTCCAGGTATAATTAGAATATGGATCTTTACCTTTGGAAGGAGTACAGGATCTTTACCGTTTAAAATCTTAAAATCAGGATCTTTAAGGAGGAGCACAGGCTCGGGACCCCCACTTTATATTCCTTCAGAAGGACGGTACAACCAAGGATTACTCCAATTTAAAAATCCTGAGGCATAGCAGGTTGTTATGCTGACCTGCACTACAGGTCACCCCCAAAAAGACATAATTTTAAAATAAATAATGTAATAATACGAGGGATATTCAAAGAGTAAGGAAAGTTTCCACCTGATGCCGCCAGGCGCGCGCCAATAGCGTATGCATTGGTGTGCTCGTGCTCGGCACCTCAGTCAGCGTCCAGATCTGACAATGGGAACATCTCCGCGCTACCCCATTTTTAATATTAAAATTTGAAATGTGTGCTGCAATCCAAAATCCCGCCAGTTGTGTCAGTGATTCGTTTTTTGTTGACAAAAAACTTAACGCCAATAGAAATTCATCGGGAACTGTGTGAAGTGAAGGGAACAACGTAATGAGTGACAGTTCTGCCAGGAAGTGGTGCATTCAGTTTAAAAATGGCCGAACAAACGTTTATGATGAAGAGAAGAGTGGACGTCCGAGCATTGAGACTGACGATTAGATCCCCAAAGCTGAAGAAAAGATTCGTGAAAACCGACATTTCACAATAACTGAGCTTTCTCTGTTTCCCCACAAGTTTCACGGACTTTATTTATTTGAAATTGTTTCACAGAAGCTAGGCTGCCACAAATTTTGGTGATGGGTGCCAAAAATGCTTACAGATTACCATAAAGAAAAACGAAGGCGGGCAGCTTTGACGTTTTTTGATGCGTTCTTCTTATTGATTTTCTCGAGCGTGGTGCAACAATAAACTCTGTTTGCAGTACAATCTGTACTGCAATGTTATAAGTAGTACTGCCAAACATTGCAAAACCTTAGGAGAGCTGTCCAAAACAATCATCTAAATTTTGCTTTTGCATGACAATGCCCGACCTCACACGGCAAAGCGTACGCAAGAACTCCTGAACTCTTTCAACTGGGAAGTTTTTCCCCATCCCCTCTACAGTCCTGATCTTGCTCCAAGTGATTATCACTTGTTCCCGAAAATGAGGCCCTGGCTAGCAACACAGCGTTTTGACGACGATGAGGAGCTCCAGGTACGCGTCACTAAGTGGCTGAGATCAGCGGCAGAATTCTATGACACAGGAATTTCAAAGCTGGTCCACCGCTATGATAAGTGTCTGAATTTGAATGGTGATTATGTTGAAAAGTAGTTTTATAGCCCCTCTTTCACATGTATATAATAAATTGTTTTTCTTGTGTTTTTTTTAATTCCTTACTTTCTGAATAGCCCTCGTATAACCTATAAAATTTAATGAGCAAGCAATTTTTTAAAAAATATTAATTTCATAATAATAACTAGATCAACAACTTATAATAAATAATAAATTTTTATTTATTTAATTATATTTATAGTAAATTTCGCTCTTGTTTTGATTAAGATTATTTATTTGATCATTTTATTGATATTAGTCATCCATAATGGACTCAATGTCCCATTTATTGTTGATTTTGCCTCAACCCGATACCAGTCCTTTCATTACAAACTTAATTCCCACTCAAGCCTAATAGTTACCTCCTTCATTCCCGATCATCCTCCGATCCGTATGAAAAGAAGGTGGCCTCTTAAACTTTTAAGATGAATTGGTTATTTGAGTACTAGCAATGGGTTACCTTTATCCCGTTCTATTATAATTACTTGATGTATTACTATAATACAGTTGTGAATTTCAATAAATAAATTATTAATATTGATATTTGGTCTTTCCCTCGTTTTCCGTCTCAATGCTTATCCTTTTCTGATAACTTTCCTAAATTCATTAGTTATCAGAGGCAGCTAGGCGATTTGTATGTTCACGATGGAACAGTTAATGAATATTCTTCGAGCTTTTAAATTAAAAATTTAGGAAACTAATAATTTTTACTCGAAAATTGTACATGTCACCTTGGATATTATATTATGTTTATTAACGGAGAATTTTTCAATTTTTTTGGACAAAAACACTTCTCACTATTGTACAAAGTACGTAGTATGAGATACGTCAAACACATCAGTTCATGTGTTTGTGTATATGTGAAAATACATATCTCTGACAGTGATCATAAACCAGTGGCGTTCATAGTATAATGGAAAAAGTATTCCCATAAATAAAATATCATTCATTCACATAACGTTAACATATTTTCTTTTCTTATTTTCGGTAATAAACCTTTACAATCGGCCAAGAAAAAGCACGGCTTTAATCTCTCTTCAAATAATGATAAGCAGTAACAATCGAAAATAATCATAAAAAATTAAGTAGATAGATTAATTTAATAATATTAAACTACATAAAAAAAAGAAGATGAAAATAACAACAACATGAATCATGAAGTGAAGTAAAAACAAAATTAATCTTCTCGAACACATCGCTATGAAAAATCGATCCTACATGTTTTTGTTAACGAATTAATGAATATCTTTATAAGCAAATCCTTATAACTAAATCTTTATTGTTATAACAAGTTATAACATACAATGAGCGGCTTTAACTTGGTGTAGTTTGACTGTTTTTGTTTAGGCACTTTGTTAAATTTAAAAAAAAATGTAAATAAATAAATGTTTAAGTAATTATAATACAACCTTATATAACAAGGTATTTGCCTATTAAGACTTTTCATTCATAAATTTTTTACTTTTCATCTTCACCTTAATCCAAAATTCGAATAAGAAAAAGGTTTTCCGGATGTGCTCAGAAACTGCTGAGCTCCCCTTTTTAAAATTTAGCTTCAATATTATAATTCACTATTTTTTATATGGATCAATATATTTTGATAAAAATTAGAATTTGTCTTTGCATTTATTATTTTATGTCTAAAACTGATAATTTGCATAACTTAGGACTCCGATTGCGTTCTTAATAAATTATCAAAATAAAAACGAAATAATCAATATTATGTCACATCTATTTCTGTACGTCGTAGATCGTGGCTCTAAATATGTTTATCATTAAATATCTCAGATCATGTGAGGTATAAACATTTTTCAAAGATTTTATTAAGGAAATAAAGTCAAATATCCCTGACAGTATCTGAAAGTGTTTCAACATTTTGTAGAAAAGTCCCACTCACCACTTTTGGAGAATATTCTTCCAATATTCCTCCGGTCTGATGTACATTTTTTTTTTAATTCTACTACAGGATTTCATATAAATAAGAGGAAATAAGATCAATTATTTAAATTTAAATGAACACTTTGCGTAAGACAGTCATTCTGCAGCCGCAGAAAAACTTGCGGTTAAATAGATTCTAAATACTTAAATAAACAAACCATTAACTCCTATAATTAAACATTGGACTAATTGGTATAAACCAGTTAACCATCTCCCTAAACCACCTACGTAATTATAAACAATGGTTAAATAAAAAAATTATTATTAAAAAAAATTGACGTAAGGAAGAAATTAGTTGGGGGTGCAGTCAAATAAAAACACTAAATAAGTGGTTACTTATTTAATTATGTGCCGACGTTTCGACCCACTTTGTGGGTCATCTTCAGGGCTATTGGAGGCTTGAGCAAGACTAGTCTTGCTCGTTGTAAGTGTTTACAAACTAGAAACGTTCGTAAACGTAATTCATCATCGTACGTATTTCATTCATCGTACGTAATTCATAATATACTTAGTCTGCAATGTATTTTTATAGTTCTTTAACGTAAGGAAGAAATTAGTTGGGGGTGCAGTCAAATAAAAACACTAAATAAGTGGTTACTTATTTATTTATGTGCCGACGTTTCTAGTTTGTAGCTAGAAGATTTGTACTAGCCGACGTTTACGGTGTAGTCTTGCTCAAGCATCATATAGCCCTGAAGATGACCCACAAAGTGGGTCGAAATGACGGCACATAATTAAATAAGTAACCACTTATTTAGTGTTTTTATTTGACTGCACCCCCAACTAATTTCTTCCTTACGTCTATCTTCCAGTCAACCATCCCCTCGCTTCTCTTTAAAAAAAAATAGGTTATATTGCATGTTGTTTGTTCATTTAACGCCACTCTATGCTACTATGGCTAATCGGACGATGCTACATTGGGAGCTCTAAATTTTGCCTATCCAGGTTTAATTAGAATAGGTATTTTTAACGAGTACCTGACATCGTACAGGCTCGGGCCCCCGTTTAACGTCCCTTCCGAAGGACGGCATTACCAGGGATTTTTTACTACCTTAAAAAATCCTAGGGCCACCTGCCGAGCTATTAACCCGCGATCTTTGGCTTAATAGTTTGTTATGCTAACCACTAGAACACAGATCGCCCCCTTGGAATTGCAAGAGAGAGAGGGACTTTATATATTGTGAAAACGCATTTTAGAATTAAAATATTTTGATAAAATCCAAAACGTTTAAATTTGTATTATACTTATATGAGCTTATTGTGCATTCGTTTAATATTTAAGAATAAAAAATATTCTATATAATGCATAAATGAAGTTAAATCTGCAGCCCCGGTTAATAAGTGGAATTCTGTTTATTCTCGCAGTGCCTTAGTGGCTAAGTCAAGACGGCTTGAAATGGAGTAATTACTTCTACTATAACTCATTACATTTGAAGCCAAATTCTACGATATGACACGATTATTTCACTACAATTAATTCACTTTCGACAAGGTTCGACTTAACTATTTATTCTAAGGGCTGCAGATATATTTTATCAAACATAATTTAATTTTCAAATTAAATACAAGTTACTATATTACTATAAACTAATTTAATTAATTATTTTGTTAATATAAATAATAAATTAATTTAAAACTTTAAAATATTGTAATAACATATTTTAATAACTAAAAGTCATTTTGGTCATATGACGTGGTTCTTTGTGGAAATGAAATTTGCAATGACTTTTATTTATATTGGATTCAATTTATTTTTTGCCAATACCTAAATAGCGAGGTATATCAATTGAAAAATTAAAATATTTAGTCCACTTACTGTTAATCTAATAACAGATTGGAATCAAACCTTACTTTACAAGACGTATCCATTGAATATTAATTGATTTATTTAAATAATTGAAAAAAAACAAAGGGGTTAGTTCTTTATAAATTCAATCATGAAAATATAAAATGAATTAAGAATTATGAATAGTTGTATCTTCTTTAAAACAACCCAAATTATGTTTGCTGCAACTTGTTTACATGGCCATGTAGCCACTTGTTTACATTCTAGTTAATTTCATTTTATATAAGTTATTATATCTTTGGATATTATATTTCTATATTATATTATAAGCCTACTCACTCAAGTAGAGGAAGTTCTGTGCAGACACTGCAGACAAGAGAGACAAGAAGAAGAGGACGAACATGGCTCACAAGACACCTGGAGGCACTGAAGAAGAAGACAGACTGAACCGCCACGGCCGATTGACGTCACAGCAAGAATCCTGTTTACGACGCTCAGCTGAGCAAAACCCACCAATCTGGTTTTTTCCTACAATAAAAATACTTTTACGTTTAATAATAATTATATTTTATGCATTAAATGTTTTATAAAACATATTTTTTTTTAATTATTTCCCGATTAGGCAACATTTAATCTATTTTGGTCGTGACCCCGAAATAGTGAACATTATAGGTCAAGTACGTATCTGATCTACGCTTTTGAAAGGACAAAATTTTTTTTCTAATAAGGATTTTTTACAATATAATTTAGAAACGAAGGCTTTCTTAAATAAATCTCGTAGTTTGCTTACAATTATTCCAAAACTGAGAAGTAATAACGTACAAATTAATAAAACCCACAAATTACAGGCTAACACAGGTTATACATACAGGAACATGGACATACCAAAGAATACACAGATTTCACATAATCAATGACAATACTTGTTCAATAGACAAAGAAGAATAGACATTTAACCACATAATTAATGACTGCCAAATGTATGAAAGGCAAAGGTCAAAATTAATTATTTCTACAACATTAAGATGAAAAGATTGGCCAGTATCTGAACACGAACTATGTTGTACATTTCAGTCCGAATTTATTAACAGTGTTGACTTTGAAAAATTGACAACAATTTATGTATATATCTACAGCCTCGGTGAATAAGTGGTTGTCTAGTTTTTCCCAGAGGTAGTGAACTGTAATTATGGAAGCATAATCGTGTCATTCTTTTAGTTTTTGGTTTAAATAAAATAAAGAACTCCTTTTCTAGCCAATGCGTGACTTAGCTCCATATTTATTACGAAAATAAAACGGATCCGCCGTCCTCAGCACAAGAAAATCATTTTGGAGAAAATTCGACTTAACTACTTAGTATTTTTAAAAAAATTAATGAGTATGAATGGATATACTCATTGCCCTTGAGTGGTGTGGCCATTATGTATTCATTTTCGATAAAAAAAAACAACAATTTTTTTCGAGGTTTCCTTAATGGAATATAAGTGAGTATAGTAATAATTCACTAATTAATAGCGATTATGTAGTGATAATAACGGTACTATTTAATTATAGCATTCATTAATATTCAATGAAATCAACTGATGATAGCAGAATAGATTAGGGTTAATTGGAAGAAACTGGCAGGTCTTTGACTGTATGATTCAGCATGGTCCATAATGAAGACATAAATTTCAATAATACAAGCTTTCATCATCATCATCATCATAATCAATCCTCTTTACCGCATAAGCAGTGTGAGGAGGAATTCTGCACGACCTTCTCCAGCTCTGCTGGTCTTCCACCAACTGTGCTCTTCTGCCCCAATGGAGTCCCCTCTTCTCAAAGTCCTTCCTCACCTCTTCTTCCCACTTCCTTCTAGGTTTTCCCTCTTCCTCGTTTTCCCTCCACTTTGGCTCGGTAGGTTTCGCTAGCAATTCTGCTAGGAGCCATCCGCGGGAGGCGTCCAATCCATCTCAGGTTGGACCTTATAGTGGTGTTCCGGACTCGGTCTCTTTTCTTTTTTTTTGCCCCCTATCTTCCTGAGAAATCTCATTTCAGCTGCTTGTATTCTGGATTGGTGTTTCTTTGTCAGGGTCCATGATTCCTAATGAGTACGTGAGGATAGGGAGAAATGTTGCCTTAAATACATCCACTTTCGTTTCCTTTTCTACTTCTCTTCGGTTAAGGAATCCTCTCTTAACCGCTTCAAACATCCTGCCCGCGGAACCGATTATCTCGGCCACTTCCAAATCGACGTATCCGTTTTAGTTCAGATGCGCTCCCAGGTATTTGAAGTTCTCCACTTGTTCCAGGACTTTGTCTTCAACTCTAATGATTCTCATTATTCTCCTTGGCTTCTTTCCTACCTCCATCACTTTTGTTTTATTCGGGTTTATGATCATATTTATAGCCAACAACTCTTCTTTTAATCTGTTAACATTGTGCTGGAGGTTTCTATCATTCTCTGAGAAAACCACAACTTCATCCGCAAATGCATTGAGAGGTTTATTGGGCTCAGATTTGCATATCCAAGGTGGAACTTCCTCATTTTTGTCTTGGCCTTTCGAAGAGCTGAATCCATGACCAAAATGAACAATAGGGGACTCAGACTACATCCCTGCCGTATTCCAATGGGGGTCTCAATTTCCTGAGAAGTGTAACTGGCAAATCTTACTACACTCCTCGTTTTCTGATATAAACTTTCGACCGCAAGTATATGACCTTTATCCATACCTTTTTCTCTTAAGGCTTGCAGGATATAAGCTTACCTTACGCGGTCAAAGGCATTTCCTTTTCCTTTTCTAGGACTTTTTCAAAAGCCTGTTAAAAAATATTCAATTACTGTTTAAAAATACTAAAATACACATCGTTTGAATGAAAATAACAACATTGTAAAAAGTCAGTCGCAGCTACTGTTAAAGGAAGTGATTGCACACCGGATTCGAAGTATTTGCTATATTCCAATTATTTCCTCAGCGATTTCGATTCGCTAATTCGATCTTGTGTTGTCGCAATGTCTCCATAGTATAGGTTGTGTAGTTTTATCTACGAGAGTTGGACCATTTCATTGAGAACATTAAGTACAATATGAATCCGGTATCTTGAGCAGATCAACTCAACGCTGTACACACTGAGATTTAAATATTGGCGGTGTAGTATTTATTTTGTTTTAATTAATATTTGAAAAATAGGAATTCCGAGGCTTCATGCGTTAATCCACGATATAGCGTTAGGTATCTTCACTCCACCCAACTTGTGTTGTTATTTAAACATCTATTTTCCTATTATCATATTCCTATTATAAGTCCTGAGAATGGACTTATTTCAATATGAATAGTTGAAATTTGAAATAATAAATTACTCTGCGAATCAGGATTATGTACTGAAATTCACCAGACAAAAATTTCGCCTTAGAATTTCATTCATTTCACATTCTTGGAATTGATGCATTTTCGAAATCAAAAATAATTTAATTTTGCAAAGAGGGGTGCGTTTCACTCAATATGGAGCAAAGGACAACGTCCCCTCAAACATTCCATAGCTATTTATTAAAATCTATATATTTTTTTATTTATTAAAATATCTTATTTTACTGATTTGCATGCTGGTTATCCGGGAAATTTTATTTGTTTTTGTCATATAATGGTAAAGAATATACTGCTTCACTATACCCCTTCTCCAAAATAAGTTATATATCCTGCACTATATTCGTCACCTCTAACAATATCCCAGCTTTTATATTTAACAAGATAATTTTAAATGACCGATAAATGACAACAGTATTATTTCTAGAAATTTTATTCCGACCGTGTTAAAATTTAATCAGACGTGAGATAAACTCTGCCGATAGCCTATTAATTTTTTACTGAGATAAACAAAACATCGATATGCATTCTCTCTAGTAAATCCCAATTTGGATCTTATGCAAGTGTACTAATTTCATGGATTTATTGAATCGTGATTAATATTGGGAAATTAACGTTTGTTGGATTTTAATAGGGCAACTTTTAATGTCATGAATGGACTGGATGATTCAACAGACGAATGTACCGATGAAAATGATCATGATTTTCATAATAGATATTAACCTATTAGTTAAAGAAAGATGATGTTGACCAATATAAGTTTGATAGGCGTTGGGAGAGGAAAAAATGAAATGAACAGGAAAAACTGTTCGAAATTAGTGATGAATTTAGTTTGAAAGAAAAATTGTAAAAACGGAAAAATTTATATCGGTTAAAGCCGGTATGTGTGAAACAAGCGGGTCTGAAAACAGCTTGGAAATTCTTTCTGTAACACTACAACCCATGAAGGGTCTTGGTTTCTGTACGTGGTAGAGACTGTACTGTTCCTTAGACAATAGTTGTACGGGGAGGTGATTTGTCTTAGATCACGCTCAACCGCCAGATTTTCCCCCTTTTTTGGGTACCCACTTTATACAGGCTGGGTGAGCAGGCATGGACCTGCATAGGCGTGCAAGTCCCTGCCTGCTCACTTCATACCCATCGCCCGCACTTCCTCAGTCCTGTCACCCAGTGTCCAGCCTTGAAGGAAACTCCCCATTTTTACAATGTTCAAACTCGAGTACCGTGCGGTTATTAAATTCTTTTGTAAAGAGGGTCTTACTCCTGTGCAAATTAAAGAGCGCTTGGATTGTGTATACGGGCAGTCCTCCCCCTCGTATTCCACAGTGAAAGAATGGGATAAATTATTTAAGATAGGGAGAGAAAGTCTAGAAGATGACCCGCGTCCCGGTCGCCCATTGGAAGCTGTCACTTCTGAAACAATTCAACTTATGGAATTTGCAATTGCTGTCTGACCGGCGACTGAAAACCAAAGAAATAGCAGCGAGGTTGGGGCTTCCAAAAACAAGTGTTTTGAGGACCATCAAAGAACATATGTATATGAACAAGGTTAGTGCAAGATGGGTTCCAAAAATTCTTTCAGCTGCTCAAAAACAGGAACGAGTTCACTGCTGCAATGAATTTTACACCGACGAAGAGCTCCAAGCAGGAGTGGAAGAACATTTTTTTAACATTGAAGAAAATTATTTTTTTCATGGTATAGAAATGTTGCCAAGGCATTGTATTAAGTCTGTTGAACGTTTTTTTCTTTCACATTTCCTTCTATCCCAGGCCGGAAACTTTTGGACCTTACTTTTATCTACTGCAGTTGTTCCCAACCCTTTTTGTACTACGCCCACACCCCTTGTTCAAATGAAATTCCTCCTACGCCCCCTTGCACAAAAAATTGTATTGTACGAAAAAGAAATAATAACTATTATATTGAAAACAAAACATTTAGTTTCACTGTTACAAGATACAACATTATAAGTTTCAATTCAAGGTAAAGAAGTACTGGCAATAGAAAAATAACTAAAATTAAGTGAGAATTTTTCATTTTCTACTGGTCTCGCACCCCCCCCCCCTGACTTGTACTCACGCCCTCTGCGGGGGGGCCTAGATTGGTAACCACTTAACTAGTGGATCCCTGAATTTTTCAAAATAAGATCTATGTCTAAACAACAACTTCCCCATAATCGGTTTAAGAATGTTGAGCAGAATTGGACAGACTTGAAATTTTCAAAGTGATATATCTTCAATGAATCCTTTAAATTTTAAATTCATGATTTGAAGAAAAAGACAAATAGTTGTCTAAAATAATGCCCAAAAAGGCCCTGGCCTTTTCTGCCAGATTCTCTGGAATTCAGGCAATTTTTGTAGTTGTCTCAAAATAGGAGAATTCAATCACTTGTTATCTAACCTAAATCTAATCTAAATCGTGAAATTTTAAGCCATTTCTGAAATGGGTATAAGGACAGAGTTTTTTTATGATTAAACGTGCGATAACCTGACAAGTTATTGCTTACGAATGATCACAATAAACTGCAACTGTAAGTAAATTAATAATTTAATCCCACTGTAAGTTTTTAATGCTATTGTAGATATAAATTATATTATCGTTTATTAAAATTATATAAATGTGCTCTAAACGTAATAGTATCGATAGCTTATGTTCCTGTTAAATGAAAAGGGATGCGTGGAATTGGAATAAAAATACTTAAAATAAGTTTCACTTTCAGGAGGTCCAAACAAATTATTAATCCTTCTCACCACTTTCCGACTGCTATAAATAAATAAGGATATACATAAATAAAGTCTGCGTAGATTTTACAGGATAAAGACGTCATTATATTTCCACTAACCAAGTACCAGAGTTTTTTAAGGCGATATTTATTACGTTCCAAGTAAATTGTTTCAAAGATCTACATCCAAAGGTCATGAAAACACTAATTAGGTAACAGTTGGTTACAAGATACTTAATTTTTGAAATATATGCTTTAAATATTTAAATTTATCTGCCTATTAATAACTGATAGAATTATCAGCATATCACATATCAAGATATCACTAAATATCTTTAATTTGAGCATTATGAAAGGTCATGAAATATCTTACGAATGATCACAATGAAATAAAACATTAAACAAATCGTTAACATTTTTTTTAAAATATATTTATCAACACTTCGCTACCTTAGTATTACAAAGTTGTATGATATACATATATGAAAATGAGAAAAACTGGGTACCTTTTTATTTTTGGTCTTTGGACGATACCCGGTCGCGATTTTTTGACTTTTTGAAAATCTATGTATAGTTTTCGACCCACAGAATAATTTGGTATCAAAATCTCTGATTTTCCAATTTCGTAACATACAACCTTGTAATACTTAGGTCAAGTACAACAGATTGACAATTAGCAGATTTTCTGTCAGTAAATTTACAACAAAATAACACGAGAGACCTGATGAAGGTTTCAGTTGTACCTCTACCGTGGCATGGTTGAATTTTCTTATGACTGATCCCTCATCCAAGTTCTTTTTGATTCTCCGAATAGAATACAACTTTTGGATAAATATAGTTTCTGTTCCTCACTTTATTTATTTTATTCAACATTAAGCGATACATGGATTTGGTAATTTCAACTAAAATTAATAAAGATATTCATATATACCATGCTTTTTCTGTGACTAATCTGAAAGTTGGTCTTTCGATGCCTTCGAATTGTCTTGGGCGGGAGCTGCTTTGACATTGCCTTGCCCCTTATTGGAGAGAGGTCATGGATCTTAGGATAATGAGGATGCAAGGAATAAGGAACGGGAAATCCCTGATTTTGAAGAATATTTTGATTGATAGCGAGGTCTCAAGGAAGGCTCTTCGTACAATAATTCCTGTCCACTACACCTCTAAGTGATAGGACAAGTGCTGTTCATTACTGCAGGGAAGAAATGGATTGTGCCTCGCCAAATTTATCCCAACGAAATAATATTTAATATGAAAATCTTTCATATTAAAACATGAACATAATTTGAGAATCTAACGACTCCAACGAGCGGCCTTCAAATATATTTAGACCCCTGAAGGACTTAGGATCAGTAAAAGATACACTGCTCCTAATCAACGGTTGCCCTGAGAGGTCACACTCATTCGCAAGGTTTTTGTTCTAATTAAGTGTAAAAATTTTATGGAGGCTATTTGAGCCCCCCTTTGAGAGAGTCTGGATATACCATAGCGTCCATGTCTGGCTGATAACAGGTTCAATAATTTATTGCCACAGCCGAATTTCAATCCGCGCAGAAGAACTCAGCGCACTACACATTGAGCTACTTCCCTGTAGTCAAGATAATATTATAACAACAAAGTAAAATGGTAGATATTAAACATTCGGTTCTTAAATATAGTGTTACGGTCCGAGAGAAAGGCCCGGAAGGATTAGGACGGCTGAAGGGATTATGAGTTTAGAAAGATCGAGAACCATCTCGATCTGGCGAGACAATTCTTGAAATGTTCTAGGTGTCCCCACCCCGACCAACCTTGCCCATATAAAAGGCCAGCTGTTACAGTTAGTAGTCGGTAGTAAGCGAGTAGTAAGTTAGTAGTAAAGTTGTCGACTTCAGTGACAGTGACAGTGAAGTTAGTGTCAGCCAGTGGCAGTGTGATAAGTGAGTGTAATAAACTGTGTGTCAGATTGTCATATTGGGAGAGTCTTACGGTCGGTGGACTTTAATTAGAGGACTGTAAGTGTTAATTTTTAGTTATAACTATAGTGTAATTTTATTGTATTTGTACAAATTTAGATAAATTAAGTTATTTAGTATTAGTAATATTTTATAGTATTTGTATATTATTTTAGTAACTAGATAACAGATAGGCCTAGGTTATAATCTGTAGAATATTGTTATTGTAAATTCATATTAGTTTAATAATTTAATTGTTTAAGATTATCTCATTGTATACTTTTTAATTTGTTAATAAATATTAGTAACTCGAGTTTAGTAGTAGTTTAGTTCATTTTACACCCAGTAGCCCTTAACAATATACATGTAATCTATTGAAATAAAGTGTTACTACGATTTCATTTATTTTTAGTATTGTATATTATTATAGTTCCCACTGATGATGAAACTTTATAACCTTTACTCCTTTATCCGTATTTAAAACAAAGAAGAGCTGTTTTCGCTATTGATCCTTCAGCTGTATAAAGGTATCGGACGTGAGCTACGGTTGCAAGGACGAACATGGAAAACTCAGGGACATGGATTCCTCTTGCCGAAACCGGTTTTATTCTGCCAGTAATTGAAGAACTTTAATTCTACAATGCAGAATAAAGGATATTTCCATTTCGAAGTATTTTCGAGCAGGGATTGGTATTAATGTATTTGGTTTATTTTGATATAAAATTTAAAGTAGTTGTTACTAATGGAGGTGGCGGACGAATCTGTTATATTAACAGCCTCACACAATAAGTCTCGTAATGAGATATCTAAATGATCCTATTCCGATGCACGGGTAACGATCTCATTAGGCATCCAGTGTAAAAAAAAAAAACTGTTCCACTACAATCCGTGAGCGTGTCTGGGTACAGTTCATGGCAGAGATATCCAGTGTAAACCAGGGACTAATTCACCATTCCTGATGTCCTTCCAAGTGAAGTTTTCCTGCGACATTCCATAGAGGTAATACAATCTGTGTAGTCTTATCAGCTCACTGTGTAGAGCGCTATGGCTCCATTTTTTCCTCAAGAGGCAAGATAAAAAACTCCATCTCTACTAATTTGTAGTGAATCCAAGCTCCCCAGTATGGCGTACTTGGATTTTTTAGGATTCTTGTTGGAAGTTTTTTGGTTGCTGTGAATTTTTTTTTATCAAATGGAGATATTCACTTTAGTTTGTAAGTGACCGTTTCAAAAGCATTCTATAAGGCCAACAATTTTTAATTCTTCGGTCCTTAACGGTCGGGAGCGGGGTAGCGCAATGTCTTTTAATCCAACGTGACTGCTTCGAGAAATGGCTTTGGCAAATACGGATACCCTTCCTGGGCTCATCCAGCCTCTACAAAGTAAGTATTTTCTATTTGGAAAAACCCACTGGTTGAGCGTGTCCTCGGCCAAATCACCAACTTGTACAACCGTTGACCGAAGGGAATCCAAGACTCTTTACTGGTTTTAGATGTTATACTTTCCTGGTACTTTAATATCTTGAAGTAAAATATCTTGGCGATTGAAATGTCTGAATTGTATACATTTTCAGTATAGTCTCTACCACGTACTGAACCCATGTAGAGTTAATAATAAACAAATACTACTGATAATTTTGTTTGCAAAATAAAAAATTCCTTACTCTAAATTGGTTGTAGTTATGAATTGAAAAAAAAAATTGTTTGGCAATTGGGCAGATTTTAAATGATAAATCTTATAAATTGAGCTTTAAGGTAAATATTGAATATATAGAAAAATATTTTGGTTTTTTGATTTTTTTTTCTACTTCTGTATATAAATGCAAACCAGTAGTTAAGAGGTGACATTTGCCCACTTTTGAATGGCGTGTTTAATGAAAATGAGCTAACAATCCCCTTTTCCTATTATATTTTTAATTATTTCCGTGACCTGAATACAGATGACTGTCTCTAGTGCCATATATATGCATTTATATGACCCATCGCGAGCAGTAAGATGATATCCATAGTGAATTTTATTTTATTTTATTTTTTAGGCACCCAAGCATTCGATAATCTAACAGGTTATATTACGAATATATTATTTAATCTTTATTTATTCAGTGATTCTGAATCTGGTGAAGTGAAACACAGGGGGGGGGGTTTCAAAGAACCAAGAATAGTGACATTTTTGATACAGGAATGATCTGTAAAACTACATGATTTTCTGAATCTTTTTAATCAGTTTTGCGCTGTTTTATTTGTTATTGACAGCTCTGACCATCGAGAAAGTCAAAACTAGAAATTTAGAAGGCCCATAGTTAGGAATGTCTCACTCTGTTTTGTTTTTTTATTTCTATTCTTAGTCATTTAATTTGGTTGTTAAAATTGTAATTTATTCTTGGATTTGTATAATCTAAGAATATCTCCCTTATTATTCGGCCGTTTCATATGAAATGTCAACTTTCAAAAGAAAGATTACATATTTTTATTTAGAAGAGAAAAGATTTGCCCCAGCCGGGATTCGAACCCGGATCTCCGCCTCACCGTGTCAACGCTCTAACCATTTGAGCCACCGGGGTTGCTCCCTACCTAGGACAATATGGGATCGGTGAAGAGAATTGGAGATCCGGGTTCGAATCCCGGCTGGGGGCAAATCTTTTCTCTTCAAAATAAAAATATTTAAAAATTAAAGCAATGATTAAAAAATTATGAAAGATTATATAGTATAACAACTTTCTGAAATCAAAATATTTACCCTGGTTTCATATTCATTTCCACAACGTGTTATCAAATCTTCAATCCCAGAACTAAAAAATTCAGTGTCCTGTGATGAAATTAAGTCTGAAAATGCGTGTTTGACTATAGAATCATTTTCAAAAATTTTACTCTTAAGGAGGTTGTCCGAATTTCTGAACAGACGAAAATGTGTTGGAAATAAGTATGACGAATAAGATGGGTGTGAGAGGATTTCGTTATCCAGTCCTTTTAGTTTCTTCACTGTCCTGTCTGTCGTGAAACATGAGGTCACATGTTGTCGTATTGAGTATAAGCCCCTGAAGATTGTTTTCGAATAAGTTTTTCTTACATCATGTCAATATCCTTGAAGTACGATGTGGATGTGATGGTTTCACCTCTGGGTAGAAAGAATAAATGAATTATTCCTGCCATTGACATCCACACAGAAATCAAAAATTTTAAGGATGCAATTTTTATTTGAAATGGCCGAATGGTATATTCATGAAATATCCGTTTTTATCTTTAAAAACGGATATTTCATATAAAATGGCCCAATACTATTATCGATTCACATAAACTTTCCAGTTTCTTTTTTCAAAATGATGAGCATTCAAATTTGATTTCAAGTTTTTAGTTTCATCCAACTTTGGGGTATTCTGGGTCTATCATTTGTACATGTTTGTGCATGACTTTCTCTCCCTGTATCGTTTCATCCTCTCTTCCCTGATCAAAGAATTCGATTGTCTGCCTTCTTGTCGCCAAGAACCTCTCCCGTTTTATGTTCTTAGCAATTGCATCCCTAAGCATTTCCTCCGAAACCCCAAGTTCCCTCATTTCCGTCTATACTTCCTTAAACCAGTTCGGTTTAGTTATTTTATTTCTATGAAGTCAAATATTCTAACCGTTAGCCTACTTGCATTCATTGGGAGAATATACCCGCAGAACCCACTTTTCCCCGTTTTTTCTGTCGCTTTGTAATGGGTCTCCTTTCGTGGGTAGACTACTTTGTCGTTGGTGAATTTAGGGCCTAAAATGTTCCCCAATATCTTCCGTACTTCAATCTCCAAACTTTCAATTAGTCCCTCGTTGGTTGTGGATAATGTGATAATGATAATGAAATATCCGAAAGTAATTCTTTACAGGCATCATTATACATATCATAAAAATGCTACCATTATCTCAATTGGATGTGTTCATTTCTCTTTTCCAGGTTGCTCTGTCGGTAATAAGAAAGGTATATGTAAGACCCAAAGTGATTGCTTTGATTTCTCTTTTAAAAGCAGCGAGTGCGGAAATAACATTTGTTGCTTAGATACATCAATCAGTTATAGAAGTAAGTAATTCTAAACTTTTTTAATAATAGATTTGTGGAAAGTTAAATTCAAATTCATATTAATTTTAATTTCAAATAAATCTTCTCCTTCCTCTGCTTACTGGAGTGAATAAATGCTTTAAACTCAAAATAAAGGAAGCCATTGTTTGGCAGTTTTCGCATTTCATTTATTTTTAAACATATATGAACTGTATGATTGTTGTGCCTTCCCTGGATGATATGTTTAAAAAATATCATAATGTCCTCTGAACTCAATAGCTCAAACTAAACTCTTGTGTAAGATCTGGGGTCTCAGGAGCTCATCATCGAACAAACATGAAAATTGAAGAAAAACCGATTCCTTTCCTAGCCCTGAATATGCCCTACATCTTAGGCCGAAACGTAGGCACAGTAAAATAAATTATGGTTTTGTGTTATCATTGACTGTACCCCTGTCTGTTTAATCCATCATTGAAGAAAAACGATCGTTTCAATGAGAAATGGACAACTTTTAATAATAACCTATTTTTTTAGTTTATTCTTTTCTTAAGCAAGTTTATTCTATTGTTGATTGTTTCGTTTGTTAAATAGACTGTTGTGAATCTGTGTCTATGTATTTATTATTAAAATGAATCGTTAACACTATTATTAGTTCAAGTAATGGTCAATTATCTATGCCAGTCTCCTCTGCACGTTGCTCTGCTTCTCCAATTTCGGGCACCAAGTTCTGGAAGGTCCTTTTCCACATCCTGGAGCCACCGTCTCCTAGGTCTTCCTCTCCTCCTCGTGCCATACATTTTACCAAGTAGGGTATTTTAAAGAGCTCTGTTTTCCTCCATTCTAAGTACATGGCCCTACCATGGTCAAATATCACTAATATTTATCTTTTCCTTTTATGTATAGAATGTATAGAATTCGAAAAGAAACTACAAACCGGAATCCAAGGGAACAGAACCAGATACAGGATAATCGGAGGGACAACAGCTCAAACGAATGAGTTTCCATTCATGGTAAGGTCTGTTTAGTAAACCTCATCAACAATAGTTCTTTAAATTTATGTTGTAACCCGGTTAAGATACTTTACGAATTTTGGGACCGATTTAGGATAAGAAAATTGGTATTTGCAGTGTTTTCATGGGTATTGGAAGTAGGAACAACCTGAAAATAATTTTAAAACCCCGATATCGTTCAGTTATAACATTTGATCGTGTTTAAACGTGAAGATTGAGTAGTAAGTAGATTTTGATTTTAATGATGATCAATTCAGATCATCTGATTTTTGTTGTTCGACTTAAATTATTTTCAGCTTTACTGCGATAGAGAGAGAAAACGAGGGTGAGAGACGTTCATATGAGCATGCGAGAGAGGTACACAGAAGATAGTTCAATTCGTCTTGCCACAATAAGAAATCCAACAAGATCCGATAATATTGCTTATCCACATCTCAAGGAGTCCAGGGTCTCTCATGGTTAAGAAGGATGGCTGTGAGAGGATCGGAAGGTATGGAATGTCACTAAGTGAAGGGGGGAATCCTTAAGTCAACAAAAATATATAAATTTCTCCTTAATGGATGTGAGAACAACTGCATAGCTACTATAGAAGGAATAAAAAAGTAGAATCGACATTAATAAGTTCTATCATAATGCTATCACTATTACTTTATTGGTTTATTTAACGTCAATTATGCTGCTATGGCAAATCGGACGATGCTACATAGGGAGCTCTAAATTTTCCCTATCCATGTTTTATTTGGATAGAGATCTTTAACGAGTATCTGACATCGTATAGGCTCGGGACCCCAGTTTAACATTCCGGACGGCATAACCAAAAAATCCTAAGGCCACCTGCTGGGCTACGACCCCGCGATTTTGGGCTTATTAGTTTGTTCTGCTAACCACTAAACCACAAGGAAGAGGGGCATATATATCACTATTAGTTCTAGTTTTAAAATATTATTTTTCATGGTTTCATATTGTAGGCACAATACAATTACAGGTAGCTATCGGAAAAGAACCTAACTCAGCGGTTGAACAGAAGTGGTTCTGTGGTGGAAGTATTGTCAGCGAAAACTTTGTTCTCACGGCCGCGCACTGCATTAAGAAAGAAAGGTAATTGTTGAGATTATCATTAACAACGTATAAGAGAAAACTGGAACTAATGAAGAGTTGCGGATGTTTCAGTATCAGGAGCTACATGATCTTGGCAGGCACCACTTCCCTCAGCAGCCCCAACGCTCAACTACGCTACGCTGCAGAGGCGATCCTCCACCCGAAGTTCACCCCGTGGAAGATGGGCTACGACCTGGCTCTGGTCAGGGTGGCAAGGCCCTTCCAGCTCTCTCACGAGGTCTTCCCGCTTTGTCTCCTCGGTCCGTCCAGTCTGCAGGTCGTTGTCAAAGCTCTCGCCATCGGCTTCGGGATACAGAAGGAAGGTAAAGAGACACTGAATTATGGCATTTCAAGTAAATTCCTATACCAATGTCGTCAACTAGACAGCATTATTACAACAAAAAAACTTCGACTTAGAGAAAAAAATTAAAAAGAAAAGGATTCTTTAGTTTATCGGAAAGTTATTTTTCAGAATTTGTGATTTTTATAAAATATAATTTTTTTTTTTAAATAATGTTGGTGCTCTGGATCATAAGATCTTTGACTGAGCGATGAGTACATCTGGCTGAGGTATGTTCTTCACAGGATTGCGTCGCCCATCCTCACATTGCTACGAACCATTTCCTAATAGTTCCATAATCAGTCATTATAGGGTCGAATTAGAAGACCCCTTCCCACCACCTTGGGTTCAAGTACAGTGACAAATTTGTCAAGATCCAGGGGTTATTGCTGTTCCAGATTAGCAAGTCCAAAAGAATCTATACTTTTTTCCCCATTCAGCCTTCCCGGCGTATATAAAGGGAACTATACCAGTGAACTAATGATTAAAAAATTTTGCATTTGTCCATATTTATTATGTAAGGGCATGTAGACACTTCTCCAAAGAGTTCATTAGGCGTCTTGCTGAGTTAGAGTTGATAGGAACTTGAGTATAGATCTCGCAACCGCAATAAGTGTCATACAGAATAGGCACTTATCTAGTGAATTAGCTACAGGCGGATTTAGATTTAGTAAGAACTTATCTAGTGACTGCCCTGAAGAAATGTGTTTCAAGAGTTAGTTTGCTACAGTAATTCGCAAGGGCGGATCCAGGATTTTTTTCTCGGGGGCACAACGAGCAGACCGGAAAAAAATCAACAATAACTTAGAAATAAACTTGTAGTATTTATAGAAAGGTTTGAAAGGTTTATTAAAATATCAAAACAATAGTTTCACTCATGTTCTTTCTGTCATTTTATTCATATATTTTAAAAACTATGATCATGTGATATGCCTATAAGTATGTACTGTAATGGATTCTCCACAGTACACAAAAATCGTCTGGGGGAGGCGCGTGCCCCCGTGCTCCCTCTTAAATCCGCCCTTGGTAATTGGTGTAACGGAGAGTTAGAGTTAGTAGGCACTTACGCAGCGAGTTAGCTACACCACTTAGTATCACGCAGATTAAGAGTAAGTTGCACTTCACCAGAAGTCACCACAGCAGCACTTATTCAGAGAGTTCACTTTAGCACTTTGTATCGTCCCACTTATCCAGGGAGTTCGCTACAGCCCTTAGTATCGGTTTCACTTATCCAGAGAGTTTACTATAGCAATTATTATCACGCTAATTGTGAGTTAGTTGTAATCCGGAGGTCGAAGGCTAATGTGTGATATTCGGTTACATCTCACGCATACAAAAAAAAAAAAAGGAGATGAATGAAAGGTAATAAAGATCTTCATTTGAAAGATACCTTATATGTTATGGTAGCTTAGGCAGGCTTCTAAGACATCGAATGGTTTGGACGCAATTACATCAGAAGTACTAAGATTATTGTGAAAAATTATTTATAGGAAATTATTTCCAACAAGAACTTTCAAAAACCTTCTACGCTAGGTGAAATATAATTATTATTTTAGTTTATTTCGAACTTAAGTGGATTTCCAATTTAATTTATTCATTTCAGGAACAGAGAAAAGTGTTGGCAACCTGATGAAAGTAAAATTGGATATATTTTCTCCAAAGAAATGTGACGATTTTTACCCTGCCATTGTCCAATATGGAGGGTACAAACCGAGTATGTTGTGTGCGGGTGTTGCTGGAGGAGGCAAGGATACTTGTCAAGTAAGCGTTGATATGTTGTTTCAGTTGTATCAACTATTTTTTGGGGAATGTGAAAGAGAATATTTTAAAAAAGAAGTAAACAAGAAAAGAAGTTTTTTTTATTGATATGGCTAATGTATTGCAGGGAGACTCAGGTGGAGCACTTGCGGTTCCTCTGTTGAAGCCAGACCGGCAATATGGTCTACTCGGAGTCACCTCAGCCGGCCAATCTTGTGGTCTGCCCAACTCTCCCGGGCTTTACATCAAAGTCCCTTACTTTTTGCCATGGATAGAGAGAAATGTCTGGAGAGAAGAGGTGGAAAAACATATAGGAAAAACGAATTAGGCGAAAGGGTGATTTCCTTTAATTTGTATATTTTTAAGTTTTTAAACGTAGCAACTTTATTTTGTTTTAATTTATTCTATTTAATTATATAAATACAATGAGCTGTTTATTTTAACCTTTCACATTTGTTGTCCTGTTATCTTCCTTATGATTCTGTAATTTGATTTTGACCAATAGCGCGGGACTAGTTGAAAATAAAGGAAAATTCTCATTTAGTTTTGGTTATTTTCTCTAACCAGAACCACTTTATCTTAAATTTAAGGTTATAATCTGGGATCTTGTAATAGTAAACCTAAAGGTTTTGTTTTAACGTAATACTTGTTACTTTTTTCATATACCCAGACAAATATTTTGCATGTGAGGGGGGCATGGGAGAGTTTCATTTGAACAGGGGGAGGGCGTGGAAGACTTTTATATGAAGGAGGCGCCATAAAATAGGCCTAGGTTATGGTGGGACGCTATATAAGGTTGGTGTCTTGTTGGACTGTGAGGTTGTATTCTGCTTTACTTATTGATTTTTTTTTTCGATACATGATGTTGCTTGAATTGGAGAAATATCGGCAATTTTTGGCATAACATTTACGGAAATTCATTGATGGAAATTTGAGCCATGAAAGTAAAAGAACACCGGTTCAGTGGGTTCTTCAATGAGATTAAAAATAACGTTACCAAAATTTTATATTTTATATTATAGGCCTTAAAGGTTTTACGCCTTTAAACACAAACAAATAAAAGAACGTTGCACACTCTCAAATGGGCAGATTAAACATATTCAATATTGAAGACATTTTGTGCTCAAAATGTTTCAAAACATTCACGAAATTCCAATGAAAAATTTGAACCTTGAAAAATTTGGTTGAGCCGTTCGCTCAAATATACGTTACATAACTACCAACAGCCAGGCAAAAAATGTTGCCCTCCTACATCGCAGTTAATTTAGAACAAGAAATTAAAATTTTCTGTAATTTTTTGAAGTGTATTAAATCTGCAAGACTGGTTTGTTGAATGTTTTAAAAATTAAAAATGATTTTTTAAATTTTGATAAATCTTACTTATAATGGTTTGAAAAAAAATATTTTGTTGGTAAAATAGTAGCGATACAAATTATTAAACTGAAGATATAAACTAAAATAGTTTCATAGTAAAGGGATTTTTTCTCACCTCTTGATCGCAACATTGCGAGAACACGGGGATATAGTAGCGGTGAAGAGAATGGATTTGTCTGACTTGGATACGACTCCTGGTAGCTCAGTGGTTAGAGCACTGCACTAGAGATGCAGACGACCCGGGTTCGAATCCCAGGACACATCCTTTCTCTTCAAAATAAAAATATTTAAAAATAATTACCATCAAAAGAACAATAAATACCAATAAATTATAGTTATAGTTTAAAAAAGTAGCATCAAACTAAGAAAGTTTAAAAAGCCATAGTAACGGAGGAGGAAAACTCTTTAACAGCCATTTAAGCGTCCATCTTAATTTGTGGAGATTATATCATTAGTATTGGCGGAGAATTAAATATATCAGCTGGTGAATCAACAGGTCAGGCGGAGGGAGTTCTTAGGCTCAGTTTGTCTTCAAACATCGTTCTTAAGAAGTTACCTTCAATGGTGCGTTTATTCTTTGTGGTGTGCATAACTATTTCAGGAGTGTTTGGACAGAGGAATATACTAAATAAAGGTAATGTATTAATCTTTCGAAAATTGTTTTGATTTTTTTTGGGAGGGGGGGGGGGTAGTAGGAGAGAATTGACTGATTCGCTTTTTTGTTAATACCGTTATTTATGTTTTAAATAAATTCTAATTAATTTGAATAAAAGGGTCAATGGATGCTGACATTGACTTTCACTACCTGTTTTGTAAGTGGTTCAAAATCATAATTTTTACTTACAAAGATTCAGGTATTACCTTGTATTGTAGTATGACCTTGCCACTATTGGTACAAAATTTTTATTTAAACTAGCTTAAGTAACAATTTGTTTTTATTGTATATTCTCATTTTATTGTAAGGTTTTACATCACCCATTAAAATAATGAAATAAGTGAACTGGTCAAATTTCCTTTGATTTTAAATTAGCTGTCCAGATATAATTCCAGTTATTTTCATAAAGGGCTTTGAATGAGCATGTCACTTTCATGTTTCCAATTCAATTTACTAGAAATTAAATTTTTAAAAACTAGTTCTAATTCTATGAAGTCTAGGGCAGTAGCAGTTATTTTTCTATGACTGTTTCTAAAACCATACTTACTGTTTCTGTTATTCAGGCTTGGACTTGAACAACTGATTCATTTTTTTTTTTCCATTCTATTAACAATTAAACAACTTCATAAACTGTTATTAGAAATCTACTTTTTTTCTTTTTGTTTTCTGTTGCTCCAGCTATTCTATAGTGTACAAACAAAAGTGAAACAGAGCTAAATTAGAAGATTAAAATATAAGAAAGAGAACAAAAATTTACAATAGGTAAAGTGAAAGAACACATCACATAATTCAACCGGTGAAAATCATAAAAACAATTGATGAATAAGAGAAAATGCAAAATCAAAAGAGGGGGATTGGCTATATCCAAGTGAATTGATTAGATTACCATGACCAAAAAAATATATATAAACATTTATTAAAGTTAGTGTTAAATATTTCTTGTATTTATTTTTTTCTAAATTATATCAAGTTATATGAACAATTATTTTTCTATTTTCCCGTACAGGTGTTGATGAAGTTTGCAAAAATGAACCTGATCCTTGGAAATGCAAAAGCAGGAATGACTGTCCCACTCTGAAAAAGGCCCTAGAAAATGGTATTCGACCTGACATATGTTCGTTTCTAAACCATAATCCTATATTTTGTTGTCCGACTGAAAAGTATATTTCTAGCATTGGTCCAGTGACTGGGTCTAAGCCAATTGACCCAGTTAAAAAACCTTCAACTGGTTCACTTGATGATGAAAGTAATAGGCAGGGTAAAGAACCCTCAACACTAGCAGCAGAATCAAAGGCAGAAAAGAGTATGTATTATATAAATTCGAAATGTAATTTAACATAAGGTCACTACATATATATATATATATATATATATATATATATATATATATATATATATATATATATTAGAAAAATTAGAAGCACAGAATGGTTTCTCATTTCATATTGATAAAATAAATAAATCACATACCACTTAATGAATCAATCATTAAATTCAAATTAAGAATGCATAACATCATAGTATATTTAGCTATATTTGTTTTGTTTTATTTTTAATTTAGTGTGTGACATTTATTCCAAATACGCATATCGAACTGTGGAATTACAACCAATGTTACCAGGACAAAAACCAAGAAATTATACATACCATGAATGTAGCATTGAACCTCTTATAGTTGGGGGAGTCGATGCCAAGCCAAAAGAATTTCCTCATATGGTAACTGATATATTTTGAATTTATTTATCACTATCCTATTAATGTTATAATGTTCATCTCTAATCATATTGTACATAATAGAATATAAAATAAATAAAAAACACTGTTTCTTTCTATTCTGATGCTGCCCATTACAGTCAAATAGTTTGCATATTTTTTTAATTTATTACAATCTGTTTAAATAATTTCTAATTTTATGCGATTAATATTTCAAATTTAAAGCTACAGGTATTTGGTATAATTTTATGTTATTATATCCAGGCACTAGTTGGTTATGAAGAAAACAAACAAAAAAAGATTAATTGGGTATGTGGAGGAAGTTTGATCAGCCCAAAATTTGTATTGACAGCTGCTCACTGTGTAATAACAGACAACAGGTATTTTCAATTTTTGTTTTGACATTTGTGGACACTTGGGTATTTATTTTATTAAGCTAATGTTCTATTTTTATATGTATTTATATTTTTTGTTTTTGAACTAAGGAATCAAAAACAATTAATATATTTAATTTCAAAATTAAACCATCATACATTTACAACTGAACATCAGGATATCAAACCAATTTGGTATTTGTGTTTGACTTTTTTTGGTGATTATAATAATATTGTAACGGTATTTTTTTATGTATAAAAATACTTTATTATTAATAGAATACGAAATAAAAAAACCAATGCCTTTTAACTAATATTAAACAGTGGTAAGTCAGACAGCTATGACAGCTATAGAGAACCAATATTGATTTATAATATTTTTTTTCCGGTTTCCACTATAGACCATGCAAGTCTTTGTCCACACATTGTGGTCTTCTTACAGACCTATACTACTTGCAGAAGCACAGATAACTTGGAGGGGAAACAAACTCACATTGCTATGTACATATTTGTAATTTTCAAAATTGTAAATTGCCCTCTTCTAATAAATTTCCTACAATAGGGTGACAGGCCTCACAAACCCCAATTAAAGTACAATATCTAATTCATTCAATATTTTTTCTAACAGATTTAAATACTGGGTCAGGCTTGGAGACTATGATACATCGTCTGAAAAGGATGACAGTGAGCCTGTAAATATCAGAGTACTAAGAAAGATAGTTCACCCCCAATACAATACCAACCATGTGTATAATGATATAGCACTGTTTGAATTGGAATCAGAAGCTAAACTTAGTACCTATGTCCGTCCACTCTGTCTTAACATTGCCAAGGGAATGGAAACTGACAAAGTTGTAGCATCTGGCTGGGGCCATACTAGGTGGGGTAAGTCACAAAACAAAACTTAATTCTAAATTAAGATTAGAGTTACCTTATCAAAAGCAATTTTAATTTGCAACCAGGATATATGATTTTGATGTTAAGTCATTTAAATTAATTTATATGAACTGAACTTTTTAAAAATAGATTATTTTTTTTCAATATTCATACATTAAATGCAAACCCACATAAATCCATATGTCTAAATTAAAGCTAACTTTTTCCACCCATCTTGCTTATATTTGTATTAGATCTTTTGCTTTTTACCAAAATTGTAAGATTGTAAGATACTAATAGGTAAAACTGATGCACTTTATCATGTACACGTCATGATATGAGGAAGGCTTTATAATCCTAATTTAATGAGAAAGGGACTGTGTCTCACAGCTAATGGTTTATAAAAGTGTTTTATATTAATAAAAAAATTTATAATCGAATAAAGAAACCATAATATGAAAAATATCACCCATGAGCCAAAAAGCTAAGAACACTAAAATTACATACAATAAAACTACTTATGAACAATTTCTTATTTATTATTAAAAGAAATTCTTTTGTTTACGTTAAATATAGAAAATAGAAAATTTAAATTGTGTATCTGATACTACTTTTCCCCAAACCAGCTGGTGAAAATTATGAAACAACACAAAGAAATTCCAGGAACAGACATAGAAGAGGTCCACAGATGTGTCTGAAAAGCTGCATTAATCATAAAAAATTTCTTTATTGATTTCATTATTGATAAAAGTTTATTACACGTGTATTGAAAAAAATTTACTCAGTATTTCTAAAGTAAACCAGTTCCACATTAATAAAAATGATAAATGTGAAGAGTAGGAAGAGATTTGCAGAAGTAAATTCAAAAAAATAATGTTAAAATTCAATATTTTGAAAGTTAGCTTTAAAGATGGAATATGAATAAAACCGGATATGGACCGGTAGACCAAAATAGAAAATAAAATTAAAGAAATTTTGCTATGGTAACTGAAGTATCAGAGTACCGACATTTCTTATAGCCTCAACTAAATTATGCTGGTATTTACTTGAGAATACTCTAAATACTTTTTTTTATCATCCCTTTGTTGTAGAGGATAAATCTAAGAGGAGGACATCTATTTTTTATAAAATAATGTTAAAGTATTTAAATTGGTTAAACAACATTTAATATACAAATATTTTTTTTTTTAGAGGGAAGACCAAGTGCAAAACTTCAAAAAGTAACTTTGCCCCTTGTATCCAATCAAAAATGTAACAAAACTTTTGGTGAAGATCATAGAAAGGTGATTCCAAAGGGTATTCTTAAAAGCTTGATGGTGTGTGCAGGAGGGTCTGGACAAAAAGATACATGTCAGGTAAATTTTAAATAAATCAAAAATCTAAATATTAACTTTTAGACCAATAAATTAAGTATGAAGACTTGCGTAATCAGAAGTTTTAAATATAGGCTCATATGATTTCCCATGAGATAAAGAAAAATAATAATTTTTAGGGTTTTGGCTAAAACCATTTGTAGTCAAAAAGAGGCAGAAAAACAAAATAGTTAAGTGCCTGTGTTAAAAACGTTTTACTGTTTAGAGGTGGAGACAAGGATGAGCGGTTAGAACAGTTTCTTAGACATATTATTCTCCTCATGATGAAGAAGGTTTTGTGTAACCTACAGCAAGTCCTCACGAGAACAAGCCATTAATGGCAATAAGTATCAATCAAAACAGTAGATGAACAATCAATAATGCAGCTTTACATAAAATTAATGTGGAAAACTACATTAAGCTATTCTTGTTCAACTTATTAATCATGTTATTGTATAGCATTCCTCATCAGCCAAAGCAGTAAATGAACTAAAAAGATGTTAAAAGCAAGGCATGTAAAATGTTGAAGATACAAAGCAGAAAATTCTGTGAAGACGGTTCGAATGAAGCTATCATTCCTTGATCTTTGATGAGCTTGAAGGAATGCATGAAGTGCAATTATTAACTCCCCAAGTGGTTAGTCAGCCAGATTTAATGATGTTAGTTAATGGACCAACATTATTAGAAGAAGTTGAAAAATCAGTAGTTCTTCCCTTCTCTTGTCCTGACAAACACAATAGATAGGGCTCATCCAATAACAAGACAGGAGCAATAATATAATATAGGCAGCTAATAATTTTATAATAATCCTAATTTATCTTGGAATTGGGCTTTGAACAAAGTCTAATCCTAAGTCTCACTTCAACTATTTGAGAATAAGAATGACCCTGCCCTGACTTTTGTTGATAGCTTTTTCCTGGGCTGCCAATGAACAAAGAATGGAATCAGGAGGGAAAATGTAAGTAAATAAGGATTAAAGGAACGTTGACTACGCCAATGCTCACAACATAAAAGGAAAAAAGTAAGGTTTATTATCAGCTTTGAAATATGCCTTTGCTAGTGTAATATTCCATTGCTTTCTGAACCAAATTTTAAAAAAATATTATTTTTATTTTCAAGAATATTAAAAAGAAAACAAATGAAATTTGTGGCTTGACGTGAAGCGTTGAACCTGCGGAACTGATAGCTATATTTATGTTCTTCTAAAGAGCTTAATTAGGTGTATAACTGAAATGTTTGTATTTATATCTCTGTTTGTCAATGTATAAATAATTGTTTTTTTTCATGTTTAAAGGGTGATTCTGGAGGGCCTTTGCAGATACCTCATAAGAGCATTCCTTGCATGTACTCAATTGTAGGAGTAGTTTCATATGGCAAAGGTTGTGCATTAGGATACCCCAGTATATATACAAGGGTGTCTAAGTATGTGCCATGGATTGTGGACATTGTTTGGCCATAGCATTATACTCTAGTTGAAATTAGCACCATATATCTGCAGTCCTGGTGAATAAGAGGTTAGGTCCAAAACTAATTTCTTGTACTTAGGGAAGTGGCTAAGTCAGGCATTCGCTTGAAATGGAGTTATTGCTTATATTAAAACTTCATTTCAAGACAAAAATTCCGAGAATAGCACGATTCTGCTTCCCTGATACAATGAACTCACTCTGAAACAATTGAAATAGGTAAAAAAAATGAATACAGAATAATTAATAAGTAGAGAATATTATAATAAATAAAGAATATTATGTTGTTTACAATAAAAGTATTGGAAATAACATTCAATATTGTATGTTTCTTTTGAATGTAAATTATGAAATATTAATATTGTGATATAGATTAGTGATACTTAAGAATTGTTCAAAAACTATTGTATTTTATTTTCTAATCTAATAATAAATGAATCTTCCTAATAACTAAAACAACTTTGCCGTGTAGTAATTGCCTTCCTTCACGGTGTAGTACTTTAAGGCCTCTTTGCTCTTGCCGCTGTATGTCCAACTTATTTACAATTTACGGCTTATCCGTTGCCTTGGCCTGCATGGATAGGGGAGGGGCCATCACTAATCTAATCCATTGTCCACTAAACTCAAAAAAAAAATGTGAGCCACTATTATACGAATGGATAGTATAACTAAATTGGGAATGAAACCATTACATAATAAGTGACAAAAATACATCCCACCTGACATTAGGTTAAAATTCCACCTTACAAATTAATAAGTTAAAATGTACTGCATTATTAGATACTCATTAATTATAATAAATGAAAAAAGTACTTATTGAAAAAACCTTAAAGAACAATGCTTCAATTAGAAAATATTTTATCAGGTAAAACACTAAATCAGATAAGTAAAACTACTTAGGAGATAGCTGGACATTTCCTACTCATATGATTAGAAACTAGAAACTAATTAATGAAATAAGTGCGCCAGTGCTACCAAAGTTGTTTTGGAATATTTAGAAAATTTTGACTAATGAAGATACAATATCTAGCCAGTAAATACATAATTAGTGTATTACTACTTTCATCGATAATCTGTGTTTGTATGATGATGAAATCAACAACTTGGAGGTAATAGTTCTTAAATAACAAGTCATGAAAACTTAAATAGAATGATAATAGTTGACCTCATTTATATGTGAAAGAAAATTAATATGTTGGTATTCGATTAATAGTTTTTTGTTTTTTTTTAATACATTACATCACATAGTTTTATCATCTCTGAACTATTTTATATTTCTTTAAATTTATCTCAAAAAGGTTTTGGCTTTAAATAACTTCTTGAAATCCATATATTATATATATAATGTATAGTATAAACTGCATAAAAATGAATAAGGATATTTGTAAGTTATTCTTTATCTGCTAATTTTAATTAAATTAGCTGATACATTTAGTATTAGTTGTTAAAAAACAAATAAAAAATACAAACAAAAAACAAAACAATTGGTTATCTTTGATTTTAATGGTGAATTTTTTTAAGAATAATAAAAATGAAAATTACTGATTTTATAAACGAACAACTCTCTATTTTGATTAAGCTGTATTTTCATTAACCATGGAAAGACATCATGTTGACCATAAAGTTCACAATATTATTGTGAGAATGAGCAACCGAGGTCACCAGCAAGTTGATATCGAAGGCATTTGGCGTTTCTGAGATCATCTCCCAGGCCTTAGCCCAATTTCGTCAGACTAGGAGTGCCAATGGGTAGTGGATCACTGCGCATTACAATGCAAAAATACGATAGAAATTTCGTCATTGCTGCCAAAAGGAACTCTTTGTACAGTGCCTGCCAGATCCACAATGTAGTTTAAAATGTTTTGGCTAGACCTTTAAACACAAACAATTTGTAACCATTTCTGATAAGTTGGTCTTATATCTTATGTCCCTTTGAGATGAACTGTAGCTACGTTCCGCCACCAGCAGCTCAGAAAAACTTAGTGCAGCGAGTGCCTTGAAGGGGATAACAACTGCAATTGCTGTCATGTTTACTTATGAGTCGCATTTCTATAGTGATAGGAGACGCAGAAGAGGTGGTGTAATCTTCCAGGCTGGCATTTATAGACGAATCACACTCCATATTGAAGGTAATCTCACAGCAGTTCATTGCGCACAAGAAATTATTGAGGAATTTGTCCCTCAAACCATGGATCTCGTTTGCAGGGATTTTTAATTTCTAGATGACAATGCTCTATCTCATAGAGGAAGAGTTGTTCATCAAATTTTATAAAACCTGGCAACTCCCCATTGTCTCCAGACCTTCATCCAATTAATAACATGGGGGATGTGTTAGAGACAGCAATCACTCTTCGCAGCATCGCAACATCTATGGAATGAAATTCCTCAAGAAACTAATGACAAAATAATTAACAGTATGCATAATAGGTTCTGGCTAACAGAGGACATTATTGAGAACTATTGGGATCAATAAAAAAAGTATGCAACTAAAACCTTTTATTTATTAATTTTTCAAAATCCCTTGATTAAAATTTTCTGAAGAAAAAAAACATAATAATTTATAATGAATATTAGTGTATTTTATATTAAAATGCTAGGCAAAGTAAATACTACAAAATTAGCAATATCCCTATTCATTTAATCCTTCTAGTATATTGTATGATCTGAAAAAAAAAATGAAATAAATAAATAGAAATTTTATAATTTCAAATTGTTTCAATAACTGAAACATCAGATTTGAGGCTAATACGTTTCAATACCAATGTTCAATTGGAAAATTTAAATGAGTAGATAACTTCAACCACAACTTTTAGAACAAACTACTTTATAAATACATAACATTGATGAATGTAAACGAAATATGTTGCTGAAAACTATAAACAAATACTGTTTACCAGTTTAAGGGTAAATATATTTATATCTCAACTTTAAAAAAAAGATAGTCATGGAATATGGGTTGCTCCAGAGTACTTCTTTGTTATGGACTGATTAAATTATTGTAAACAATTATGAAATTAAAAGTTTAAATTATCATAATAAAAAAAAGGAAATGTATTCTTTTACAAAAAAATGATTTAATTGTTTATGATTAAAACAAATAATATTTTATAAGATTACTACATCATCTGGCCTTAACAATCATCTTAATCATTTCCTAAAAATATGATATAATTATTTGTAACTACCTGTAACCTTTGAGCCAGTTAATCAAGGGTTTGTATCCATAACAATGAATTATAAGCTATATGATGAATATTTATTTTTAGGAATGGAGCTGAGTGTAATGAAAAATTCCCAATAAGTAATGAACGGCAGAATATTGTGTTCCTTAAGACTCACAAATGTGCAAGTTCAACAGTACAAAACATTCTGTTAAGATATGGATATTTTAGAAATCTGGATTTTGTGATACCCACAAACTCTAATTATCTCGGGCATCCACAACATTTTTCAAAATCGATGATTCCTCCTGAAATAAAAACATCTACGGATAAATACAATATTTTTACTCATCATACACGCTTTAATTATTCCAGCATAAAAGAAATTATGCATGAGGATGTTACATTTGTAACAATATTGCGTGATCCAGTAGAGCTTTTCGAATCATCGTATTCATTTTATTCACTGGCTAATTTATATGGAGGAAACATACATGAGATACTGAGAAATCCGAACATGAATAGATTACATTACCTCCGATTAGCTAATAGAATTGGAATAAACCAGATGTCTTTTGACCTTGGATTTTCAGATAATTATTTCCAAGATCAAGAACAAATTGATAATTTCATTAGTGAAATTGACAAACAGTTCAATCTTGTAATGATTACAGAATATATGGAAGCTTCCTTAGTTCTTCAATGCAGTGTTATGAACTGGCCTCTAACAAATGTACAATTTTTGACAATCAACGAAAGAATGAAAAACAGAAAGATTTATCTAACTGATGAAGAGCGTTACAAAATAAGAAAAATAAATGGAGTAGACACACAGCTCTATAATTTTTTCTTGAAGAAATTTAGGGACACTATAATTCATTATTACGGAATTGAAAGGATGAAAAATGATGTTAAAGCTCTTTTAGACCTAAATATGGAACTTCATAGTCGGTGTGTAAAGCAAACTAACACTAAAGGGTATTCTAATACAAAAAGTTATGAAATAAAAAATAATGACTGGCTTTGTGTTCACAGCACAAAAAATGAACTAAACTTTACTAAAGATGTATGGTATAGACAAAAGGTTAGATTGGAAACTATAAAAAAACTCAACAATTTTTTAGGGGAAAATAAGTGAGTTAGAAATACATGTGAACTCGTTAACATTTAAAATTCCAGTTTATTGCTCCAAGCGCAATGGAAAAGTGCTATTATCAAAATTAAAAGAACTATTACTATACTACAAACAAAGAGAAGTCTCTTAATTAAAAAGGAATCTAGAATATTTTAAAAATGGAAATATAGAAAGAGAATAATTATCTGGATTCCATGCTATTTAGAAATGGAATAACCAAACAATGGAAATTTAACAATTCCATAAACTAAATAAAATAAGTCTTTTTATTTGAAAAGAAAAGATATGTCAGGACCGGGACTCAAACCCGGGTCACCCAGATCGCTAGTCTGGAACTCTACCAATTCAGCTATCCTGGGCTCAATCATGCTCGCTCCCCGGTCATGGCCATATCCTTTCTTTTCACTGATCCCATGTCCCCGCGTTCTCGCAATTTGCGATGTATACGAGGGGAAGAATGTTGTTTAAACATTTATTTAATTTGGATCTTATTGACTTACGTCATTATATATGATTATAATTTATTTTATTGCGAGAACGCGGGGACATGGGATCTGTGAAAAGAAAGGATATGGCCATGACCAGGGAGCGAGCTTGATTGAGCCCAGGATAGCTCAATTGGTAGAGTTCCAGACTAGCGACCTGGGTGACCCGGGTTCGAGTCCCGGTCCTGGACATATCTTTTCTTTTCAAATAAAAATATTTAAAAATTAATAAAATCAATAAATAATAAAATAAAATAAGTTATTACTAGAGGCATTCGAACGTCGGGAGGTAATGCAGATTCCTTAACCATTACTTGAGAGCGCTTATGATTGAACTAGTCCACAAAGTGGGAGAGAAAATAATATATTTGTATTTTAAAAAAGATCTTTCAGAATAAAAGTAATTTGTAGCCACCACACAAAATACTTTTGTGTAAAAACCTTAAGTAATTTTTAACAACCCTGGGATCAATAATAAAGAAAAAATTATTTTGATCAATAACACTTTAATTCTTACCTATTCACATTATATACAAATAGAAAACGTTATGGGAAAAAAAAAGTATAATATAAGGCTATTTAAATATAATTTATTTTTCTTCTGTTTCCAACACTGTTCCACTGTAAGCGAGGTCCCAATAATGTTCTACACCATGCTTCCTAAGTTGTTCTCTGGCAAGCTTCTCAGTAGCACAGACTTTAAATTTCATTTCTCCAAAGTGCCTCGTAGGAGTCATGCCCTATTAAACCAAAATAAAAAATCTTGACATGTTCATTGGTAAATTTAAGATTTGATAACTTTAATATAAAAAGTTTGATAATTCTAGTCTATTCCGAGCTTATAGCTCATACAAAATGGAATATATAAAAATAAAAACTATTAATAAAACTGACCAAACACCATACTAACACATTACAATGAGTCTTAGGTTATAGTCTTAGCGCAATGGTTGAGCAGGGAAGAGATTATGTTTGAGATCAAGCACAACCGCCAGGCTTCCTCCCTATTAAGGGTACCAACTATAAAGAGGCTACGTGAGCCCTATAGGGGTCTCCAGGTGCCATAGGATCCATCTCTGGATGTTAAATAAATTAGCTGCCGCAGCAGGATCAAATTATAGTAGTACAAGAAAATTGGTTTTCATTACAAAGATATGCTTTAATTATTGTTGAACTTGGATATAGAAGAAAAATTAAAACATATTTTTTTTAAATATTTGAACTGGTTTTAATATAAAAATAAGTGTAATGAGATTATGGATCAAAGATAAATATTCTTATTTCTGAGCATCATTAATGCCTTTCCCATATTTAAATCACCATAAAACTATCATCTGTCAATCCATTGGCAAAAAAACCTTTAAATATGCTTAATAATAACCTTTGGTTTATAATTTATACATTTTAATACAAAAATGAGCGGCCTAATTTAATAGAACAATCATAATAGAAAAAAATATATCCCCTCCTATAGCAATTCCATTCTTTCGAACCAATAATAAAGAACTTAATTAACAAGTGTATCACATAACAAAACTACTTTTGTCGCTTAATATAGGTCAATGTACTATTTAGGGAATTTGCAAAATAAATTATAGATAATTAATGTTTTTGTGTCTTTTTTATTTGATTTCTAAGTAATATTAATAGCAGGCTGACATCGCTAAGGCTCTCTTAAAATTGCAGGTTGAGGTTTATTTTGTGGTAGTCCAAAGAAATGAACCTCCACCTTCGCACTCAACTTAGAAAGTTTGGTAAAATATAGGAATAGCTCATTAACCTTTAACAGGACATTAACCCGATAAAAGCAAAATAATATTCATAAATGATGTGACAGCAAATTTAAAATTTGTAATACAACTATGATGTGTGGGGATTCACACCAGTGTTCTTTTGTATGACATACACTCGTGTTTAAGGAGTGACAAATTGGTCCAGATCCATGTGTAATGGCTGTTCAGAGACAGCAAGCACATGGGGACCTACATTTCTTTTCCCGAAGCAGACCGCCCATGGAAAAAACCTCTGCCAGCTATAAGGAATCTTGGAAAACCACAACATTAACCGGGTAGAAGTATAAAGGAACGGATCATCACGGCTATGCCCGGTCTTTGTGAGTTGCCTCTAGTAGGATCATGGTTCTCCCAAACCCCCAAAGGGATGGGAGGATACTTGAGGATTCCTGGTACTGGGATTCAAGCTAATGGCCTCGCATAAAAGGGAAAGTTAGAATAATTCAAGTTAAGAGCTAATGTTAACTTTAATGTAATACAAAAAATAAAACAACTATACCTCCCACACAAGCACACAGTTATTTGGTGTTTCTTTACCATCAGCGTTTTTCACAGAATCTTCTTCCCACTTTATTCGCTGCATCATTAATCTAAAGTGTAAGAAATACATTATATTAGGACTTAAAGGTAGGTATCTTTAAGAAAAAAACTTCAGACAGGTATCATAGAATTAGACCCTTATGAGCCATTTTAGAGCTGAATTCTAGGGAGACATGATTTGTTGGCTATTTTACAGCTGCTATATCAATATTGGTAAACTTTATTATTTGTTAAAAATGGAGCACCTTATGAACAAAACATAGTTACTGCTTATGAACAAAATATGGGCTGTCTTTTCATATAATAGTAGGATAACTAAAAAATACTAAAGCCATACTGAATTCTACGTTACTAAGGCATAAGCACCAACAAACTAAGCTTCGAAGTCTACTTCAGTTACCCCATCTCCAAATTTTATTTACCAGATGCAAAATATAAATTAACTTAATGAATTATAATAGTAATAAGAAAAGTGATTAATTTACCTATTATATTTACTTTGTTGCTTAGGTCCACCTTCAACAATGACAACATTACAGTCTTTGTACATTATAACTGCCCCTGTCATGTAAAGCTGTTTGCAGTTCATTTCTACTTTGAATTTTTTCGTCATATTAGTCAAATCCTTCACCCTATAAATGAAAAAAAAAACACTTACAAATTTCAAATTATTGTAATATAGGCTGCCATTTTCTAAATATATACAACTTTTTTTTTCACTTTGGAGATAATTATAAATTCTATAGATAAAGCAAAAATAATTATAACATACTGGTTCAAAATAACTAAGTTCTAACATTCAAGCTGTATATTAAAAATAAGTAGATTTCATTATCAATGTTATATGTTTTATTCATACAGTTATCTGTTTTTAAATAAATTATGACATCAAATTGTAAAATTTCTAAAAATATGCATAATAAAAAATGATAAGTACTAATGTTTTGAGTATGCTTTTAGCAATTAATTCATTGTAAATTGTAGTTCAAATATATGGTTCTAACCATAAACAAGGTTTAGTTTTATCTAAATGAACAAATTTGGATACTTATAACAGATATACAAGACTAGAAGAAAAAAATAATACCTCAAATTAATAAAAATCAAGAAAGTAAGTGTATTCTATAGGGAAATAATCTACCTATAAACAGAAACATGAACACCGAGAGTTGTATCTTCCACAATTTTTCGCCTCCGTTTCTCTCTCCTCTGATCTTGATTAAGACGACGTGCTGCATTTGCTTCTTCATGTTGCTTAGCCCTTTTAGCCATCTGAGCTTTTACGTGAGCTTCCATTTTTGTCGGATCCTGGACAGCTTCTGTACCCAAGGCTCTCATCAAATTTGATATGCGGAGCTATTAAAAATATTTAAAAGTAATTAAAATAAAGAAAATATGATTTAAACATTTTAAAAAACAAATAAAACTAATAATTTTAAGCTAAGACAGAAAAGTTGAATTAATTAATGACGGAAATACAATTTGCATTAAAATCTGAAGGAAAACTAATAAGTAATTTCATTGAGGATTCTTTTAAGTTCACTAAAATCTACTACTAAGATCTACTGAGGATGAATGGCAACCATATCTGATCTGTATCCTCCAAGTTTTATTCTTATTACCTAATGGTTTGCTTCTTTGTTCATCTAAAGCCACGGTGTTCCACCCCTGCTATGGCTAATCTGACAATGCTACAATGGCAGCTCTAAATTTTGCCTAACCAGATATAATTAGGATAGGGATCTTTATCGAGTACCTGACATTGCATAAAGTTGGGACCCCCATTTCACATTACTTCTGAAGGACGGCATAAACAAGGATTTTTTACTACATTAAAAAAATCCTTAAATCATCTGCCAGGCTGCAAATGGTATACATATATTCACAACCAATCTTAGCCACTGATATTTGAATAATTCCTGATGGTCTAGAGTAGCAGTGATTTAAAAATAGCTCATGATAAATGTTGAAATGAGAAAAATAATTTCTAATCCATTCTCATCTTGAGATGTCCCATGTCAGATACGACAGCAATAATACTGCTGATGTTTCAAATAGAAGGTTCAAATTTTATGGCAAATATCTCCTATGGACATGAACCCAGTGAATCTAATGACTAGGACCTCGTGCCGAGAAAATATTTATTATTATACCCAAATTATGAATTTTACTCTTTGAATATATGTAATGTGTAAACATAATGTAATATGTGTAAATATTAATATTTTAAAATAATAGAGAATTACTTATCCTTTTTGGCCTTGTTAATAGTACTGATGCTGAAGAAAATTTTAAAAATGCTTATTTTCTAGGAAGGATCTTCAGTTTTAATACAAATTATTAAAAATAAATTCAATTATACCTTACCACTAGCTTACAAACCAACATATATAAAATTGAATTATATTTGTATCTCATCCTCTCAATGTCAACTTGACAGTTGTGAATATAAAAACAAAGATAAAACACAAAACCCGTTAGATTATTAGTTGAACTATCAACATTAAATAATTAAAACATTTTGAAAAGAAATATTAGAGATCATAATGCAGTTTGTGCTAGTGATCATTAAAGACTGCTCATGAATATTCTAGTTACACATTATATCTAGCTTTCATAATATATATATATAAATTTTTTTTTGTGTTTAATATTCAATTTTGGATAGTGTGGATTTTGCTGAACTGTGGTCGTACACATAAAGCATTTTTCAACTGCTTCAGCAACTCACCATAACAGCTTAATGTCACCTCCCCTTCCATGTGTCTCACAAACAAGAAGAATCCTTTTAATACCTAAAGAGGAAGAAAACTCCAAAAATAATAAGATATTAATGCTTTTTTTAACAATTTACTTTGATGTTAATAATAAACAAAAACCTTTGGTTCAGGAGGAGCGACTAAGCCCAAACGTATTTTCTCTTGCTCTTCTTTCCATGTTTCTCTTCGGTTTTGTCTTCTCAGTTTTTTCCGTTCTTTTTTTGTAAGAAACACTGGCATGTAAACAGATTTTGATGGTACAGCTGAAATAAATAAATATAAAAATATTTATATATTAGTAAAATTAAAAAAATTATAAATATTTAGCAAGTAAATTTCTCTTTGAAGGTCTCTCCCTTCCTTGTACACTTAGTTTATTTATTTCAATATGTTTCTGGTACTAATATTTCTTTTGTAAATTTACTTTATCAATTGAAAATTAAAATTAAGTTTATTTTTTGTTCCATACCATTATTTAAAACAAGTTTAAAAAAAATAAATAATGTAAATTAGAGAATAAATAGAGAAAAAATACAGAATTTAACAGGTAACGGAAACACACTTCAAACATTTATTCAATCTTATAAATTTCATTAATTTAATTAATAATTAATAAGACAATGGTGGATTGTAAATTTTGAACCAATGAGGCATCTTCCTGTTATTTAGTAATGACAGAGCTAATAATAAAGACAAAGATTATACATACTAGGTGCTTTCATTTGAATCGGATGCTCAATGAGGTGTGTAATTGCATCCTCTTTTATTTTTGGTTCTTCATCATCGGGGCCATAACTACAAATTAAAGACATTTCAATATTATAAAATAATTATAATCAAATTAACATACCAACAACTCTATAATATAATAATGATAATAAAAAGATAGTCACTTTATAGTCAAAGTTGTATAATAGTAATAACTTTCTGGACAACAAATTTGCAATTTTTTCTTACAAGAGTATTGTTTAATTCTCAAACACAACTTATTAATTTGTGTGTAGATGGTTGTATGTTAAATAGAGAAGATAATTTGAGAGGTAGCTATGAAAAATGTAAAAATTCTTAGCATTTATTAAATGTCAATGTTTCATGTTCGATTCTCAATCTTAAACAAGTAGGAAGAGTCCCTTCTTAGCATAGCAAAAAGTTGTAACATCGTTCAATTTCAATCGCCTGTTAGTCAATTGAAACTCGTAGATATAAAGGTTGTTTTTTTTATTATCTGCAAACATGTGGATTACAATAAAACCACTCAACAGAATATAATTCATTACTTTTCTTCATTAAATTAAAAACTAATATAAAAATCTGAATACAAATATATTGATACTCACGAATCATTAAACAGAACCACAGAGTCCCACCATTCCACATGAGGTATGTCTGCTGAAGTCTGCTCAACCTTTGGAGCAATCTGTGCTAGTTTGGTAGCTGATGTGATACCAGTCTTTTTCGCAATTTGAGAAATTTCACTCTGAAGTTTTTGTAACTGAGCCTGTAATAAAAACGACAGAATTATTTCAATATCCTCTAGTCAACCAGTGAGGGAATAATGGAATAATTCCAAATCATACTCTATCCATCTAAGGAAAGGCTTAGAATGAACAAACTGCAGGTATAGGATTCTTTTCATTTTATTTTTGTTGACAGATTTTTCCTAATCCTTAGATTAAGATTATATCAATCAGTGCCAAGGCTCAGAATGCTGTAGGATAGTGGTTCCCAACCTTTTTGAACCACGCCCCCCTTGTTCAAATACAAGCCTTCCATGTCCCCCTGTTTAAATGAAACCTTCTTACACCCTCTTCCACAATAAATTATATTGGCATATGAAAAAAACAAAAAGAATAACATTGAAAACAAAACATTTACTGTTACTGTCACAAGATAAGTTTCCAAGTTTCAAACAAGACATAATAAGTTTCAATTTAAGATGAAGAAGTACTTGCCTAGGATATGCATACTAAGGTATAGGACACCATAATGAGATGTCGAGTGAACAAAACTTGTCATTCAAGAATATTCTGATAAGTTTCTATTTACTATTCTATAATTGAGCTGCGATGATGAATCAAAAGGGCATTCAGGTAACCCATGCAAACAAACTCCATCAAATAGTTTTCATAAGTAATTTCACAAAAATTTGCATTTGACAATACAGTAGTGGTGATAATAATAATTGAGCTTAAACAGGATTTGTACTCACTAATACAACTCAACTATCTTGAATGCTATTTTAATATTGTTCATGCTTCATTACCATTTCAAACCATTATCTTTTTTAAGAAGTAAATGATGATGATGAGACAAGAGTGACAATGTTATTTTAAAAAGGCAGACAATAATCCAAGATGAGGTAGTAAAAGTATGAGGTCATTAGAAGTCCATTAAAATAAAAAATACCTCAAGTACACAAAATATGTATCTATACCTTCATTCTCATCCTGTCTGCCATTTGTTGAAACTTTCCAGGTTCATGGAAGCGTAAAGCTTTTCTGTTCCTAACGTTGGGCCGAGCTGAAATTCGGTGATCAAAGAACTTGGCCTCTGAACTTTCTTCGGCTGGTTTCTCCTGAAGTTGAGCTTTAAACTCTTCCCTCTTTTTGGCTCTGATATTTGCCTAAAGGAAAAAAAAAAACAATGATAAAATATAGATAAGTATGTTATATAAACATGAAGACACACAATATGTGCTCGCACACAAACATACAATCCATAAACTCTGCAAGAATACACATCATAAATATAATAAAGATTTAAATGCTTGGACATCCTGTCCAAAGTAATGCTTGACAACAGTAATCGACTGTTGTCTCATAAGTCTTAACTCATGGAAAATATAAAATAAATAACAAAAAAGTTCGAGTGAATCAAAATTTATTGAACCAAGTTGAATGGTTAATTGAAAATTAAAATAATACAAAAATATTCTATTTTTGCGATAAACTAAGTGTACAGCACCTTCAATAAATTAGATGGTATGCTCATGTACTCAATATTTTCAATCTTAAAATGAAGGTATTGAAATTAAGGTGAAAAATAATGCACTTAATAATCGTGTTTGCTATCATAATGAAACTGTAAATTATGACAAATGTAAACCAACACAAACCTAATGTTTCTGTACTGACAACTGTAAATAATTACTAGGCACTGTAATAAAGCAGTGACCAACTTAAATGTTCTATCCGAACAACAATGAGTGAATAAATTATTTTATAAAGTTTTTACCCAAGCATTTGTAAGTTGACAGAGGAAATACAGATAAAAGATTATTATTGATCATTAATTGATAAGGATTTAGACACAATTACTAAAATATTTTCCTTAAAATCAATATTAGAGAAAATTTTGAAATTGGCTACATTTGTCTAGGGGTATCTTCTCTCCTTAAACTTAAATGGGCTAATAGTTGCAGATTTAATAATGGTTAGTCAACATAGGTCTCTTGACAGCGAACAATGTTATAGGAACCAAAACATACCGTTTGCTCAGCCTTTCGTTATAAAAAAAATGGAAATTTAAATTTTAACATGATAAATTGACGTCTATAGTATAATTTTGTATACTGCTTCATTTAATCCATATATTCCACCATAAGAAATAAAAATAAATTTGATCATAAAAAATACTTGAGATATATGATTATATTACCTTGAGCGTGGGAACAACATGAGTAAGTTGGACTTCCCTGCCAGTGCTGTCAACAGTTCTGCCTTCACTATCTAGGATTAGTGGAGTAGGCTTGCCAACCTGAATGCCGGGTCCATCAAAACCGAGCACGCCACTGCTCAATTTATTTTTTATTTGAGCCTGTAATAAATAGATGATTAAAGCGAACTTCTATTTGAATATTACAATGTGAAGTAAATAAATATATATGAGGAAATTTTTATGATATAAATATTTTTAACCTAAAGCAGCAATATTCGTGTCCATAAGAATATAAGATTTTTGACCATTGATTGTTCAATTTTTATATATATTGCCGAAGTGGTACAAAAGTTGTCTTATAAACACACTGTCTTTTATAAACTGAACAAATCTTGAAGAACTGAAATATATTGTGAATTTACACCAAAAAGGGCCAAATGTAATAAAGTAGTACTAATCTTGGAGTTTGACAAGAAAAAATAAAGTAAACAGATAAAATAAATATTTCTGCTCCAGAATTATAATTATTTTTATATTCCACTGTTGAGGTCAAAAGGAATTTTTTTCTTTTATTTATTTTGAGAAAGTAAGTAAAGTAAAGTAAAGTATTTTAAATATGGAAGAACCTACTAGGGACAAAAGGAAGGCAAGAAGCTGAGTATTAAATAAATAAGGCAAGCGGTTGTAATTAATATGTTAATGATTGTATTGTAAATAGTGCAGCTAAATTCATTTTACATAAATTGTATAAACACTAATGAGTTAGAAATAACTCTGCACACTAAACACTAAACGGGGTAAAAGTTCCAATCGAAAAAAACAAGTGATATTTTATTGGGTTTTTTTCTTTTTTCATTTTTACTTTTTAAAAACTAATAATTCACTCACTCAATGAAAACCTATTTCCAGTCGGTTTTTTTAGCATATAACTTTATTATGCGGATACGTTTCGACTAATTTGTCATTTACAATCCATCAAGAACTTCATTCATCTCAGGACAATGGACCTCCAAGAAAAGATTTTAGCTAATGACATGAATAGTAAAAAAAAAAAAAAAAGAAAAAATATGACTTGTAACTCTTCTGAGATGAATGAAGTTCTTGATGGATTGTAAATGACAAATTAGTCGAAACGTATCCGCATAATAAAGTTATATGCTAAAAAAACCGACTGGAAATAGGTTTTCATTGAGTGAGTGAATTATTAGATAATGCAATCCAGTTTACATCCTTTCAAAATTTAAAAAACTTTAAAATCAATTGGATGTCCTCAGCAAGAATAATATATAATATAAGTGAAAATTTCACTATTTTTATCAAGTATTTACGATACAAAGATTTCAAAAAATGGCTTTCGTTAAACTTTGTAACGTCATTTCTACAACTGTTTCCAGTTTAAATGAAGACAGGATTTACATAAATTGATTAAAGCAATTAAACAAAAAAAAATTTAAAAAAAAGATAAAACCAATGAATAAGCAAAATATGTTATAGACAAACTACAGGCGACAACATATGGGTTTTGCTACACAAACATAATTTTATTCATACAAAAATATGCTTGAAACAAGAGGACCAAAAAGTAAATACAACCTTTTTTAGCTGCTACTGCCTTACCTGTAAAAGTGCGATTTTTTTAGCTTTCTCATCGGGTACTCGCGCAGCTGAAACAGAACTGGGGATAGGAGGAGCTGATATAGTCTTCGGAGCTGCTTTAACAGGCTGTGTAGAATTTGTGTTAGAACCACCTTTAATAGCCATCAAAGATTTCTTCCGCTCTTCTATCATTTTTTGTGCATTTGCCATCATATTTTTAATCTATGAAATTTTATACAAATAATACCTTTAAGATAGGTAAATATATTAATTTCAAAACAACAAATTCAAATACATAATAATGTTAAATACCTCATTGGAAGAAAGAACATCACCCTTCTTATCACTATCCCTCTCGGATTTCATTTTTTTATTCTCTGTGAAAGGATCCAGATCATCAAAATGTCTCTTTCGGTTGGATTTAGCTTCTTTGACACCTTCTGAGTAAAGCCCAGAAAGTTTCTCAGCTAATTTTTCTGCTTTGCTCGTATCCAATAGGTTCCCGAGCTTTTCTGTAAAACCAAACACCTTACCTCAACAATATTACTGAATCCAAACAATAAAAAAAGATTCAATAAGAGAAACAACAATTATAAGATGAATATGCCCAAGGAAAAAATGGGGGGGTCACACATGAAATGACCGTTTTTGGAACCAGGAAGAAAATAAAAATTTGAGATCAAATCTAACATATTTTTTATTCAAAGTATTTACCATCAGTTTCGATACACTTCTGCCAACGGCTTACCAAGTTTTCTATCCCAGATTTGAAAAACTGTCCTTTCGTGTGTACCAGTACCGGCTGTTGCTTGATCAAATGTTGATGCGGTTGGTCAATTTCTTGGCAGTATGATGTTGAATCAACTGTTTTTCCCTTTGGTAGAAAAGAAAAATGACCGACCCCGGCCATAGACCACCATACCGTAACCATTAACTTTTTCGGATGGAGATTCTGTTTTAGCATGTGCCCAGGAGGCTGATCGGGATCTAACCATTGACCAGATCGGCGTCAATTGTCATACATGATCCACTTTTCGTCACAAGTTATTAAGCGACCGAGAAATTGTTTCTTTGACAACCAAGTAAAAAAACACACATCTATAGACGTTTCAACTGCTGATGTTCGTTGAGCTCGTGTGGGACCCAGGAATCGAGCTTTTTTGCCTTTCCGATCAATTTTAAATGCCTGGAAACTGTCGTACGACTTGTGCCTAGCTCTGACACATATTCTCTGACTGTTTTATGAGGTTCTTCTTCCACAGCATTCTTATGATCTTCATCCTCTATTGATGTTTTGAGGCCGTCCACAGCGCAGATTTTCTAAAGTCGTATCTCCTTAGGAAAATTTTGTAAACCAACGACAGATGGTTCTTTCATTAGCACTTCCTTCACCAAACGCATGATTAATATTTCTTGCTGCCTGGGCAGCGGAATGACCGAGTTTGTACAGAGGAAATACACAGATAAAAGATTATCACTGATCATTAATTGATAAGGAATTAGACACAATTATTTAGCAATTACTAAAATATTTTCCTTAAAATCAATATTAGAGAAAATTGTGAGAAAAAAAATCGGAAATCGCGTGTTTCCATGGCCACGGTTATAATTATACTAAAATCTGTATGCCTACTTGGGAAAAAAACAAACACAGTTTGCAAATAGAGGATTGACAAGTGCTTATTATATATAGTAAATATTTTGCAAGGAATCAACAGGCAACGCTTTAATCCCATATAAAGATTAAGATTTAAAAAATCGGACATTTCATGTGTGACAACCCAATACATCTAAAAGACATTTTTAAAAACTCAATAATAATAATAATAATAAAAAGGCTCGATGCCGATACAACCAATCTCTGTTTACAAACTTCTGCCCACGGACCACTACCCAAACCTAAATCCGCCAGATCACCCTAAACGCAATCTTCCTATCTATGTCTCTGTCTACCCCTTAGACGCTTCCCAGTTGGCATAGCACTTATTAACTTTTTAGGAATTCGGTTGTTACTAAGCCCAGCAACTTTACAAGCTCATCTTAATTTTCGTGACGCTATCACTTGAATAATATTAACTGGGTGCATGCTTCTCAATTCCGCGTGTAATCTCCTAAAATCTCCAGTGGTCTCATCCTTTTTTGGACCGAATATTCTATGCACCACCTTATTTTCGATTACCTTAAGAAGTTGTTCATCCTTCAATGTTAGCAGCCACGTTACACATCCGTACCAAATCAACATTACTTATTTTATATTTTGCAAATAAATGTTTGGATGCATAAAGCGGAATATCAGGTCGAATCATATTTTGTTGACACTATTGAATTTTTTTAATTAACTAAGGATATATTTGTTATGTGTAAGAAAGCAGGGTATTGAGGTCCAAAGAATTAAATACATTCTAAGAAGTTTTGATACAGCAAAAAGTTAATCTGCAGTAGCAAACAACAATGAGGATTATTTTTCGTTCTTTCTTTATTATAATTTATTTTATTTTATTAGTTATTGATTTTATTAATTTTTAAATATTTTTATTTGAAAAGAAAAATATTTATAATTTATTATAATTATTTTATAGTTTTTTTATATATATTCTACTACCTTTTCCATAATTTTACTTCTTACCTCTGATGTTTATACTTTTTCTTTGTAAATAACTTTCTCTTTACTTCCTTCTTTTATCTTTGTAAAAAAAAATCTTTTTGGCATCACTACCGTTCTGTACATTTTCTCTGTAATTTTTTATTCATATATATCCCTCACTTTTGTTCTAAATTTCTACCTCTCTACATATATATTTTTTCTCATTTATCATATACTTAGTCTGCAATGTATTTTTATAGTTCTGTTATTTTGTCTGTTTTTCTTTCTTAGCCCTGAAGATGACCCACAAAGCGGGTCGAAACGTCGGCACATAATTAAATAAGTAACCACTTATTTAGTGTTTTTATTTGACTGCACCCCCAACTATTTTCTTCCTTACATATATTATAATTATTACTAATAATAATAATTCTTTAATTATAATTAGTGTTATCACTCATTCATAGCATCTATACATAATTATAGATACGCTTATAGTTAATATATATTGATGAGGAAATGAATTACCGTACATATACCAAATAATACTAAAAATGGTCAGGGGTGTGAAGAATTGTACGCAAATAAATCAAAATTACTCATTATGTACCAAAGTTTAGGCCAACATGAGGGACACTAAAAATCTAAAACAATAACATAATAATCCTTTTACGAACTACTACAGTTAAAGAAAATGTGGTAGTCATCCAAAATAATTAATTCTTTGTCATTAAACATGGTATATGCATCTAGTGCTTAAAGCAATTGGTTTATACTGCTTTCATCAATTTTTATTCTTTGGTATCTATTAGCATTGGGAATCAAATTGACCCATCTCACGTTATTGACACCTGTTCAAAATAAATTTATTGATAGCATTCCTGTTCATTACTTCAACGTTTATGGAGGTAGTAATTTATTTACTTTTATATTCCCTTGAATAATCCTTAAGGAAGGGGATATAAATCATTTCTTATAAAATGCCAGAAGTAAGCCATTTTTAGTTGAATCACGTCCTAATGTCTTCTTCATTAGCAAAGTGTAGCAACTCCATCTGGAGTTGACTGTCAAGTTAGTAACATGCCCCAAAGATCCTCAATATTTATTGGTAGCAACAATTTCAAATGCTCTAAAGACCTGCTGGACTCTTCATTCAAGGTCCAGGCTAAAACAAAATTGAGAACACGCAAGACCTCAAGATTTTCACTTGCAGGTGTTGTACACATATAACAGCATACCTTGCCCTTTCAGTCTTTGCTTTTATTTCACATCTATGAACCTATTTGTCCTGCGTATATTAGTTGTAGCATACTTATTTTTTGCAAAAACTATTACAATAACATCACAAGGTGATATAGTTGGCCTCTTTTACCCAATGAAGGACATAAGGTAATGAGCTAGTATTCAGAAGTGTTACCAGAAAATCTATAGTTAAAATGGAAAGTTTCACAATCATGAACACTCCATAAAGATGGCATTATAAAACTGGGTTAAAAAAATAATATGTTAATAAAAGTCTTTAAGTATCTGTTGTTATCGGACTAAATTTAATTTACAAATTAAATATGGCATTAAAATCAATAAACATACAACAAAGTACATGAGTTGTAGAAAAATAAAAGGTAATGAAATTCTGTTTATACTTGATTTGCTCCCAAAGAATAAACAGGCCTACATTTTTTTTAGAGTACACACAAATTACTAAAACCCAATCCTAAATAAGCATAGCATGAAATTCTCTAAAAAGATTATAATTAATGAAACTAACCTGTTGTTTTTTTCTTGTCATAGCCATTATTAACACAATTTAGAGCAGTAGCCGCTAAAACTGGTTCATTGAAACCAAGAAATTTTTCAACTATCCTGTCAACTTTTGATTTCATATCATTTTCACGTTTAGCCATCTCTTATTTTTAAATCCTGCCAAAAAATATCCATTAGTGTAAACTAAATAATACATTAGATTAACAGAAATTGGCTTAGTAATAAAACTTAACCTACATAGACTAAGTAATAACAATGTAAAGATGCTAAATAAATTTACAAATCACTAGTTTAGATCTGCCTGGTTAAATAAAACTTTAATATTTACTCCAAACTTAATTAAACCAAACCAAAAAACGCATTACAATGTAAGCCAAACAACGATAAGTTGAGGACGAGTCGTTCATGAACGACCAGATCACTATTTTGAATCCTGGATATCATAAATTAAGTTGTTAGGTGGGCTAACTCAGCAGGGGGCTAAATTATTATACAAACCTAGAGTTGGGATCCTTCGAATACTGCAAGAACTCATTTTTAAAGCTGATATGAGATAAGCACCGAAAGTGTCAGTTTGGGAACCGGTAGTTATGAAGCAGTAGTAGATTGTGGAAATGTAACAAATTTGTAATGGGCCAGTGAATCTTAAAGGCAGACAAGTTATTTTGATTTCGGGAAACCACTGAGAAATTCGGCTTTCTCCCACCTCAAAATGTACCAAATGTACCCCTTAAAACACTCTCATCTCGCCTGCACATACGAGTGCATACGGATCGGAGAACTCGGCTCTCCCAAGTTTGGAAGATGGATACATAATAGTTTTTGAGACATAGACCGTTCCGGTCCCTTGTCTTACAGCCCATTTTGGCCACATTTTGTTAATATGCAACTTGAAATTGAGATTGATTTCGACAAGGATAAGATGTTAGCAATGCTTTGGATTACTGAAGCCTACCGCTTACTGTACACAGCAGTGACTAGTGAAGGATGCTGGCGGATGATCTATTTTTGGCAGTAATCATAAGCAACTGTTAAATATTGCGTAAGAAAACCTACGCATTGTCAACGAACCTCATTTTTTTTCTAATAGTATGAACATGATTTTTGAATAGCATAATGTTACCTGGTGCTCAAAACGAATGTAAGTAGACATAAACAAACAGTCAGATCGAAACTAGTGATCTTGCTGTCTTTATCAGCTTTGATTTTAAAATATTGTTGTCTCTTAAACTTATACTTGGTAAATAACTGGGAGCAAACGGAAGAAGCAATCTGCTGTTATTTCAAATTAGCTGTCAACCGAATTGTATATAGCCATGCTCTTACATAGCAAGTAGTATTTCATTATAACTATTTTCTGAGATTAGGACAGTATAGATTTTAATAGAGCGAAGATTTTAAGAAAATTTTGAAAAATATGATAATTAGAGATAAAAGTTAATACTGCAACCATTTTTTAATCAATCTTAACTTTATTTTGTAATTGACTTTATTAATAAATAGTTTTTCTGTTTCATAAAATCAAGTTCGGGAAATTAATGAAATTGAATTAACCTAAATGGTTTAAGTATATTGTAAGTATATTAAAATAGTTCGAAATTTCTACGAGTAAATGATCTTATTAATAGGAACCATCACAAGATTCTAAGCTATCAATTATAACTGTGAAAAAACAATAAGAGGAATTGAAATCATTACAAAATTGAAAAATTCTGACCGCAAAACACGATGTGCAACTGAAATGCTGTTTAGACAGGCTCCAGTAAATTGGATGCAAAAAGAAATCCAATTTATCGAAGGTAGGTTGGATAGAGAAATATAGGATCCGACTCCAACAATTACTGAACTGGGTGAGGGTACATAGGTTTTTCGTTCATATTTAACAGATGTCAGTTGTGACCACGATGATTGACACCAACTCGTTAAAACTTTTAAATTCTATTTGATAAACAGGAAACACGTAATAATAACTAATTAAAATGAAAACATACAACAAACAAATCGCCAAAACCATGTGTCATACTCCCATATGTATATAGTATTAAAATTACACAATACATTACACAATAATCTTCATTAGCAAGCAAGTTAGATTATCAAAATTTTTGTCAATGATTCTCTGACTGTAGGAAACAATGCAGTCGTTTAGACATGGACGCATTGTATTACGACGGTTATCCAATGTAAGTCCTTCCATAACTTTTTTTATCATATTTAATATTAAAGGCCTGGCTGCTTATATGATCGGATGCTGTTATTATAAGAATGTATCATTAGTTGTTTATACCAACTTCTATTTGGCGGCGTAACAAACAAATAAATAAAAACGAAATCACTAGTTGATAATTGTCCGGAAGTGTACCTCAAGGTAATCTAACGTGTTAGTAAAACAAACATACCCAAATTTAATTCAACGTTAGGCTCGTTGAGAAGTCATATTTGGGCGAGCGCAATGTAAGTGTTACAAACATTGCTTTGCCTATTTGTATGTACATGGCTTTAAGTTCTTCCTAGGGTTAAGAGTAGCAAGAGCCATAACTGTAGATTGGCCCAATTTTGAAATCCTATCGATAGCCTTGCTATATTTAGAAACAAATAATTAGATGAGTCAAAATTGAACAGGCGGAAAATAAGAGGGATACAATTGACAGTTCATTAATTTTCAGTAGCATGTAGAGGTACCAAGTTTCTCTGTTTCAATCCTAGATAGTTCAGCAGGTAATCTTCCTTCACTTCTAGAATCTTGCCCCTGATTGTGGATGGAGCAACTGGTGTCTGGACCTATAAAACTTGAGTACTTCCCATTTGCATAGTTTACTAATTGAAAGGGTAATTGTTAACCAGTAATAAACAGTAAAGTCGATGCCTAAACTCATAATGAATAAAGGATGCAACGTAAAATAATCTCTTGAAACTATAAAGATGAGTTTCTTACTCATCATTTTAGTTGATGAGCAAATCTGAGAAAAACTCTTATTTATTGGAGGTATCCGGAATAAGATTGTGGATACTAGGTTAATATCACAATTTTCTATCCATATTTTTTTATTTCATTATCTATTGCTTTTTATAGCGACTATTGATAGCTTTTGGAGGGTATAACTCTTATTAGTCAAGAGAAATATAAAAAAGAGCAGGAAAACTTCATCGAAGCGATCATATTATCATTCAAATGAAATACCTAAAATATTATAAAAGATAAGGAAAGGAGGACTTATCTCCTTCCTCCTTATGGGGTGGGGGGGGGGCAAAAAGCATTTCTCTATTCATATAAAATCTATTCATATAGAAATTCCAACCATCTATTTCAATTTAGAATGGCATAGTATGAACGCGAAACTGCAAAAATGGGAAAGTATTAGAAGTTGAACACCCCAAAAGGCATTTCTCCAACACCGATGTACTTATGGTAATAACTTCCAGCACTCTATAGTTGGTGCAAGCCACAAACCTTAACAAATTGCCCAAAAATAGTTTTGCTTAGAAAGCCATAGGGCAAGAAAAAAGGTTCTAATTTCATTCTTCTAATTTAATTTATTTTTATAAGTTCAAAAGAAATTACTCAAAAATTATTTAAGTTACAATTGCTCCATTATAAAGCAGATAAATCCCCTTTAAGAAATGTAGGTAGGTAAAACTAAATTCATTGTAAGGGAGCGTTGAGACTGTTAACAAACATTTAATCAAGGAATATATATGAGGAAGAAAATGGTCCTAGCGGAGGTCAGAAAAATTCTCTTAGTAAGAAGAACTCTTTATTTTTAAAGCCAACATTTTGACCCACATTGCAGGTCTTCTTCAGGACTAGTAGTGAGGTCACGGTTTGACACTAGACTGAAGGTTGGTCGAAATGTTTGATTTAAAAATGAACTGTTCTTCCTTCTAATAGAATTTTTTTACCTCCACCTCGATCATTTTTTTCCTCTTAACTTAAGTAAGTATGAAAATACTGCTTTGTAAGAGAAGTGAAAAACGGCCTCTTCTGAGCCAAGAAATCCATACAAAGAACAAAATTCAGGATAATAAATCCATAGTACTGCTACGCTTACTAAAGTATATTCAATAAATATTATGTTGTGTCATAGGCCTGTCACATTTAACTAGTCATCATATATTGGTAATTTTTTTCTGACTAATTCTTCAATAATGATGTACTGGCCAACACCCAACATTTTACAGTTGGATTAATATTCTTTAAAACATCCATTTAATTTTCCCAGAATGTATAAATTATAGACCACTTCAAAAAGTTTGAAGTTTCTGTAACTACACAGATAATTCATACTTAATTATCTTTCTAATTCGATTATTACTTTAAATTACTATAAAATGCATCCTAATATAATCTGGCAAGGCATAATCATTAAAATAAAATGAATAACGTAATAATACAAGATAACATCTGTAAGTTTTCAAACATAAATAAAATGTATAAAATGAGTTTATCATAGCAATGACAAATTTCTATTGCTTATGGCGATGTTTAGGACAGACCAGCATTTTTTATTTAACTTGATCATTGAGTGTATACCAACATAATACTCTTCTATTAAAAAAACTAAAAAAAAAAAACTGTACAACTGCAAACAAGAAGGATATTGGATTCAGTACAGGGAATGTCAATGTTTGTGCAGGTGGGTGATTTGGCCGAGATAACTTTCAATCTCCAGATTTTTTCCCCTATTCCGATACTCAGTTTATAGAGGTTGGATGACCTTCATTTCCCACAAAGACGATTCACAGTTGTTAACAGATTAAATAATTTATGTTCCACATCTGGTTTCGAAATTGGAACCAAATATCAGTAACCCACCATATCAGAAACACCCCATATACAGAGCTACCTCACTCTCTATATAGTACTATTATTAAAAATATTAAAACTAACTAAGGTGATTTAGTGTTAACTAACTTACAATCTATATGTAATACATTTTGCATAAAAACCAACTATTTTTTCCATCGCAATAAATAAAAAATTATTGTTGATTTCAGGACCATGATCTATCGAGAAATTACAGTTCCCCTCGTCACAAAGAACCGAAAGACCTAAGTTGGCAGTGGTCAGTTAAAAAAGGACCAGAGTTGATGAATTGTAAAGACATTAATATTCAAAAGACATGTCCAAAGCCATCATTTTTTCCAAGATTCAAAAAAGTGTATGTTCCCGCTGATCAAAAGGCTTGCGAAAGAAAAAAGCCACAAATGACGTGGAAAGAGTATTGGAGCTTTCTCCTACCGGATCAAGTCAATCGACCTCCCCTTATACAATGCAGAAAACTGCAAGCCCAAAGGAGAAAATGTTGTGGAGCACCAATGGGCTGTCCAGACGAGGGCACACAACTTAACTGTTGTCCTCCACCAAAAGAATGGTATGGGCAAGCTGAAATTTTTGTTATACCTTCCAGTTTGCCTCCTATAGGAGAGCCTCAACATGACCCCGAGCCTTGTGCTCCGACACCCCCTTCCGAACCTAGTTGTGTTTTAGCGCTTAAAGGAGAGTGTCCAATACCCAAGAAAGTGTTAAATATGGAAGATTATGCTTATAAAAAGGCATTTAGCGGTGTCAACTTGTGTGATGAAATAAAAGAAATAAAAACCTCTTTTAAAGTGAAGGGTGATTGTGTTCCACAGCTACCAGAGGGTAGTAAAAGTCTTCGATTATCATGTGGTAACTTCTCAGAATTTAAAGAAGTAGAATGTCCCAAAGCTATTGTAACTACAAGTACCACCTATGATATGCCTCCTCTTGTATGTAAAAACCAAGAAGAAGGTGTTACAGAGGAAAAAAAGGAAATCAATGTTGAAATGAAAAAAGGTGTTTGTGGAAGGCAGACATTTTTAAAACCATATAAATATGGAGATAAGGTACCAGAACCCAAAAAAATCCATATGCAGGCCTTCATGAAACAAGAAACAAAGGCAGTTAGTAACCCAAGACATTCCTTCCATTCGACTTCTCAAGCTCATATGAAAAAATATGAAGCTGAGGAAAGAAGTAGACAGGAGCTTGAATCTCACCGGAGTGGACCAAATTTAGAAGCTTCAGATATATCTAATAGGGTAAGGAGTGAAAACATATGTCAGCCAGCCAAAAGTGCAGTAGGATTACATTACATGTTGTTAAAACCATTATCTGGGAGGCTGAGAGATGGTTTACATGCCCCTCCTTCAGCATATCGCCTAGAAGACTCATATTATAAACGTGATTCTCAAGAAATAGATCCAGAACTGAGCAAACTTGCAGAAACAACTAAAAAAAATATGACCTATGGACTTTCTAAAATACCACATGAAAAAGAAAAAACTACCACTACTTTGGCAAAAGAGTTGTCAAAAATAGCAGAAGAAAGATTTATAAAGAAGGCCAAGGAAAAAGGTATAGATAGAAAACCAACAACACCTACCAAAACTTATTATCCACCATCAAAGCTTACACTTTTAAAAAAGAAAAAAAATCCAGCAGTTGTATCACAGGCAACGCTCATGACAGAAGCCATGATCAATGTTAAAGCAGCTAAAAAAAAAGATAAACAAAATAAAAAAGATGAAAAAAATATTATTTGTTCAGGATGTCCCGGAATTAAAGCTGCAGAAGAGGAAGAAAGGAATCCTAAGCAAAAACCTGTCCTAAGCTGTAAAGGGAGGCCATCAGGTAGATGTCGTGGGCCACAAAAAAAAGTATTTCCAGACGAAGAGGAAGCACAAAATCCCTACTCTAAATGTAAAAAGAAGCCATATTCCCGGTGTAACCAACCAAGACCTATGATTAAAAAAAAAGAACGCCCTTACAAAATGCCATGTGAAGATAATACGACCAAACGAAGATTTCATTTATTTTCTGCATCCCGAGAATGTAACATAAGTAACAGTAGAATAAACAAATTCCACTCGACAACATGTCTTAATGATTCTGATATCAACATTACAACTATCTACGACTTAGTTAAGGTAAGAGGCCTGAATAAGGCTGATAAGCTGACACACAACCAGTCAAATGATTGGGATAGTCATACTTCAGATTCTTATGGAGAAAGGGGTTGTGAAGAATACGATTCATTACCTGATCTCAGTAAATACCAACCAAACAATGATAATGGTATTAAAAAAATGAGTTATCCTGTTAACTTGTGGGAAAGCCCTGATATTAAAAAGAAATCAAACTACAATTCCTGGTCAAATGATGAGGGCAATAAAACTTGTATGGGATCAAATGGGAAAGAAACTATTAATAATAATGTTGTATACATAAAACGTAAACCTTTTCTAAATTTGACAAAGGATTCCAATAACAGTGTTAATAGTCCTCCGAGCAAATATAATGTTCTATTCAATCCTACATTTACAAAGAATCAGACTGAAAGTATAAACCAAAATACTAAACTCTTAATGAATAAATCTAATGATCAAGAAAACAAATTTCAAAGCTCAGCAGAACCCAAAGAAAAAAATTTCTCTAGTTCGAAAAGATCTGAATATATCAATTTCGAAAACAAAGGAGCACTGAATGGTGCGCCTACTAAGGAAATGGCTTCCTTTCCAATCACAACACAGAATATGTGGTTGGATTCTGTCAATTTACCCAGTGAGCAGAATTTACCCTCAGTTTCATTAGTTTCACAAGAAATGAAAACCTGGGAAAAAGAAAAGAGCCACACTTTATTAAAGGATAATTTGATAAATGAATGTAGCAGCCATAACATGTTCAGACCAGTAGAAGAATCGAAAAAAGTATCGACAAAACCAGAAAATGATTCCCAGCCCATATTTTACCAGGAAAAAATGTTGCTCTCTGGTCCTGGAAATGTAGAAAACCAAAATAACATAAATGAAAGCAAACAAGATTAGGTAAAATAATTTGTTATGTCAATGTATGTTAGTAGTAACCAAAAAATGTCTACAATTCTTTGTTACAAAGTCTGTTCGACATAAAGCATTGAGAAAGATGTGTAAACAGAAATACCTAACAATAAATGAGTGATACAATTTAAAAAAATATAATTTGTCTTACTAATGACTCTAATAATAACATGGATACTTAAAATGGTATCATCTCAGCTCGTACAAATTATTCATAATTATGTGCAGGGAAAAGCCTAATTATGATTTCACTTTTTTGCTCAATAGGAAAGTGCAATTTCATGGAAGCAATTGATAATTATAAGGATCTCGATTAATTTTCAAGTGAAAAATTTCAGCTTCCCACTTATCGAAAAACAATAAATAAAATAAAAAACTAAGACGCAACTATTTGTCAGATTAATGAAAAATTCTCCCATAAACATCCATAGTTTCAGAAAAATTAATATTTTCTGCCAAACTGTTTTAACTATGAGATGGTTTAGAAAATATTAAAAAAATAAAAGAAATTAATTAGATCTGTGGTTCATCCATCAATTATTAGTTTATTCATGACATTTAATATAATTTGATCAGATATTTCCATTTTTTTTTAGCATCCAAATTGGTAAATATAATTAAAGGCTACAGAGAAGACTAGCAGCTACTGAACGGGTGTTCTGCTTGGGTCAAATCTTTGAAGGTAGTTGGGGGAGTAAAAGCAATCATGTTTGCATATCTGAAGGCTTCAACTCCACCTTTTACTAATATTTTATCACAACAAATCCAGTCTTAAATAATTATTCTTATTACAGAAATGTCAATAATTTACAACAGCCTAACTATTCATTAGATAAAATTTATAACCAACATTTTTATTTAATAAATTAATTTAGTAATACTGAGTAAATTAAAACAGAAATATAAAATTCATAATTATTCTGGTACAATAAGGATTCATAAATGAAAAAAAAATCATATAAATTTTATCAGTAACTAAAATATATATATATATTTTTATTTTACAGTAACATTTACATTAGGACATCTACAACACAACCAGAAAACAATAAAATAGCATCTTAACATTACAATGATAATTAAGAACAATAAGTCTGGGCTGTTTAAGAAAAAATGAATATTGATGACATAGGTATCTAATGAAACTGATGCGTCTCTATGATGAAACACTACTAAAATGACTAGAAATAAATTAATAAATATTGGAATGTTTGACAAAGGCAATCATGAACTTAATAGCCACAGTAGCCATCAATCCAAAATTATAGGGGAAATAAAAATCTAAAATTTAATTAAATCTTATATTTAAAAATTGCTGCATTGATTCTTCAATTTAAATATTAGCTGATAGTTATCAAAGAACATATACAGCAAATCTTTAAATGACCAATAAACTAAAATGAAAATATTTATTGGTGAGTCCTCCATTGCAGGTGAGTAAAATTCCATCAGCCTCTTTAAACATAAGGCATATGTTTTTATAGTTATAAATCAATCAAATTTAACTGAAAACCACAAAAATAAAATAAAGAACTTGGCAACAGGCTTTATAGATTTCATAAATATGTATTATAAATTCAATATATAATATGCAGTATAATCAATAATAATAATAATGCTATATGTGGTTATGAAAAATAGATTAGCTAAAATCTTTATTTTTGTTGGATTCTTCACAATTTTTGTAACCCCAATCATGTAAATGAGATTCAGCTTTTCATAAATTTTGAAATAGAAAATTTATAATATTATACCATTAATATAAATTACTTTTTCTTAACTAACCTAGTTTTTAGGATCTTTACTAAAGACAAGTAGATGACCAATTTAGTATAATAAAGAACATAAGATAAATCTAATTCAACAAAACTGAAAAGAAATTTTTATAATAAGTGATTTTGCCATAGGTAGTACTAAAACCTCAGAAGTTTATTTTCTCCACCTTTATCATTTTTGGTATTTAATACTGAATTGAAATTAGATTAAAATGTGTTTGTATTTCATTTTAAGTGATCCTACCCCACAATGAGTTTGTCTGTTTTATAACAATAAGAATGTGCAGTTAAAAACACTTGACACATGTATGTATATTTGTGAAAAAAAGAAAGAAAAAAAATGATACATGCCATTTTAATTACTTGCAGCACATAATTATTGCAAAACAGTTTTTGATTGATTATTACTGATTCTTTTTATTAGCTTCATGGTATGCAGGTGGTGGTTCCTAGAACAAAACAGATCAGTTAGTAAAGATATTGGGGATATTAACCAATAAATAAGATTTCACAAAATTATACTTATATAAATTATTAAGTTTAATATTTTCATTCAATCTCAAACAAAGTGCAATAGCATGGTAGTAATGCTACAATACTCATATAAACATTTTTTATTAGCTTATTACACAGCATAAACTTTTAAAGCAAATAATATATATATATATATATATATATATATATGGAAGGTCGGGGCAAGACTGGGGAGGGTGGGATTTTTTACTTTACACTTGGGCTTGTAGTTTGTACTGCTATCTGTGTATATTGTGACTGGGTGTCAGCCGATGCAGGGAAGTTTCTACGTCATTACCATCATATTTGGTGTTTTCACTGTGATTACTATAACAGTGATGTAATAACTTATTATAGCTCATTTGTAATAATATTAAAGCATAAAGGAAGTAAGGTAAGTTATAACAACTAACAATTCAACTGTTTCAATCCTTTAAAGGGATTCAATGCTCTACTTAAAAATGAGATGTAGTTCCATTGATGCACACAGAGGGCAACAGCTTTTAACAAATAAACATACTGCTTGTGGGGCTTGCCCACTATTCGGTTTGCATGGTCATCGGGACAAGAATGTAGTTTCCAGTTATGAGGGTGGGGTGAATTTCATAAGCAGTTATAGCTAAAATACTATATCAATAGTATCATAATACTAACATACTTTAATATCAATTAACTTTAACTGTACTAAATTAATTTTTTTTAAACATTTAGTTGAATATATAATCGTACTAATAAAATCTTGTTCAGTATGTATTGCTTACTTTTATTCCAAGATGTGTGAACTCTTGCCCCAACCATGGGGCATGAGTATGCATTTGTACTTTTTTTGTATATAATTTTTCTAAGAATGGTATACCTAGGAGAATAAAATGTCAGTTGGTTATGAAATATTGGGAGAATATTTTCTATTAGTTTTTGTTCGATTAAGTATCGTTTAAGCCATTTGGGAGGCGATTAAACTTTAAGTGCGTCCATTGGCCCCAACCTACTATATATATATATGAGGGTGGTCTGAAAAGTTTCCGACCTATCAAAAATACAAGACTTTTTTTTTTTAACATTGTCTCCTTGTAACTCTACACACTTTCCCCAGCGATGGTCCCGGTAACCCGTCCAAAAAGTACTCGGCATTTTTAGATGAGGGAACAAAAAGAAGTTGCTTTGGGCTAGATCTGGTAAGTAAGGCGGATGGTCAAGCAGTTCAAAACGTAATTCGTGGATTTTAACCATGGCAACCGCTAAGGTGTGAGACAGTGCGTTGACTTGGTAAAGCAGGATTTTCATTTTTTGCAAATTTGGCCATTTTTCCGCAAGTTCTGCCTTCAGCTTGCCAAGTAATGATGCGTAGTATGCTCCTGTAAATGGTTTTTCTTTTTTGAAGATAATCGATTAAAATAACTCCATGACTATCAATATATCAATGACAGTTGCCATCACTTTCCCAGCCGAGAAAACAGTTTTTGTTTTTTTTGGAGCCCGTTCCCCCTTAGCAGACTACTGTTTAGACTGTATTTTTGTTTTGGGCCTATAATGGTGTATACAAATTTCATCTACAGTAATTAATCGGCGCCAAAACTCGGATTTATTAGGCCTAAACTGCGCCAGCAGAGCGTTGTTAGAAATGTTCATTTGACCAAACGCGGCACCCAACTTGCGGACAGCTTTCTCATATCTAAATGTTGATTTAAATGTAACAAACACGTTCTTTTGACATGTTCATAACCTCTGCTATCTCTCTCACTTTAATTCGGCGGTCGTCAAGCACCCTTTGATGAACTTTGGCGATGTTCGGCAGAAACTTTTCAGACCACCCTCATATATGTAGAATAGAATAGAATAGAAAAAGTAACTTTATTCTGGGACAAAGTCCCTTTAGAATAACAGATATGAACAGGAATAAAAAACATAATATTTATCTGGCCAGAAGGCTAAATGTTACAAATCATAAAGCGTGACAACATGACAGAAAACAATTTAAAAAGAAATATATAAACAAAAATATATGTATATGTATTTGTATATATATATATATAGAAATGTATATATATATATATATTTAATGATCGGCTAAGGCAAAAAAATAATAAGGCTCCCGGACTTGATTCGGTGCCTTATGAATTTTTCAAAATCTCCCCGGAATGTGTACTCCTGGAGATTATAAAGGTGTTCAATGACTGATTTAATATAGGAAGAGTACCACAGAGTTTCACTTAGTCTGTTATCTACCCGTTATTCAAAAAAGGGGATGTCCATAGGGTGAAAAATTTCAGAGGAATTTCCTTCATTGATGTTACCACCAAACTTTTGACTGGTATTTTATTGGCACGTTTGTGGAGCTGGGTGGACACAAATAAAATTTTAAATGAGTTCCGAGCAGGATTCCGTCCTGGCTATTCAACTGTGGACCACATTTTCAGTTTGTTTAGCATAATCAATATAACACTAGAAAAAGAACGCCAAAAACTGTATGCATTCTTTATAGATTTCAAAGCGGCATTTGACTGCATAGATAGGGAGGCCTTATTTTTCGAAAATAATCTAATATGTTTCAACAATTAAATAAAACTGCTGGTCCTAAAAATAGATTACTTACTCGTTGATCATAGCTATTCCAATATAAACATTTTATGATATATTGCGAAGTAACTGATTGATGATAAACTGATCTATTCTTTGGAACTTGTAAGTACACCCTATCCATTACAACTGACACGTGTCATTTTATATTTATTTTACTGTGCTATTTAATGTTTTTACCAAAAGCTCGTTTTTTCACTGTTAGGGCATGAGTATGAGACTAACCTAGTCTCAAAACGTCGCCTAAAGAAGTTGAAAGAACTGACTGAAACTCAAGAACCAAAACATAAAATTTCCATAACAGTCAAGATAATTAGAAACCAATATATATATAGGGAGAGAGAGAGACATTTATTTGTCTGTATATATTAATATAGAATTTTTTTAAGAATGTCACAAAAATAAGAAAATATTATTAAAATAGTCATACATAATAAGCTGGAGGAGGAACATAGGCGTTATGTGGATTGTTGGGATCAAAGTAAGCGCTCTGAGCTGCCTCTGTAGCTTTTGCATCACCTGAACAAAAATATAAATTAAATGATCAGATTTAATTCTACATTAATAGGTTGTTACAGAACTCTATGTGCAAATTATAGCTCTACTTAAGATAACACATATTAAACATTATTGAATACTAATCTTATAAGTAAAGCCCATAGTACTTAAATACTTTCACCCAACTTTGCAATGCCAATGGGATTTGATGCCAATATCATTCCTTCGGTTTTGAAGCAGAAAACTTTTTTGTTAGTTCTATTTTGTCTTATTTGTAAGCAGTTAAGAGGTTATATGAAAAACAATTATGATTAGGATACAGTAGAATCCCGATAATTCGTATGGTCAAGGGACTGATGATTTGGTACGAATTATCGGGAATACCAATTATCGGGAGTACAAAATAAAAAAACGTACTAATGAATTTTTTTTAATCTATTGAACCATCCATCGCTTGCACGAAAGTCTTCAATTCCCATTTTTCTGTGAAAACTCCTGCTTTTTCCCATCAAATATTACCTCCAACTGGTACATTTGAATTCCTTGCTTGTACGAACCACTTTTTTAAGTTCTCTACAGGTCTGGGAAGTGATTTTGTCCATGTTCTTCAGGATTGATGTGATCGTGGAACCAGGGAAGATGAAATGCTTGGATACGTCAATTAGCTTACAGCCACTGGTCACGGCGTTTATGATTTATTGTTTCTCGTCAATAGAGAGGCTAACGTATTTTGGAGGTATGATTACGTGTCACAATGGTAACAAAAACGAGACTGAATTGTAAATAAAAGTGTGATTGTAAGAAAAGCTTAATAAAATTCCTAGAACTTCCCCTCTCTACTCCCCTAATTTACTTTGAGTGAAAACAGTACGGATTACTGATGAGATTTCTTAGAAAACTTGTCTCCCTCACTCGTTCTCCCGTAAAAAACAATAGGATCTACTGTGCCTCTAAACAGTACAAACATACTTGTGTATAAAAATAAATACAAATTGAGTGATTTCCTAGAAAGCATTTATTCTCATTCTGATCCCTGGCATATCTGCTTCACTGTTCTCTCCCTCCCTTTCGAAAACAGTACTAAGTAACGAGATTTTAAAGCTGGAAATACGGATTATTTGAAGTTGTAAGTGACCTCGAGCATAAAAATAATACGAATTATCGAGGGGTCTGAAATGCATTGATTTTATACCATTTATCGGGATTTTCCCTGGGGACCGACAAATTTGTACGAATTAACCGGAAATACGAATAATCGGGATACGAAATATCGGGATTCTACTGTATATGAAAAGCAATTTCATTTTAGTACCACACATTTTCCGAAGTTGTGGACAAAAATAGTTAATCTAAGAAAAACAGGACTGTTGACTTAAGGAGAAATGGGGTGGAGAGAATGAGTATAAAATAGTTATGCCTTTATGAATATATAAGTCAATTTTTATAAAGATATAAAATAAATACACTAAATATTCTTACTTCTTCTATAATTATTTATTCTTATACTTATTCTCAAGAATAAGCGGCTTTTCAATCATTAAACTTTAGATCTGTGTTTCGCAAATTTTTGTACCACGCCCCCTTATTCAAATAAAAACCTTCTATGCCTCCCTTGCACAAAATATTTATGGGTTATATGAAAACAAAAACAAGTATTACATTAAAAACAAAACATTTAGTTTTACTATCACAAGATATTATATATAACTTTCAATTTAAGATAAGAAGTGCTGGTAAGAGAAAAATAACCAAAACTAAGTTTGTTTTTTTTATTTTCAATAGGTCTCCCACTGTGTTAGAACCACTGTGTCAGATGATAAAATTGCCACTCTTTTTTATCATCTAATGACTGTTATCCATTTAACTAATTAAAATCTATTAGGATACCACTCACCTAAGATAAGTCACTGCCTAATAAAAAAGAAAGACTTCTAGATTCATACCTTAATTGATAAATGAATGGTTAGTCTACTGTAATCAGGTGTAATTGCTGTCCACCGTCTACAGTAGTATCCTTTTAGAAAATTTATAAGTTGATAATCAGGAAAAGATCGTTTACGTAAAGAGAAAATTAAAATATTTAGTTTTGTAATAACACTGAATTATGGTTACATAGATGTAAAATTCTTACCATATTACATGATAGGAATTTCAAAAACTAAGCATGAAAAACTTTTAAAGATTTAAGTGAACCGTAAAATTCAAAGAGTTTAAAATATTAAACTTTTTAAAAATTGGAGCAGTAATGAATAATTCATGGAAGATTATTTCTGTTGAAGGCCCTGTATCCTAATGACATGCTCCAATAAGCAATGAAAACCACACAAATTGCCAAAAAATACACAAGCAGAGATGGTTGAAGTACTGAAGTTTTAATAAGAAGATCAAAGATTAATGGTGATATAAATCATCACCAGCACAGATTAATTTTATATCACTACAAAATAAAATATTCCATTACTAAATACAGATGCACTCAATCATTTCATTTCATAGTTTTCAAATAACCAATTACAGATTTATCTTCATATTAAAAGTTTCCAGAGCACAATTCCAGATTTTTTCCTGACATAGAAAAATAAAGTGGAATTTCCAACCTTCAAGGAATATAAGGCTATTCTAGATTGAATACCAGCATCTAGATTGAAACTGTCCACAATAGACCATTTAAAAAAAATTAAATTAAAATATTGATTTAGCTTGCAAGAATACTTCTAAATTGCTAAATAGATGAAATTTATACTAAATTTCAAGAAATAAAATTCAAATAAAAAATTATTGAATGATATTGTAACACACTGATCCATTGATAGTTTTAAGGGCAATGGAAATTCATTAACCATCAATTTGAATGTGTTTCTTGAGGAGATGTAAGCAAGAATGAAAGGATTGAAAAAAAAATGGTTCTTTTATGAAAGATTAAAAAAAAAATCATGTAACAAAAATTGCTAAAGTTAACAAATGAGAATAAACATAAACAACAGTGGAACACTTTCCCTGTCAGATGCAGTTGGAGAACATATTATCTCAACATTTAAGAACTTACTTTCGTTTTTTGCTTCTTTTTTTTTTCATAATATAAAGTTCAGTCCAAATAACTAACTAAATTAAAATATTTCACACACTCCACAATCCAAAGAGCATTTCTAAATTTCAAAATGTTTGTTGACAAACTATAAATATGATAACAGACTAAGTGTTTAGAAACAAACCTGTTGAATTCGGCTGAGTAAATCCAGCAGCCTGTTGCATAGGAGGATTAACATAGCCATGGGTTGAATTGATTCCAGGATAAGGGGGAGGCATGTCTGTCATGTAGACAGAATTAACTAACAAGAAAAAAAAAAAATATTAACAACTATCCATTAGCATTAAAGTTCATTAACACTTTCATTATGAAATGTTTTGGTATATGCTTTTGTAGGAAATCAGTATTATTTATCTCATTAAACAAAATTTAAATATGTCTATATATTTAGGTATGCTATTCTTCGGCAGGTTAACATCAGCAGACATTGCACAATGAACTTGTAAAGATAATTATTATTGCAAAAAGAATAATAAAGTTAGTATAGTCCAGACATAGCAATCCTTAATTTAAGCCAGTCTGATTTTATTTTAAAATTTTTAGACTATAAAAGAGGATGAAAAACAAGTCCCATTCCTTTAGTATCATTCCATACTAATTTTTATTATTTTAAACAGTCAAAAATGTACAAAAGATTTTTTATTCAAGTTACTTATATGGATATTTTTCACATATATGACACCTAATTAGCTTGGACTTGAGTTCATTCAATTGGGGGACTTGGAGAAGTTGGTTTCATCCCATACAGCATACATAATTCATGCTACATAAAATGTTTATGTTGCTATCTATACCAAACTATGAATTTTTAGATTATGTCTTATCTGAATTTTAAATAATTTAAACTTGTTCTTAAAATTATCAATTAAGAATAAAAATATTAAATTTAAATTGTAATTCAACTCACCAGGTGGTTGCATGGAAAAAGCATTAACTGGAGGTACCCAACCATAATAGCCTGTAGGATCAGGAGCATAAGCAGGTGGAGGAGCTTGGTACCACTGACCAGGAGGTGTGTATGGTGGAGGTGCATCACCGCCAGCATTTCTAGAAGCTTAAACGAAATAAAACAAGAAATTGCGGTTAAAATTACATACAATTTTTAATCAACAAATTCAAATTTATTACGACGTCCCTGCACAAACAGATACATATAATCCAAATGTTAAAGAAATAGTTATTAGGAAATTAGAAAAACATATGAAATGAAATTGAAATAGTAAAAGAAATGTAGAGGAGCATTTCCTAGTCAAAACAAAGAATTATGTCATACAACAGACAAGTGAGAAATACAATCAATCAAATGGAAAATATAAAATATAACTCTGTAGCAGAAAAATGAAAAAGAATTTAAAATATATATTAATAATTCATGAGATGAGACAAAATAATAATTTTGGTAATTATTCCACAGGTTGTCTCTTCAAATTGAGTCACAACAAGTTTAACCTTTCATTAATTTCTCTTATAATATTTTCCAAAAATACAAGTTATCATGAGCTTTTTTATTGAAAAGAGAATTAATTATGGGAAATGTGTATACTTTGGTAATCATTTCATCTAGAAATGAGCGTGTCAACTAATATATATGATCTATACTCCGAAATGTTAGTTGAAACTTTTATGTCTTGATGAAATGATTGCTGAATTCTACTAATTACATATAATTCCATTCTCTTTTACATAGTAAAGATCACAATAACTTGTATTTTTGAACAATTGTAAAAATGGAACGAATTAGCAGTTAAAACTTGTAACTCAACTCGAGGCGACAACCTTCAGAACAGAAACCATAATTTTCAATTATTAATAAATAATGAACAGAAAAAGGCTTAACTTTGCTAGATTCAAAATTAACTTAACAGTAAAGTACATAATAAAAATAATACAAGATCAAAGTTTAACTTTTTAAATGTTATTCTAAAAGTACCCGATAAAGAAGCAAGTAAACAATGATTACAATGAGATAGATTATATAATGTTGTGCTAAAACAGAATTGGTGACTCATTTCACAACCCATACAGAGGAATACTTAAAAATACCTATGAAAGATAGGAAAACATTACTGTCATTACACACCATTAAACTTACCCATGCTTGCTGCTTTCAACATAGCTTGAGCAAAATCAATAGCTCCACCTTTCTTGAACAGTAATTTAAATTTTGCTTCTCCGATCCAATTGCCATTAGGTTGAGCTCTGACTTTCCCTTTAATGTAATTTGCACCGAAAACTGGTTGTTCCAATTCAACCTACAAGGATATGATTTTGAACATCGAGTCAGTTTAAAATATTTACTATAGACAATGATAATAATTAACTCACATCACTCAGAGTAATGAATGGAAAACTAAAAGAAATCATGGGATCAGCCTGTTTTACACTGTTAAAAATCATGCGATGGGTAGTAAGATAAAGTCTTCCTGTTTTGTTGCCTTTGAAAACAGCACTATCTTGCCCAGAAAACTCTATGGATACATCTTCAGAAAACAATAAAATACTGGAAAAATAAAAAAAGAACTGATTATAATATCCAAATAATGTCAAAATTTAGTTAGCCAAGTGTTATCAGTCGGGAAATGTCGATTTTGATAACACAGCAAACTGTTATTAGAATGTTATCACAAATAAAATACTCACCATTCACCAGCGTGAATTAATACACCTCCATTAATGTGTGCCGTATTAAGCGACATTCTTATGGCGAATATAAGACAACAGACAAAATTTAAACGCTACAAACTTGGCTATTGCACAACAATACACCTCATCAGCTGTGCTTGACTCATCTGAGGTCTTGATAGTGACATCCACTGTTAGCAGTGCAGCCATTTTTTGAAACTGGGACAAATTAAACATCAAGGGAATCTAGTAAAAAATTTTAATTAATGTAATTGTCTATCAGTATAAAATAACACTCCATTTTATATTATCAACTCCCCTTTAATCCAATTCATTCCTAGTTAAAAGGAATGATTTGGATTAACTTATGGCATTATCGGAATATGATTTTTATTTCTACCCTTTGATTGTTTTTTCTTTAATTACTCTTATATTCCGTAAAAACATGTCCCAAAACACTTACATAAATATACTATTTTACAACTTCATCAGAAACAAATTATGCCGGGAAGTCATCCTCCCGAATCCAGTGTCCGGCGCAGAAATCGATGAAAATTGAAAGACATGCGTATTTCAGTTGGAAGATGACTGTCTGTGTTTTATAAATATTACGTTACGAGAAAATACACCTAAAACTAGTTTTTCATGTTCATGATTTTGATTGAAATATAATATGTCAAACAAAAAGTACCGATGGAAACCTAGTTCTGTAAGGGAAACATATTTTTTGTACGTCAATCAGAAGATTTAAAGCTGTTGCACTTGGAAAAATTCACTAGCCTTTAATATGGATGAAAATTTGAGCAGAGGATACATTCAATTAGGAAAAGCGAGGGGTACAAATGATTTCCGTTTCACAAATGGGTTCAGTCATCTTTCCCCCCCTGTTGACAAATATGACAAAATATATTATTCCCTTGTTCTTGCTGGAGTAGGATTTTTGTTGCCTTACAACAGGTAAATAGATCTGCATATCATTAACTTCAACAAATTTCTTAACATTTATTTACAATTTTCTTTTTCAGCTTTATAATCGCTGTTGATTATTTTCAAGAAGAATATCCTGATTCCTCAATAGTATTTGATATGTCATTAGTATACATTATAATGGCATTCTTTGCTGTGCTGGCAAATAATCTTCTGGTTGAAGCATTATCTTTAAATACAAGAATAACTTTTGGTAATAAAACACTTAAAGGATATGGAAACTTATATTTTTATATACTAAATTTATAATTTAATTTTCTTACTTGTTCAGGCTACATTTTGTCATTTATTACCCTTTGTTTCGTTGCTATATGTGAGGTCTGGTGGGGTATCTTTTCCACAAATACCTCATACACTGTCAATTTAGTAGCAGTTGCTGTAGTTGCATTAGGATGTACAGGTTTGTCTCTGCTTTCTTAAAAATATCATTCTTAAAAATATTAAACCATTTTATAAGAGCTTTTATTCTTTTACAGTTCAACAATCCAGCTTTTATGGTTATACAAGTATGCTTCCAAGTCGATACACTCAAGCTGTAATGGCTGGAGAAAGTTTGTTATTTCATTTAATTTAATACTTATTGTTTAGATCAAATGTACTTTTGATGAATTTCTTAACTTTTTGCAAATTCATTACAGGCGGTGCTGGGCTTTTAGTGTCTCTGAATCGAATACTAACAAAAATGCTGTTGGATGACCAGCGCTTGAATACATTTATTTTTTTTGCGGTCAGCACTGTAATAGTAGCAATGTGCTTTGTTCTTTACCAAATTGTCCGGCAAACTGACTTTGTTCAATTTTATCTTACGTTGTGCCGGGAATCCAAGAAAATCACTCTTGAACCTACTGAAGATGCAGGACTTGTAAGTGGTAAATTTTTATCCCATTTACTAACTAATTTCTGGTCTATTTAAAAAAATATAAAAAGTATAAATTTTTACATATTTACAAATATCCTAGTTTCCTGTAAAATATATATAGTTGAAAAATATTAGTTGACCTTATTTATATGAGGAAGAAAATGGTCCAGGTGGAAGTAAAAAAATTCTCTTAAATAGGGAGTACTATCTATTGGAAAGCCCACATTGCAGGTCTTCTTCAGGGCTACTAGGATCGGGAGTTGACACTAGACTGGTTCAGTCTATGCTAGTTCAGCAATAGATATATGTTTCGTTTTAATAACAGCACTGTTTTTAATCTGTTAAAGACATTAGTAACTTTATTTCAACAAAGGTAGTAGCATAATAAAGATTTTCAAAGTTTAGTATTTGCCATAAATGTTGGCGCATAATAAAGAAGTTTTACCAATTTTTGTAAAAAAAATTTACCAAACCCCTGATGATCATTTTTTATATCATCAATAATCATTAATTTATTTCATATTAAACAAATAAGTTAGTGTGGACCTTTTTTTCTTCAGTAGACTGTAGAATATTTTTTTACCCTTAAGAGCCATATTGTTGGTTATAATATTTTGTTTAGTGTTTGTTAAATTCATATTTATGAAACCCCGATTTGCCTGACATAAAATCCATTCTTTACATAATTCAAGTTTATGAAAAACTGAAACAACTCATTCATTGAAACAATCTTATAAAAACTGTTACACAAAATATTATAATTAATTAATAAATAGCACATGATATTTCACATTAAGTTGTATCATTACAGATTTTAACTCAGGAAAGGTTTTTAGTGTAGTAAATATTTCTACAAGTTAAGTGAATTTGTTTTCTTCTGTCAGCACGGCGGGTACATGAAGCTGCCCTAGACATGTTCAACGGCTGCCAACCTCCCCTGTATCCTGCCAGAGCAAGAGGGACTCTTAGTTGCCGCAGATCCTGTGCCACAGCATCCTTCCTTCGGCCCTTCAGCATACCACAAGGACAATGAACAGCCGGGTTTAAGGACATTGACAAATAGGTCCTGATCCATGGATCCTAGCCAGGAATAGTAGGCACAGGACGACTTACATTTTCCAAAGCAGATCATCCCTTTACCAAAACTCAGGGCAGCTATTGACCTCCTAGGAAACCATAATGCTATTCTCGATAGAAGTACACTTGGTAGAGTCGTGGTCCCTACGGGCGGTCGTTGTGAGTAGCCTCAAGTAGATTGATGGCCTCACACACCCAAGGAGTAATGCTTGATGTATCCATAGGTAAGCATTTGAACTCCAAGCGTTTCTGTAAGAAGAAGGTCTGTAAGCAGGTGGAGTTTTGCAGCCCGTTAATCCACTCAGTCATCCTGGCCTCGTATATATTTGTATATGTACATAGAAAATGATTTGTTTTGGAATTTATATACTTCAACTGCACTTTCAGTTGACTGCTATGAATAATTTCATCTAACACCAATCTTGTCTTTACCTGCCAATTACTAACATTTTTCTCTCATTCATTGCTTTTCCTCTTAACAAATATGTTAAACATTAATATTTACTTTTTCCTTTTTTTTTTTTTTCTTTTTCTTTTGTGTCTATATATGATCTTATTTTAAGGGTGCATTTCACATCATTCAAGCATGTTTGTGCAAGTTCTCCAAATCCGATGACTTGCTTGCGTTGCTCTTGACAATGGTAGATTGGTTACAACCTGCACTAGTTCTCCGTTTTAGACATTCCATAATGCTTTACTGTTGAAAAATTGTTTTTTAAGTTGGCTAGCAATATTTCAGCTAAATCAGGATACAACCAAGATTGTAAGTCTTGGAGGCCCTATGCCATTGGCCATATATAGGCTCCTCCTCCTTATGGGACAGTTTCCCATCCCAAGGGCAAAAGGGTGCCCTGTGACACGCTCTGTTGGCTCTTGGTAGAGGTATTCTTTATCCTGGAAATCCCTCAGTTCCCACCTATTTAGCTGCCATAGGTGTTGGAGGTGTAGGTTGGGATTTTCCCATCATTAAGGATGAGACTACTTCTTCCTTTATTATTAATGCATTTTCACATTCTTCAGATGGATCCAGCTGATGCTGTAGACGGGAAAAACAGTCAATACGGAGTCTTAAAACTTCAACCTCAAAGTCCTCTTGAAAATTCTCAACCGAATGCTGGGCACTTCAGTTTTTCAAATCCAGTGTACGAACCCTCTGCGAGTGTAGGTCCAACTTACAAAGTTGAGGACGTAGTGGTCAGAATGACGGGAGATTCATCAACTTATAGAAAGTCCAGTTCAGCTAAACCTTGGTCAGCTATTCGTAGTGAGTTTTCTTTTTATTCTTTTATTGAAAGTGAAATTATTTGGTAACAGCTAGAAATATTTTGACTCTCAGATATTGGACACCAATTACAATATATTTGACATACATTAAACACAACTTAAAAATAAATGAATTTTCGGGGTTTTAAAATTTAAGTTATTGAGAAATAATTTTCAAAATAAGCACTGTGTAATTTTTTGTTGATTTAAAATGAATGCTTTATTGCAGTGGTTCTTCATCTTTTAAGCGGCTGAGTACCTTCCTTGAATATAAAAATAGAGGATTACACATGTCCCATTAAGTCAACAAAAAACTTTTGGACCCTCATAAAAACAATATTTTGTTAGAAACTATGTGTTTTTGTGCATGTCTTTAAATAAATAATATTTATAAATAAATATATTATAGTTATTTAAAGATAATACAATTTAAAATTAATATTTGTTTAAATTGTATTAAAAAAATATTGAAATACTAATGAAATAGCATATTAATTTTTCCTGATTAATATTTTGCACTCATAATAGACCAGAGTTCTGTAAATATGAACCCTTTTTTGGTCTACTTCTTGGAAGTAAATGGTAAGAATATTTATTAGAATATCTGTTTAATCTCAAATTCTTTATTGTTCTTGTTTCCTAAAAATAAAAACTTAGATTTTAGAAACTATATCAATTTAAATAAAATTACTTTTTAATCAGATCTGAGGTATTTTTGAATAGTTTCAAAAATTTCAGAGGGATTGAAAGCAAGATGGGAAGTAGCACAAAACATTTGGCACTACATGCTCGCAATCAGTTTGGTATACATGGTAACATTGAGTTTGTATCCTGGAATAGTATCAGAAATTGTCTCTTGCAAATTTGGATCTTGGATGCCTGTAATACTTATGGCTGCTTTCAATGGGTCTGATCTAATAGGAAAGGTAAAATAATAATTGTTACTAATAGACAGAGTTCAGAAATTGCAACACTAAAATATTTTGAGAATATTACCAGGTATGAACTGGGAAACTCATTAACCTTCTTAGAGGTGTGAATATTTATGGTTATTTTAACAAAAAAAAAAACAGAAATCCATTTTCAACATGCTATTTTTTGAAGAAATTTTGTTTAATTCTAACTTTGCTTTTTTTTACAAATACCTGTGACTTATAAGGCATTTTGCACAGATAAATGTTTTAACAATTTGGCATTAATTTTTATATGATTGTGTTACTCTTTTAGATGTCTGTTAATCAAGTATTAGTGAACTAAATCACTTTTAATTAAGCTATTACCCTACTGAGATGTGTTTCATATTTCAAATTAATTTTGATTTTCAATTTTAGATGATAGCTTCTCTTGTTTATGAATGGCCGCGCACACGTCTTCTCATATTTGCTGTAGCAAGAATATCTATGATACCATCTTTACTTCTTTGTGCGATGCCACGTGAAAGGCCAATTACTCCAGGTGAAGGATATCCATTGTTTTTCTCTATGCTTCTTGGTACAACAAATGGTGTTATCGGTAGTGTACCTATGATTCAAGCACCGAGCAGAGTTTCTGAACAGCATAGGGAGCTAGCTGGTAATCACCATATTTGGATTTTCTTGCTATTTGTCTAATATCTTATAATTAGTATTTTTTAATTTCTTATCTTAAAACTTATCTTTCATTAGTTTCCTTCATTTAAATACCTCACTTCTGATTATTGAAACCAAGCCTGTTCCAAGTCCGAAAAAAAAAGGGGGTGAAAGGGGGACTGATTAAAAGCTATTGATTCTCATCAGTCGAGCATTGGATATCAGATTGATTATTGTAAAAGAACTTAAACTCATATTAAGGCTTGTGAAATAGGAACAGGGAACATAAGGTGACTTCTTGGAACTGCAGGAATGACAGTATTGAAAACTCAATTTAGGAATAGCTGTTGTCCTGGAAACACTTTGCACCAGAAACAGAAGGCAAAAGTGAAGAAGATTTAAATATTTTAGGCCAGACATGAGTTTGGTGAAGCCTTTGGAGTGACAAACCAAATGTGGAAAGTAGTTCTTAGCTACTACTACCTAACTTATAAACAAAACATTATTCAAATAAAGGGCACAGAAAAAAGCGTATTATTACTCTGATAGAAGTGCACACCCCCAAAAAAGACGATGAATGTTTTCTTTTTATGTGTTTAGAAAGGACTACCTGTTAGTATTTTTTTATATGAAAATATTTTTGGGTAATTTTAATACCCAAGTTGATAAATAACCAGTAGTTGATCCTACTACCAGCAAACAAAGCCTGCATATGAGAATTGTTGAACGAATATAGTTTTGCAGCATCCAGATTGTTAGTAGCAATAAGAACTATTTCTATTTATAACAAAAATACTAGAACACTAGTGTAAGCATGGATTTCCCCAAATGGAGTTGCAAGAGAAATAGATTTTATGGTTTCCGGAAGGGTCTTATTAATTGGCCCAAAGTTATGTCTGTTCATTTTCTGTTTACAAAAATTTATAAATATAAAAGAATAATTCTTTGATGCGCAGTCATAAGGGCTTAAGTCAAAATAAGTCCATAATATAGAATCAGGAATGATCAGACAAGAAATAAATGTATGCTTCAAATAGAATTTCTACTAAATTGTTTGTAAATTACTACTATATTGTTTTATAAAAATAAAATTACAAATAATATCAATAATTAGATTTTACATGTATTGAACTTTGCTGTTGCTCTCCTGAAAAATTAAATATTTTTATTTAAGCCCTTATGACTGCGCATCAAAGAATTTATGAATGCGCCTGGGGCAGAGAAAAGTAAAAACAAAGGAAATAAGATATGCTTTTCAGAAAGATATTGAAAAAGACTTAGAGAACATTCCAACCACAATTGGAAACTTAAAAATAAATGGAAATTTAAAAGTGGATGGCTTGGCATAGACTATGGAGTTCAGTTCAAGTGCAGAAAAAAACTTCTAGAGATACTTCTATATGGAGAATATAAAGGAAAATTAAGATGACAAATCTAATCATAGAAAAGTTCTCAAAACGTAATTAAAATTAGTCTTACAATCAAATATGTGTAAATTGGAAGAGTACAGTAGAAACCTACAGTTATATTTGTCCACAATTCCATATATTTTTATCGATAATTGTTCTGATAGTAAACATGGTAAGTACCTTCACTGTAACTGTAGGGTGCATTACACTATACATGAACTTCTCAACTTCTGATAATTATATTACCTTTCTTTTTAAATGACACCTTCCTAATACCCTAACATCAATAATTTTTATCTGAATATTTTTGAAAAAAATAATACAGCACTATAACCATTATTTCAATTGGCATTAAATCTTCCATAACTGATTAGAATTAAATATTTTGAATTTTTTTTTAAATTTATTTCAGGAAACATCATGACGCTGTCATATAATTTTGGGCTCACAGCAGGATCTCTGCTGGCTTACGTATTCAAAGCAATGCTGGGAGCTCCGTTAACAGACCCATGTGGTTCGATCCGATCTTTATCTACAAACTTGACTGCTTATTACTACACAACTCTTTCACCTCAGGTAGCTACGTCCTTGACGACCACAACCTTAACTACATTATCTTCTGTAACAACAATCGCTACTAATATTTCTACAGTTTTAAATCCTTTAAATGCTACAGTTGGTATTTGAAATGATAATGCATCTCCAAAAAGTATGAATCAAAAGTTAATTAGATTTAAATTTTAAAAGATTATTAAGATAGTAGCCTTGTAGAGGCGATTGAGTTAAATACTTGACCCTTTGAATGTTTATTTCTCATCCTAAGAAGTATTTATAAATGAAATTTTAAAAAAATAGTAGATTGTAAATAGTCGAGTGTTCCCTTACAATTGTGAGACAAGATCTATTGAGGTTTTAATTTATGTAAATCCATTTTATAATATTATTTATTTGTACCAGTAAACTTTCATTTAAAAAATAAAATATTAATCTAAGTGTAAATAGCAAAGTTTTTTTTTTGTCATTATCTCTTTTTATATGTTGTAATTAAATTAGTCTTGTTTTTTTACATTTTACTGTGGCAATTAGTTAGAAAAGAATTTAAAAAAATGAAATTAGAAAACAATATTTGTCATTGTTGAGGCGGACTCCCTAAACTACATAATACAGATTTCTTGGAGCCAGTATAATTTCAAGAACAAGTATAATGGACATGATCTCACACAGCTACTAGATAGGAAAGTATTTTTTAATCTGTTCAAAATTTATTGAATAATATAACTCTGAAATTTTATAAAAAGAAACAAATACTTGGAAAGGCTTAAAACATTACACTAGATACTATACATAAATATACAGGATATCCATTATAAATCAGCTCAAATACTTTTCATTGACATAAAGATGGTCTAATAAAAAAATGACAGGAAACAAGTCTTAGTTCATTTGCATAGTTTAGCAAATACTATTGCTCTTTAATTTTAAAATGCAAAGTGTGGTTGATATGCGATGAAAACTGAAGGTTTGCAGATAGAATTTACTTTTAAATATGTTCACTTTTGATTCCTTAGGAGTAATGAAAAACGTACCTCCTACATTACATTTTGAAATCTTCAAATTTGAAGGATTTACAAAATTGTAAAATGAATAAATATAATTGGAAAATTTTGAAATAATGTAGTCGATTTTCCTTTCATGGTATATCCTTTAATTTTAAATATTTTCAAATACAATCTGTAAGGTATTTCATAAAACTTTAATAAGTATAAATAAGCTTATTAAAAAAATGAGATGTATATATTTATAAACTCCGATTTTCCACCATGCATCAACTGTACAAAGTTAAAAAATAACAGTGTTTGATGACACTACAGAAATAGATCTATAACTTTTCCCTCTGACATTTTTTCATTTAAATAATCTTTTTTGCAGTCAGAAGCATTTGAGTTAATTTATATTCGTACCCACAATAAAGCAATTAATAAAAAAGAAACACAATTATATTTTAGTTTTTAATAATAATATGCATTGATGGACACATATCGCGTAATTTAGTACAAAAAAGTAAGTAGACATATCTTCTTTTGAAACACAGTAAAATTACATTAACACAGCACCTGTTGCAGTTTTATGATCTTTCAGGCTTCCTGTAAATAAAATATATATTAATTTTATCAATGTTGTTAATGGTTATATATATTGTCTATATAGATGTAAATATATTTATTGATAAATGTTTGTGTTATCTAAAAATTATAATTTCATTTCCTTAAGACTGTAACCTCATATCAATTGTTAATAAACAAATAATTATGGATTTCATTGCATTCTGTCAATAACAACAATGATTTTCAAAAATATTAAAAAATAACTTATAAAATGCACAATAAATAAATTTCTTTATTGACAAAATTTAAAGAGAATTAAACCAACCCCTACGAAATAGTATTATTATCAATCAAATATACAAGTATTAATCTAGCCGTCCACTGGAACTGTTCAAGACCAAAGTTCATTTACTAAGACAGTTTCAATGGACAGAGGAGCCGAATGAGCACCCACTGGAGCCACCAAATACCAATCAATTATCAGTTTGTGAGTTACTACCAAGTCAATAAGATTCTTGAAAAGGATACAGAGGGCTTATGCGATAAAAAATATTTTGAAATAGAATAATAAGTGAAACTTGACTTTTATAACTAAACAAAAATTTTTTATATCTCAAGACATTTTATTGTTTTTGCTACAAGCTATTTTGCTTGAAGATTATTTGAGATTTAAATAAGATATTAATAACAGGAAGGTTTACAGTAAAGAAACAGGAAGTTTAGTTTTAACTTTCTGTAAAGTTGGAATAGCTGAGAAAGGTAGAATTAAACTTATCAGAATACAAAAAGTTAGAAAGGAAATTTTAATTAAACAATATCTCTAAAAAACAGTACTACAAGCATTTTTGTTTTTGTTTTTTCACCACCAATGAAAAGAAGCTTTATATTCTTGAAAAATAGAAAAGGAAAAATCTGAAGGCAGAATAAAACAAACTCATCGCGTACTACAATTAAAAGTTTTTGTAAAACATGCATAATAATAATTTGTTAAAATATTAGATAACTTACCCATGGGCCTAATACTGCATCTTTAATAGAATCAACATATTGAGCAGGAACCCAGTAGACCCAATACCTTGAAGCTTCAGTTGTACCCAACTGAATACCCTGCACAAAATGAACAAGATTCATAAATATTCCACAACGAATAACTGGAACCAAACAAACAAATGCTACCTCAATCCTAATATTCTATTAACTTATACGATGGATCAGATAAAGGAATGTAGGAATGGTTAATAAAAATGTTCATCAATTTTTAATTTAAATTTACAGATGAATTGAATAATTCTCATAAATAAACCAAGGTCAATTGCACACCATACATTAGATAACTATAGCAATGACAATGTTCATAATAGATGCTCCATGCAACAAGAGATATGCCAACCTATCAAGTTGGGAATTTGCAGGACATTTACTTGAAATAGAAAAGGAATGGATACAGAAAGGAATAGGGAGCACATTGAGAGATAAAAGATTTTTTGTACATCAGTATAATTCATGTAAACTAAAAAAGTGCTTTGTATACAACTATCAATGCGTATTCATTGGAATTATTAATATTACTCCTGCTTTAATTTTATATAATTTCAAAATATTATCGCTTTTAATATTATTAATGGATTCTGTTTGTTACAATCGCTCAATAAATAAAACAATTTTTAAAAAAACCATTAGGTCATTTTTAGAATTTGACAAAAACAATAGTTTTAATTAACATGGAGTCAAAGCAGTAATAATTTTAATAATTCATAATAGTAATAATTTGAATATGGATTTTAAAGTTGACTAAAAATCTATACAAATATAATAATAAGTGAAGCACTATTAACAGAAACAAAGCAGAACTCATAAATTGTTTTTTAAGAGAAATTATCCCTCCTCATCTTATAAGAATGTGGCTGTTAAAACAATTCGTTACTTGAGAACTTATAACAGACTCTACATATAAAACTGTACATTTTTAATAGATTTTCTTTAAAACATAAAATTGTTTATAAACATAAGTTGAATGTCAACCATGCTCATTTCTCGGATACACAAAAGTATGGTGTAACAAAATTTGTTGGCCAAGAATTTATAAAAGTTTGGGACTTGTGGCAAGACAGTAAACCTATCATACTAGGTTGAAATGTAGTGAACGAGAGGACAGAGGTATGAAAGTTAAAAGAGATAAGAAATTGTTTTTATTATTAATTTTTGTTTCTAAGTTGGTGATGCAAGGAACTGTCACTGGAGAGCAGGAAAACCCAGATATTATAAATAAGAGTTTCTGGAGGTACAAAAAATGAACTTCAAAACCATTCATCAATTGCTTTAAGTTCGACGATTCTCAGAATACTGATCAAGAATGGAAATTAGAAGGCAAGAATTTTGCAGGTATAGATTCTAAATAAATTGAATAAATATTTAAACCAGTTTTCTAGTAGAATAAAAAATTATACTATCCCTTGAAAGGTTTTTTAACAAAATTTTAGATGTGAATAATAGTAATGTTATGGTATAATTGTGTTTTTTTTCACAGAAATAATGATTGAACTTATATCAATAAAAGAATAAGACTTACCATGATATGATATTGTGAATGTCCTTCAATAGGTTCACTAACTATATTTTTGATTGAGGTCATTGGAATTTTTTCAGTCCTTTCTTTAGTACCAATCCACAATTGGTCTAATTCAAGTTTAAATGTTAGCCTGACTTTTCCCCCAGCCATATTTAACATTCCACAAAGTGGGAAAGGAGGTAGAGGTTCCTGATAACAAAAAAAATGTATGATTATCAATGACCAGGCTGTCTGAAATACTTCAATGGTAATTAATGAGTTCGGATTAATCCTTGAGTGCTGACAGAAAGTCATGTTCAACTTTGTATAAAGTTATTTCATTAAGTCATCGCATTAACAGTATATACCATATATTAGAAAGTAATATTGGCTAAGGGGTACAAGTTACGGTTAAATCAATCTGTTATAATGACTTTGAAAGTTAAAACATTTTAATAAAACCTAAACATTTTGTTTGAATATTGGGTACTATTGGTTTTGAAAAACATTTTATATGCATTGATTTGCACTTAACTCAATGATTGAAAAAACAAAACAATAGTTTGTTACATACTCATAGAATAAATATATAGTTAAATTATTTGTTCATGGCTCTTTTCCCAAATGTTATGAGCAATAATAAACCGAAACTTTGGCACTAAAAAGGGTTAAACCAACAAAAGCTTTTATAACATTTGACCATAAATACCTAAAAAATGTAAGGAATAGTTCAATTTATATTTAATTATTATTCATAATAGCATTTGAAATTAAAAAATGACAGATAATCAATAACACTGTTCTGCAAAAAGAAAAAAGTTTTGCTCCCTCGAGAAGTTGTTCCTGATTTTTATATTTACATGTGTGCTAAATTCGAATCTGAAGTAAAAAAAAATCTACCAAACACCATTTTTTAGAGATTGGAGGTTGTTATTTTAAAAAAACAAAAAACACTTCTTTCATAAATTTAATAAACTTTTTTTTGTGAAAATCAATATTATCTAAAATAATAAATTATAATTATTTAATTCTGTTAATGTGTATATTTTTTCCTTTTTTACTCTTCATCACCTGTCTCCTGTTGTAGTGTCCAACAGAAGTCCGCAAGCATCTTCTCATTGCTTTTACCACTGTACCTTTTTTTCCATCTGGGATATGTCTTGATGAAACCGTTCTCCGTGTTCATCTGAAACTCCTCCCAAGTTGGGTGCGAAGAAATCCAAATGGGAATGCATAAAATGAATTTTTAAGGACATGTTGCAACCCATGGCCTTAAATGATGAAAGCAATTCTTCCACAATTTCATAGTAATTTGTTGCTCTTTTGTTCCCCAAAAATTGTTGACAAACGTTTTCGGATGCAGTCCAGGCTCTTTTTTCTGTTGCACTTAATCGCCTTTTAAATTCAACGTCCTTAAGAAAATCACGAATTTGAGGCCCCACAAAAATCCCCTCTTTAATCTTTGAATCACTTAATCTGTGGAACCACCAAAGATTAAGTGATTCAATGTTAAGTGGTTTTTTTTCAAGAAAAAAAAACCTTCTCTTTCCTTGTTCATTGCTTTCACAAAATTCTTCATGAAGCCTAATTTGATATGGAGTGGTGGGAGTAGAATTTTGTTTTTTTGAACCAAGGGAGGATTGACAAGGTTTTTTAAACCAACTGTATCAGTCCTCCCTTTTTCTCACTATGTAATGATCTTCTTTTTTCCTGCTGTCCCACTCACATAAAAAGCAGCAAAACTTAGTGTAACCACTTTGGAGACCTGTAAGGACTGCTACAACTTTAAGGTCTGCATAAATGTTCCATTTGTACTCCTTATATTTAATTTTCACAAGCACGAGAGTTTCAAATCTTCATAAGTTTCCTTCATATGGGTAGAATAAGCAACAGGAATAGATGGATGTAGATAGTTGTTGTGAAGGAGCACTGCTTTGAGGCTGAATTTAGAGCTGTCTATGAACAGTCTCCATTCATCTGGATTGGTCGGAAGACCCAGTTCTGTAAGTAAATCGAAAGGGCTTTGGCAAAATGGAAGGTTGCCTTCCGTTGAAAAAAATTTGAGCACCTCTTATTCCCGCTTTCGAAAGGAAGAAACGTTCACTCCTGGTTCCAAAAGATTACACTGTTTTAGCCTGGAATCAAGTAATTGGGCTCTACGTTTTGGGAGGTGTAAATCGCGGAGGAGGTCATACAACCAGGCCTGGTATGTTTTGACTTGGTATCATTTTCACAAGAATCACTTGAAGACTGCATTTCTTCATTGCTTCCTGGTGATTGTACTTCTTCCTGGCTTCCTGGTGCTTGTATTTCATTTCTAGTTCCGGGTTCTGGTGAAATATTCTCAGAATCAGCCTCTTCCTTATCACTCAAAGAATAATTCTGGGGCTTAGGTGGAATGGGCATAGACTCATCGTGTGGAACAGGTCTCATGGCAGATGGAAGGTTAGGATATACTATTTTCTTCTTACTTTTGGCTGAAAAAAAACCTTTAATGGTAATCGTACAGAAATAACAATCATTTGCATGATTTGGTGGCGAGTAACCTGTCTGCCAGATGGCTGAACAATAGAGTAGGGGGTGGGGGAACAGTTAAGTTTAGGAGGAGGGCCTGGGGCAAATACCTGGGGAAGCCTGCCTACTGGCAACAGTCCTTTCTTTTGTGAATGTTAGCCCAAAATTTCTGAAGCCTAATACTTATGCTCTCCCAATTTTTTCATTTTGTAATACATTATAAAAGCTTCAAAATTAAATAGTTTTTTTTATTTTTTTTTAAAGTTTTCAGTGATCAAAAAATTTTCAAAATGTCTAAAAACAGCTCATTTTTCGACCTAAAACACAGATTTGACAAAAAATTGTGCCAGATGGAGATTTTCTGACCTCGGATTCGTGTTCAGCACACTTCAAAACTTAATAAAACAACAATTTTGTTGAAGGGAGGATTTTGATGCAGAACAGTGTAATCCAAACTAATTACAAAATGTTTGATATTTGTTGTTTATTCATTCAAATTTATTAACCATTTATGTTCAAATAAAAGTTATTTTTGATAGCCTATCAAAACTTCAACAATAATTCAACTCAATTAACTTCTATAATTGGATCAAATTAATACATTAAAGGCTTAGAAGTCATCAAATTAATCATATAAATCCTGATTTTTTAAATAACATTTTGCTGTTTTTTAAAGTCAATAATATTTACTAAGATATCAAATGAGTAAAGCTACAGTTACATTTGTATTTCTATGCATTTCAATTAAAACCTGTTCGAAATTTGAAAAAAAAATTACGAAAATATAAGTTAGGCAATATTGTTGTGTCAGACTGAAATAAAGATAGAAGCAACACAAATGCATTGAACTGTTATTTTATTTTTGATTATTCAGTTGACTACCTGAAAAATGAAGTAATGATATAGAACAATATTACATAACCTAAAAGCATCATATGTTATTAATAACAATATTTTACTGAAAAAAAGAAGGTATCAATTTAGTGTTAAAAGTGTGTTATCTTTATCTAAAATTGTAACTAGTCTTTAATGAGTCGAAACCAAGTATCATTGATTGGAAATCGAATTAAATTATAAAAATTAATACTATTATCAGTTAATAAAATCAGAATACAGAAATTGGCTTACTTTGGTATCGCGAATACCAGGCAGGACATCATCAGGTATTCCTTTATCAATTATTTTTTTGTGCGCTTTTTGACGGCATAAAGGTTCTTTACTAGCAACTTGTGTCTTCTCCTCCGCAACCTGTTAATAAACCAACTAGTAGTAAATATTTTAGTGACAAATAAATGAAACAAGAATAACACTTACTTGAGTACTAGGAGTGGAAACAGCAAGAACATCATCTAATTTGGATCCCACAACCATCACTTTGGCCCCAGGAGTGATCCCTATCTCTTTTAAAGTCTTATCATCTTTAGCCAAGCCTTTAAACATTACTTTCTGAAGAGGTTGAGGAACATCTAGAGAAAAATTGTATTAATAATATAGAACAAAAAAATACATGTAAATCTTGCAGACTAATACTTACTAATAATGTTCTGAAGATGCTGTTTTAATTTGCCCACTGTTTCATCAAGAGGAAACTGGACATCAAACTTATTTTTGTTATGAATAACTACAAAACTAACATTTTCTTTTGGGGGAGAGGGATCTTTTTCCTGAACATTGGCATCAGTCTTAGTGTCTCCATTCTCATCAGACTTTATAGTCCTTTCTTTAAAATTAAGTCAAATAGGAAATGATTATTAATAATTTACATTCAAATTTAAAAATTAATAATGGATCAAATACAGTAGCATTTTTTAAACAGAAATATTCAAATGATACACTAACTAATCTAATATATGATCATAGTTAAAGTTCCTTCAATAATCATTTGTTACCTGAAACGATATCAGAACCCGTACCCTCCATTTCGTACGCCGAAGCGTTATTATTTATTTTTCATTCCTTGATAGCGTTGACACTAGTGAAATATAAGGTTGACAATTTGATGAAAAATCAAAAACAGAATAACCTCCTCTCGAGTCAACCAACAATCAAGTATCACTGTCAAAGCCTTTTGTATCATAGCTCTACCATAAAAACGCAACATAAATATAAAATACTGTTATATGGACACTAACGTACATTTTAAATTTTTTATTTGCTACCATTGCTACTAAAAGATAAATTGAAAACATTAACTTAAATTGTGCTGTTAACTGTTAGGAAGATCATGAGAGAAAACAATAGGAGAGACGAGGGCACTCGCTTGAGACGGGGATGCCTTCTTCCAATGGCTAGATTTAGTTTAAATTAAACTAAGGGATTTTGAGAAATAAAACAAAATACAAGGTTTTATTTGGATAATTTTTTAACACAACAGTTTTGGGAAACAACTAATACCTTGTATAATGACATCTGTTAGTCAGAACCTGTGTGCACCTATTAGGCATACTGTTAAAAAAGTTGTCACTACTTTCTAGGTGAATTTCACTCCCTAGATAATGCAAATGCTGCACTTGGTTGTAGGAGGTCAATTGGCTGCAGATGGTTCTTGAAAAGCATTTTCTGTAAGTCATTCCATGTATTTAATAGGCTTAAAGTCTGAAGACAATGGGGAAGGGGCAGATGGGGTATTCCCAGATTTTATTCTCTAAACTGCATTGAAGGGACAACGACCCTTCTTCCTTTGCAGATGACGCCATCTTAAACCGTAAGTTTGTGCTTATAATTCCCGAATTCGAAGATACGTGGTGGAAACTTGTCCTTGTTTTCCAGCCATCCAGACTTAAAAACTGACAAGAGAATGCGACTAAATGTTGTCGACGGAGGTTTCCTGCCGATTACATCGAACGCTTTCAGACATCATGTGTAGATTATCTGCTATTCCAAGTGACTCGAGTTTTGGATAGATAAAGTCAGAATGGTACACTTCTTCTAGCTACTCTTTAGTGTCTTCCGGTAGCTGAACGCGAGGAAGTGCATTGGTGATTAACATTTCTTTACGTTTCAGAAACTGAATTGAACGTTTGAGTATTACTTCGAGTAGAATATGATCTGTTTAAACAGTGACTTCTTTCCATCCGACAATGTTCTGCTCAAAACGTTGATAAGCATTCGCGTTCTATTTGAGCCCAGTTCTTCTCATTCGACGACAGACTCATCGGCGTGAAAGAGACGGGTGTACTTCCCTGTATGAGGACACCTCCAAGTTCTCCAGATAATGCATCTGGTTTTAAAACCACAGGGACATTCTCGTTGAAGAACGCAAGCACTGGGGCATCCAGTATTCGTTTTTTTACATTAGACGGCTTGCTTGTTTTATCTGGCCCCAGTCCATGGTTGGTCCTTCTTCATGAGGTCATGGAGTAGCTTGCATATTGAGGATAAATTTGGTAATTACCAACATCGGTATGCTCCGGCATCTATTTTGCACCTCTGATATTCTCTGGATCGGCTTTTAAACCGTCTTTGGTGATGATATGACCCACTTATTTAACTTGTTATTTCTTCAGTGAATCTTTATTTTTCTGATACTTCAGGTTTGCAGCATTGACTGCGTTCAAGGGCTCAGCGAGGGTAAGCAGAAGCTTCTTCATCGGCGATTCCTCGCCCTAAAACCAAACTCATCTTGGACAACCACGATATCTGGTATTCTCACAAAAACTTCGTGAAGACGGCACTGGTAGATATCGGATGACACCCTCACGCCAAAGGTTAGTCGGAGCCAGCAGTATCTCCTAAGCAGCAGGCGGTAAGTCACTGTTTTTTTTTTAGTGAGGGCAGATTGAACGGAGAAACCGGTACGGGAATCTGATTGAAGTGGATCAAGAAGTTATGACTGTTGAAGAATATTTGACATTTGTGACTGGACTGTTCTTTCGGGAGGTTTGAGAGAATGGAGGTTGGGCGGTAGTCTTTAGGAGATATAGTGTTATAGGTTTTGTTTATAGGATGGACTACTGTTTTTTAAGAATTATGGAATACTTCGTTTTGTAGGGAAAAATTATATATGAAGAGCAGGACAGGTAGGATGTCAAGAAGACATAATTTTATCAATTTGACGGGAATCCCATCAAAGCCTGCGGAGTTAAAGTTGGATTTCATAAATGAGGTGGGTGAAATGTCTGAGAAACAAAAGTTGTCAGGTTTGAAAGTAATAAGTCAGGAGATGATTGAGGTTGTTAAAAATACTAGTATATTTGATCAGGAGAAGCTGGAAATAATCTACATGGAGGCGAATTACAGAGAGAAAGCTTTCGAAGGAGTTGCTATTTAGATTTAGTATCGGCAGCAGCGTTAAGAGCTTCATGGAAGTAATTGGATTTTGCCTGTCTGATTGTAGACTGTGTCTAATTGTGAAGAGCCCTGAAGGCTTGATAATCATCAGTTAGCTTTGTTCATCTAAAGCTCCTCCAGGCAGCATAACACTTCCTTTACAGGTCTTTAGTTTTTTTAAACATTCTGGTGACAGAATGTTAATGTTTTGAGTAGAGCACCAAGTAATCGGTAGTGGCATAGGAATACATTTTGCTCCAATTCAGGGTTAAAGGGAAGGAGAGATGTTTTTAAGAGTCAGAGCTTTTGGGTTGTGACTTTAAGTAGGATCTAGTCCTCGCCGCCCCTCCAGAAAATTATACTGAAAGGGTTAATAAATTAAAAAATATTAATATCAAGTTTTATTTTTAACAAATTCATTTATACATTCAGAATACAAATTCCATAAGCTTACTTTGGTGTCTTTACTGCCAGCTATAACCAAACCACTACCACAAAAAGAAAGACTTTGGTTTACAAAAACAATACAATCTATAGATCCACTATGATGTGTTAAGACCGCAAGTAATTTTAGCGTTTTCATTGTGTAATATCTTATTCTTCCATCCCAACATCCTACTACACATAATTTTCCTTTTACATTAATTGATACACAGCTAACTCCTGGATTAGTCATAATCACTTCTCCAACAATGCTTATTTTGTTATCATATAATTTAAACTTCAATAACTTATCACTATTAGTACCCAAAATACCTTCACTGGTGTGTTCACAATAATCTAGAGCCATTGGGCATTCTTCAGTAACTTTCGCTTGGCATAAACATTTCCAATCCATATTCCATAAAATTAGTTCACCAGATTCACAGCAAACCAAGATACATTTAATAGAAATTAAAACTTTAAGACACATGATTTCCCCAATTTTTTTCTCTGCAGCTTTGATGATTTCTTTATTGCTGACATAATCATATAAAGTAATGCTGCTATTATCACTGGGCAAAAGAATAAATGTATTAAACGAGGCCATTTTGCAGAATCCACAATAATCATGATTCACTATTTTCTGTAGTTTCCAAACACCTTCAGTACTTTCTATCCAAAATTTAATGCTGTCTCCTTTCTGTTGTGTTATAAACAAATTGTTGTTGAAAGTGATACAAAGACAAGCTTCATTGCCAACTTCATGTTTAATCTTTTCTCTTTTTAGCTAAAAAAAACAAACAGATTTTTTAAATTAGAAAATTGGAACAGATTTTTCACAATAACCATTTCAACTGTTTAGAAATGTTACCTTAAGGTCCCAAACATGAACCTCCCCAGAATTTGTGCCTACATAAAGTAATTCATTGGATTCATTTATAAATGGATAGACGCAGTGTACAGACTTCATGTTCCCTCGAAATGAATATAGAGGTTCTGGTGGAGGATCGGGCATCTAGAACGCAACAATAGTTATAATATTTCAAATGCTCTATACTCTTCATTTAAAATTAAAAAAAAAAAAATCAACGCTCAGAATTTAAAGCAATATTAACAATAATAATTAATAAATTATTTGTATTAATTTAAATTTAATTATAAGATATCAAAATAATGTAATACAATCCATCAATACAGAATGTGATAACCAAATGAATAAGGGTATACAAATCTATAGGTCCAAATTTCAAGACCAACTGTGGCAGATAAATTGTTTATTTAACTGCTGAAGATCACACTGTGGGATTTCTACAAATGGAGGGACTGGCGGTTGAGCACCATCTCAATCAAATCACCTCTGTAAAACTGTTGGCTAATGAACAGTTCAGTCCTTACCATATAATAAATCCAAAATCCATCACAAACTGTTATTGTGAGTTTTTTTTTACAATCTGAAAATCTATACTTATCGAATATTATATCAGTCAAGGGTAGTAAAAAGAACAAATGTTAAATTCCTCTTCTAAGCCTATTGAATATAATAGTTTTCTAAGAGTTACTTTCTCCTGATACAATTCCATAAAATACTCCAACTGTTGATAAAATGGCTACAAAGCTGAAAATAAAAATAAATACTAAGACTGAAATGGGTCCTACTTTAAGAAACTAATGTTAAATAGGACATTCAACTAAATTGGTAAAGGAAGTTTTGTAAATGGGGACATCAAGTACTTCAAACAACTTGTGGAAACCTGTTACATCCAATCTATTATGAAGCAGTCTTGAATATTTAGAAGTTGAACCTGAAATATTAGAGCGTCCTTTTGAATAAAGGCTAGTTTTTAGTACTAAGAAAAGGTGGATGTGAACCAATATGAGTTCCCACCATAGTGCCCCTTTCGTTGATTATTCTTTGTTAGTTTTGTGATTAGAAAATACTTTATAATAAATTATAAAGTATATATTATATATATTATAAGTACACAAAGTGTCTCGGCAGTTTTACATCAACAAATTATTTTAATATTAATAATGGATTGAATTATCTAGTCAACTATTTTCCATTCATATATCTTATTATTAATTAGGGTTTTTTTTTGGGAACCAGCCAATAAAGGACCATGCAGATATCATGTTTTTAGCTCCCTCTTTCTTCTCCTCCATTAATCCCTCGTTCCCTCTGAATGTTGCCTTCTTTTCTCCTCTCTCCCCCATGCCCCTGCTTTGTTCTCTCTCCCACAAGAACACTGATATTTTTCAATCAGCTCCTATATCTCTCTCTGACCAGGCAGTCCTCATCAGTAATCCCAAGCATTTTCAGTTCTTCTTTCATCTGCATTGCATTACCATTCCAGCTTTTCAGGTGGTATATCTTATTGAATATTTACTTATTCAACCTTATGGGATCCATCCTGACAGTATTCCCTTAAAAAGTTAGTTGTCTTTTCCTCATGGTTGTTTCCAACCCCTATGTCCTTTTGTACATTTCTTAACTTGATCTCAATCTGTAGCTCCCCTGTGATATTCTTGGGAATTAGGTATTTTATTCTATATGGAATATAATAATAAAAACCATAATTATTTATCACATAGGTCTATAAATACAAAATAGTTAAATAAACACAATTAATTAATCAAAATATTTCATGCAAAAACTTTATTAATTTAAAAACAGAGCAACAAAAATTATAAGTGTAAAATGATTGATAAACTGAAATTTAACTTTTTTCAGTTTCATAACTACATCTTCTATATTTTATAGCGGCTAAAGCTCAATTATTCAACTATTTATAAATTCAAATTTTTAAACTTTAATTCAGAAATATCCAAAAATGAATTATTTTATCAATGAGCTCAAAATCTAAGAAGAAAAGAACGATGGAATGTCTATGTATTTTTGGGCAAAAAAAATAAACATAATAATACTAAAATAGGTACATCATATTTTAACTTTCAATCCATTAATAAGAAAATAGTGTGGGGTTCCATAAGGTCCACCACTATTATTATGTTATAATGCCCTTAAGTATTATAGTATAATGAGGGACACACTTAGAAGATTCTGAAATGAAATGATGATCACCAAAACGATGATTTAGAGAAAATAGATAGCTACTGAATATACAATGTTTTATGATCTTATTAGCCATGCTTTCTTCTTAAGACATTCATTGAAATGATTAGTGATATACTCATATTATTTAATAGCCTCCAATAATGGCTACAATAAATGTCTCAATCGTATCTGCCATAATTTTCATTATCAATAGTTCTGTAGCCCTGGTAAATAAGTGATTAAGTTAATTTTTTTCTAAAATGAGCTGAGTATACTGAGGAAAGCGGAATCGTTTCATTCTCGTAGTCCATTAGGGGCTAAGCGGAGCCTTGGCTTGAAGTGGAGTTAATTGTTAATGTTTTAACTACCTTTCAAGCCAAATACTCAGAATGTCGCGATTTTGCTTCCCTCAGTATAATAAATTCATCCAGGTATAAATTCAACTTAACCACTTATTCATTGGGCTACAATAGTATCAGCACTTTTTATAGGTAATAAACCTCTAGTTCTCAATAAAATTAGCTAAGATTAAAAATACAGAAGACAATACTCTGGGAAAATTAAGAACCTTATTCTTCTGAAACCTTTAATGATAAAATATCTAGGATATTTATTTAAAACAAACAACAATGTAAATTAATGCTGGCAGTAAATAATATTTTAAAGCTGTTAAAAATTTAAAAACATTGCTTTCAGACAATCGTAAATCTGATAAGATTAATCAAAATATATTTATATAATTATAAAATTAATTTTGAAAAATAGAAGAAACCTTTAACAGATGTCGTTAAGGGACCAAATAAAAAGACAACTTAGAAGTGTAGTGTATTTTGTTTTGAACCAACCTTTGGCCATCTCTGGAACAAGGAGGTAGAAAAGCTAAGAGACACCTCGTACAGCATTGGATTGTACGAAAAAGTTTATACTTAACCTGTTATGTTATAAAAAAGAAAGAAAAAAAAAGTCAAGCGATGTCCAACCGGACAATCACTTCAAATTTATTTTAGGCCATCTTAATCTTCTCTGCCAACAGATAGCTCAGCCATTCTATGCTGGGTGGCCCTGTTGTTAAGATGTAGTTCCCGGCTTTTGATTGTTTTTGTCGGCTCGTGTCTTGGGATTTCTGGAAGCTCAAGCAACAGGCCATTGATGCGATATCGCGATGTTTTACTGTGATTGTCAACATCGATGGCAAGTTGCCTTTGGTAGAGACCTCCTATGGACAATAACTCCCAGTCCCTTTGTCCTCGGTCCGGAGATATCGATTTTCTAAATTCATAGATTATATAATTTAAATAGTTGTTACAATTTCCTAAGGGATAGTGCAATCAGGATTTCTATCTACTGCAGGTTACTGGTTTGCCTATGTCTACAATACATTGTTGCTTTATTTTTTATTAAAATATGCTTTTGGTTTTATGATCCTAACACAAGTAATCTCCCGATGCGTTGTTTTTAAAACCTTAATGGTACAGGAAAACCAAATGTAAGAGACCTTGCTTATTTAAAAGAAATCACTTTTTTTTAATAAAAGTTTTTAAGTATTCTTATTGACTAAACCAAAAATAATAAGATAAATATTGCGAATTTTAGTGACTGGAATTCATTGATACCGATGGATTTAAAGTAATAAAGTTAATTGCCCAATAATGGAGTGTGAAACTGTTCAATACCTCTTATTGGGATGAAGCTTACCATGGAAGTAGTTATTACCTGACCAGGAGATGGTGAACTCCGTGTTACAGTAATAGAATAATTTTAATAATTAAATTTAACCTGAAAACTACACAGTGGTAATATAAGTAGTTTTATAAGCCGAGCAGTTATGCTTACTTTTATATTTAATACTCTTTAATAAAAAAAACATGTACCACAACAACCCGTGAAGGATAGGGTGTTTAGTATTTGTTAGAGAGTATATTGTTTCATGGACAACAGTTGTGCAGGGAGGTGATTTGTCCTAAATTACGCCCAACCGCCAAATGTTCCCCCCTTAACTTGGGTACCCAATTAAATAGAGGCAGGGTGAGCCTCATGAGATTCGTAGATCCCATAGGGTCCATATCCGACTGATGACAGATTAAATAAAAGTCTTGCCAGCAACGGGATTCGAACCAGGATTTTCAGCATAGTAACTCAGTGGATTTTAAAAGAAATAGTAAATAGAAAATAGTATCGAAATATGTTGTTACCTGATATTCTATTGAATAATTTGTTTGCATCATTAATGCATAGGAATGATTCCATTTGTTGCATGTATAAACATAGAGATGGGTAGCCAAGTCACTATTAGATGCTTTGGTGAAAAGACTTTTAAAGTAAAAATATTTTGATGAGAATTAAAATGTTAAGTTTTTATTTAACTTCATTATTGATCTACCCCATATCCCGTTTTAATTTAACAATTTGGCTTTTGGAACGTATGTTATTATTGTTAAACAATAATACATTATAGGATTTGAATCTTATTTTAGAAAAAAAATCTTGCACTATCAAGGAGAATAGAAAGGTCTCAAGTGTCACAAAACACATTTTACTGTTCACTACATATACTCATGTGTTGGTCTATTTATCACGACTTGAATGTTTGGCTGAGACGAACGTTTGGTATTGAACGATAGTGATGTTTGTCAAAACTAAGGTTAAAAAACTGTGGTTACCTTTCTTTTCCAAGTTGTCTTTTTATTTTTATATTTTTTTTCATTTTTAAAGGATTGGTTGAGTGTGAATTTGTAATTTGAATTATCAATTAACATATTTTTTTTGCTATGAAAATCGGTTTGGAGAACTATTTGTGTTGACATTCAAGGTATTTTGTGTATTAAAAATAATTATGCCTTTAGTGGATTACGGCTCCTCTGATGAAAGTGAATCAGAAGAATCACCTTCAACTTGCGATGAAAAGGAAGATCGTAATGTTGGGAAAGCTGTTTTGGTAAAAGAGAATCAAGTAGACAGCATTATCCAAAATGCACCATTATCTAAGGAAACTTCCAATGATTCCAAATCAATTGAAGCAAAGCTTTTTGCCCTACTACCAGAACCTAAAAGTACTTTTTCACTTGGCGAGGATGCTTTGAGATTACTCAGCAAAAACAAGAACCAACCTGTGAAAATAGTGTTACCATCACTAAGTGATTTGCAGACTGGTGACAATGAAGAAAATAGAAAGAAAAAACCCTCGACTAAAGGCTCTGGTTTATTCGCATTGTTACCAGCTCCAAAAAATGTCAATAGTTTAATTCCTAAAAGTATTACTAATAAACTAAATCATTTTAATAAAACAAAGCCAGTTTCTAAGGTTAAACAGTTGCCATTATCGAAATCTAATTCTGAAAAAAAATATGATGATGAGGATGATGAACATGAAGGAAATCCATCATCATTTTTCTTTAACTCAAGTGATGACATTAAATTACCTGAAGCTGTCATTGATGAGCCATTTACTGATGTGGAGAAAATTAACCCCAACAGCTCTTTGATAGCTCATCTATCTACTCCTGGTGAAATGCCTTTGGCAAGCTCTGGTGTTAGTTCTGAGGGCAGATACCCTCCTTTTTCAGAAAGTGGCTCTGATAATCGTATGATTGAGGCAATGAATACTGATGACTATAGTAATTTGGATGATGAGGCAATAGAAAAATTGTGTGGAACTAGAGCTAGAAAAAGGAAGGGAGAAATTTCTGAAGAAGTCATCAATATTAATGTAGATTCAATGGTTGGAGATGCATATATGCGGCTTTCTAAAGATTTAACAAAAGGGCATGAACATAGTGGGTACAAGAAAGCCAAAAATCTTTCAGTTGTTGAGAGAAGAAAGCATCAAATTACATATTTGGCCTCACAAGCTAAAGAAAAAGAAATGGAGCTCCGGAATCAATGGGCTAATAGCAGAATGACACGTAAACAAACTCAATCAAAATATGGATTCTAATCTGGTATTTTTAGTTTAAAATAATATATGGCATTGAATAAAGCCTTACACCTGTAATAGTCACAATGGTGACTTGTTACTTTTTTTTTTTTTTAGTTTTGTATTCATTTGTATGTACCTTCTCGGCACTTAGCTGAAATAATTTATAGAACATGTGAATATTTGTAAATATATATTTTTTAATAGAGTACTATCACTACTAAGTTCATAAAATCCTTAGCAAAATAAGTTTTTTTTTTCCTAATGTGATTTACAGACTAATTATTGAAAGATGCTAATTATTCTAATATTTCTTTTGCCTCAATTGTGACACGTTTCTATAGTTTTAATGTGTATGTGTAAATTTTTGAATAACTGAATTTTTTTTATTTGTTAATTGAAAAAAATTAAATCACAAATATTTTTTTTTACTAAGAGGATGTTTATTTGCAATTTTACATCATATTTATTTTGTTTTCTCTTTAGTTTAATTTAATATTATTTTGTAATCTCCCAAAAAGTTATTCAATGTTCCCCAAGCATCTTCCCAGTCATTCTGTTTTCATTTTATTTATTTATATAGACTGCTCATATCCCCAAAGAATCTATAAAACATTGTTTAATTTTGAATTTCACTTGTCTCAATGAGATATGTCTCTATAGTGTACGAATAAGTAAATTATATACCTCGTATGTTCTATTTCTTTTAACTAACAACCAAGTATAAGGTTTTGAGCAAGACACATTACTTCGAGCTTAGGTAAGAAAAATCAGGTACTATTTTAATTATTGCTTTGGTTGAATAGAAGTTATTTTAATTGCTGTAGTACACATTATAAAGTTCTCTAATTCCAAATAACAAATCCTTGAAAATTCATCTCTATGTGCTTGTGGTAAGTCTGGGTCAAAGTAAAGATGTATACTGGCCTCTATAGTCTTCTAAACGAAGATTAACCTCATCTTGTCAATAAAAACTTTCTGTAAGAGTGGAGGAAAACAATGGGGATGTTAATCTACTACGATTTAGGATCTAGAAGACAGTATGTTACTATTTAATAAAAAGGCTTTAGGCTCATCATGACGATCATAAAAAAAATTTCCATTGTGTGCTATAAAATCAAATCCCTTTATTGTGAAAAGGCAAGGTAGGGCATGTAATAAAAATAAATTAAAATATGAAATTTAAGTATAAAAAAGTGTATTTATTTTTTTTATCCACAGTAATCAAATAAAAAAAAATCAAATATGGATGCTAAAATAAAGATAATAAGAATATAATGTGCTTAAGAATGATATAAATTTGAAACAGGATATACTTTTTATAATAAAATAAATTATGTATTTCATAAAAAAGTATATTAATTTTTTTCTGATATTATGTACATAATTGCAGAAAGTTTATAGAAAGAATCAAGGAAATAAACAATAAAAATTATGATGACAGTTCTAATATAGTTTTCACTATTACAAAAAATTTATTTTATCTTTACTTTTTTTGTTGATGTGGAAATGGTTGTCTGGATATTTCTTAAAAGAGTGTAAGGTGGTCAGAGGGGAAGTCTACAAAATAACTCTTTTTTTATTTTATTGACCATTTTATACTCTTCTTTTGTTTTTTAATTTTAGTAATGTCAAAGAAGTGATAAAACTAAGACTGAAAAAAATCTGTTAGTATCTACTGGACTTTATTCATTAGCATTTCACTATGTTATAGATTGTTAAGTATTTCAACATTTTAACTATGTATTAAAAAAAAAAAAAAGCCTTTTTCTTAAAACGACAGCAAAGTGATTCTACTCCTTAAAGAGTTCCATCAATTTATGTGCGCCTTCAGAAATCCTTTTGTTTTCTTTTTTTTTTTTTTTCTAGGAGAAGTGTCAATCAAACAGTGTGCTGTTCTTCGTGTGAAAGATCTGGTGAACTATGTAGATTTGAAAATGAAGCCATCTTTTTATTTATAAATCTGATGCTTTGAGATACGATCCAACTTATGAGCAGGAGTTTAATGAATGAATAAAAATGCTCCTGTATTATGAAGATGTGATTTAGAATGATTGTGGAAGACATCTTGTGCTGTTTGCACTGATTCCTCAATGTATTTCATAAACATTTCAAGGACTGGGTGTCATTTCTAACCATTTTAGCATTCTAATTCTTATCTCTTTGAAAAAATTTATGAGTAAAATTATTACTCTGACGTAGCAACCATTGAATAGAGGTGTACTTTTTCCTTTCGTTTCTTCTTGATGATGAAGCGCCTCAGCTGAGGTATGACTAGCTTAGGATCTAGTTCAGATAGATCTTGCACTCCTGTTATTATGCTGATAGTGCATCCTACGATCATCGCTACAATGAACCCTATCAGTCCATAGTACAAATATGATACTTTGAAGAAATCAGGAACATGGTCAGAATGGAACACCATCGTGCCTTCTCCAGGATATCCAAACCGGGTAACACTGAAAAAAACAAAAACCCGAAATCCAGATTAATTTTATCCAACATTGTTCAAGATAAATATTTAAAAAAACTGGGTGAACAAAAATAGAAAAATAAATGTGAAATATTGTTGTAATACATTTGTTTCTTGATTTTATTCATTTTTTATAATTTTATTAAACAGTGATGCATATTGGGAAAACGATACACCACCCACATTTGTTCACTACATTGTTTTTATAGTTTTATAGACCTCAAATCCATTTAAAAATATTTATTTTATAGTTGTTTGTTCATAACTGAGTTAAAAATTAAAAAAAGTAAAATACTCTGTATGTACTCTTGTTTTATAAAATAGTGTGACTCTTTTACTATGGCTAACTTGGCTTTCAAAAGGCGTTTGATAGTATCAATCAATGTAAATAAAATTTTAAATTATGTTCTTTAAAATTAATTCCAAAGTCTAAGTAACTACTGTTTAATGTAGTTAAATTGTATGTGTTTGTGAGGGAGACAATGTCTTGGCCCAGGGTCAAATAATACCGAGGCGAACTTCATAGTTTGCTGTCTTCAATCATGCTTGATTTTCACCTTCTAGAGAAATAAAGTATCTTTAACAGTATTCATCTAAGTAATTCAATATAATGTTCAATGTAATGAAAGGATTGATAGTAATATCAAGAGGTATTTTTATGAAATAGTCAGATAATAAGAAAGATTTGCAAAACGTAATGATTGTACTCCCTTGGCTATACCTATGGAGGGGGTTTCTTTCCCAGAAGTACTGGTTCTATAAACTAGCATCAAATAAATATGGGATAATCTAGAGGGTTGTTAAGACACATGTTGTGTTGATTTTCTGACTTTCGAGATAAACTAAGTATATGGTTTGAACTTAAAAACAAACATTTACATATAAAAAAATAAATCAAATGTGGGCAGTATAGGAATTCGATCTTTCAATTTTTATTTGGTCCAGGAACACAGAAGTCACCCTATTTTTAGGTTAATAGGCATTGAAGGAAGTCATATATTGTCCAAAAGAAGATATATATATATAAGTGACTTTAAGATTAAATAATGAAAAAATTTTAACACCTGACAGAGAAGAAATAATGAATCCTTTCTGTATAAAGATTAGTGAATGAAAATATGATGAAAAAAAATAATACTTAAATTAAATTTTAAAGTAAAATTGTTTTTAAATACAAAAAACTATGCATTGAAAAATAGATGTAAGATATTAAACTCACTTTAACCCAAGAGATTGTGTGATGTTTTCATGACAATTTTCAATTGTAGTTACTTTGGTGCCATAAACAATGTGACCTTGATGGCTGTAATATTGGGCGCCAAAAGCTAGTGAGGATGTTGTGATGAGGCCCGTTAGACCACCGGCCAGGACACCCTTACATTATAGTTTAAGAAACAATTACTAAACTTCCAAAACCTTGTCTGATGGCATTAAGGTATTTATATTTTTAAAAATATGGATTCCATAAATTTTTTAATGAAAAATAAATTGGTATTACTCCAGAATATTACATATTCTCTTGGAGAATTTGTTGCAACTGACCTTGTATTCAAGTGTTAATTGGAGCTGTTAAAATCATTACTGCTTTAATTTGGGATATTTTATCATTGTTAAAGTGAACTTATTTAGGTCTCAAACACTAAAACTATTTATTATTGACACAACTGCAGGTGAAAAAATATTTTTACTAAAAAAATACTTTCTCTGCAGCATGATGAGCTTTATCCTCAGGGCTTTAGTTAGTTTTGAACTTATGATATATTGACATTACTATTGTCCACCCTTATCACTCTCATTTGATAATCATTCTGGAGTTGTACCACACGTTTTAAGATTACATCCATTTTTGGTATTATGATAAAAATAAGTAGGTTTTATATGTAGTATTACCTTGGTGTTGCCCCATGGAACAAACATCCCAAACGTAAATATAAACAAAGCAACTCCATTAGTGACACCTTGTAAACTAATAGATAGCTGAGAAAAAGAAACAGAAACATTGTTTAATTTTGAAAAAATTAGAACAGATTTAAGAAACATGTTACTGCTAGCCAATTCATCGTTTTTCCTTTTTAATTGATTACCTGCATTATTGTTCCCAATTGCTCCACAACAAAGACCAGCAGGGTGCATACAATGCCAAATATAATAACGATAGACTTCATTATTAGATTTGCTGTGATGTCTTTTGTGTCTGATGGCATCATTGGCTTGATGAAATCTTGGTACATTGTACCAGCAACTGTGTTGAGACTGGTTGACATTGTACTAACGTGAAACATAGAAACTTTATTATTATTATACTTTATCTATAATATAAAATTATAGATTTGATGTATGCAAATTTTATCTGAGTGTTTTAATTTGATTTCTGAATTACCTCAATGCTGTGCAAACAACACCTGAGAGAAATAAACCAGCCAATCCTGGATAATCCGATGCCACATCCATTACATAGTATGGAAGAAGCTGTCCTGGTTTTTGTATTTTCTAATTGGAGGTATAAAACAAAAAAATAATACATTTTCTAATGGAACTAACTAATAAGAATAATAATGGATTGGTTAATCAATGTTATGAAAACTGATAGTAGAAAATAATTGAACCAGAAAATACAACTTATCTCTAAAAAATGTAATAAAAATATATTGCAGTGGCAATAATCGCCTTTATGTTCCAGGAAAAAAACTTTTTCTACATATTTTTTATAAATAAATTTTATTGCTCTCGTTATGATATTCATTAATACAAGCAATAAAAGTTTTATAATCATTGTTCTAATGATATCGTAACTCACTACAAGAGATGTTATGAGGCAATCATCTCACTAAGAGCAGGGAAATAATGAGAGGACAGAATACTTTGGAAAGTGCTCAATGACAGTGAGAGGCAAATATCTCTGACAGAACAACATACTGTTGAGAAAGGAGATGATTAATAAGAGAAGAGGAAAATGCATGTAACTAGATAACATAATCAAGAAAATCGATGATATGCAAAATAGAAAATGCAATAGGTGAAGACCAAGATGATGTATGAAAAGGGGAACAAAATGATAAGACTGTTAGAATAATTTGTAATGTCAATGGGAGAAGTAGTTGCCAAGAACTAGAAGATTGCCGGAAAATCCCCATTCTTGATGAATAAGATAAGAGGTTCCATTGAGGTGCTTCATTTCTTGATGAACCATGAAAAGTCTACACCAAAAGAAGTTATAGTGAGGGTTCCCAAAATACGAGCAATATGGTTCTGGGCGCAAAGATATATAAATTATTAGAATGGGGGTGAGAAGTTATATGATATAAGAACATGATTATCGTATGGCAAATAATGTATTGGATTTTGAAAAGAATACATTTTTATGTTAATAGACAATAATAAAAACAGTTACTGTATTGGAAAGCTGGGATATTGATGTTACCTGCCATTATGGTTTTATTATATTGAGGAACATAAGTGTGTTGATAATTCAAATACTGAATAGAAATTAAAGAGATCCTATATTGTTAAACTTGTTGATAGGTATAAAATGGTATTATTCTGTTAATTAAATACACAAACACACATGTGCGCGCGTGTGTGTGTTTCAGATTGGCCATTGCTCAATTTAACCTTTCTACTCCTTAGCGCTCAACAAAAAACTTATATGAATGTTAAATAAAAGTCATTAAAATTGTATGATCATGATCAACGACAATTTGTCTTTCCATATATGTGTATTACCTTGGCAATCAAAGGATCACAATCGCCATATTTAGTGTACATTATCAAGCCGCAGAATGTGGTGATAAACTTGATGACAACTATTCCAACGCACATTATAAAAGCCACCCTAAAAAGAAATATAGGGATTATTTTAAAATACATTGTTTAAAAATGGGTTGTAGCATCAATTCGTAGCACTCTGTGGGAGCAAAATATTTTTATACTTTGAGATAAACCCGAATTAATGTATTGTTGTATTTCAAATAAAACTGAATTTACGGTTTGGTTATTACTAGAAATTGTTTTGGTGTTTACAAGTTGCTGTAAAGATATCAGAACACAAGAGTTTATTATTGATAAACGGTTCACTCATGAAAAAATTTCTTGATAGAAATAGAAATAGAAAATGCTCATTTGGCAAAATGGAAATATGCCAACACTATAGTATTATCATATAGTTATTTTAAGCAGTCATCATTGAAATCCTCCGACTTTATGCTACAGCCCAATACCTACTTTTAAATAAAATTATATGAAAATTTTAGGTCATACAATTGCACACTGCTGTATTTAGGGACTGAAATGTATCTCTGTACGGTGCCAGGGTGTGTTGCTAAAACTTTGAGCCAGTTTGGTATGGAGCCTATCACAGTTGTCCAGAAGGTGTTTCTTTGGAATGGATCAGGATTCATACTAGAAAGAAAAAAAAATGAAATCTAATAAACAGCGTAATATTGATCAGAAACATTATAAGTATAATTATTAATAATTAATTACTACTGGACAGATAAACCAGCAATTGGAACGATCAAACTTTTGCACAACAAACATACCAAAATGAACTTGTCTTTCAATGCAAAATTACTACATTATTGTACATTTCTTAGAGAATTGAGAAACAAAATTTTTGGCCTCAAATTTCTTGTTGGTGAAAAGAAGAATACATTTTTTATTAAATAAATTGAAAAACAGTGTCTAGATTATAAAGTAAATTAATTAAACTCAAGGATTTTTTCACCAAAAAAAATCTTAGATTTTGATAAATTAGAAAAAAAATCTTTATGTTGAAAATAATATAGAAAAATAATTTTTTTTAGTAATGAGGGACTTAAAAATTTCAAACCAGAAAATTATGCTTCATTTAAAGTTCTGTGTCTCTTCTTCAGTTCATCCGATTTTGTTGTTTGATTTAACCAACTCGAGATATGATATAATAATAATAATAAAGTCTTTATTTATTCTGGGACAAGTCCCTTTAGAATAACAATACAGGTATTAATTTATAAGCTGTTATGTCATAGAGTATAATATAAATACAATAAAATAGAGCCAAAACTCAAAACGAAACATTAAAATTTATCAGAATGCAAATGGAAAAAACCACAAACAAAGCCTTATGTTTCAAATCTGGTGTAAAAACATAAGGCTTTGCTTGTTGTTTTTTCCATTTGCATTCTGATAATATAATTACATTTAATTAGTTATTAGAAATAAGCTGATATACAGCTGTTTCATTTTATTTTATTTTTGGTGTCTGCACCTAGGAGTAGTACTCAATTTCTTTGGATTTAGTAAAAAAAAAAGTAGTTAGAATCAGCGACTATGCTGAACCAAAAATCATTTTTATATTTTTTATTTTAAGAAAGCAAACATTAGATCCGTATACTAACATCATGTTTGCTTAGATAAATCAATAGATATAAGTTCACACTTTTTTTCTATATAATTTCACAAGAGATTGCAGTGTAATAATGAATAACACTACATTTTGTACTGGAAAAAAAGTCATCGAAAAAGCGTTTGAACACACTAAACCTACTTGAATAGTTCGAGCCTCTCTCTTCTGTCATTGACTTCGATTATTTTCGACAATCCTCCAACACTCCTAGTGCCCAATATTAATACAGCGATTATCGAGGTAATAGTGAAAAGGCTTTGGAGAGTATCGGACCAAACAACGGCTTTAAGTCCACCCTATATGAAAAATAGACATTAAACTTGATAGTTATTATAAGATAATATATTAAAATTATTGCATTAGATATCACTTACAATAGATGTGTAAAATATGCAGACCGTGCATATTATGGAAGAGAGCACATGGACTGACATTCCTGTAACTGATTATTAAATCAAAATATCAATTGATTTGATGATAGTTATAAAACAAAATTCATCCTCTCCTGTGAATAATAAACTTCAACAAATCCGTACTGGTTTTTGGATAGCGGAAACAAATTGTGACAACAATTATGATTAAAATTACCCGTTAAACAATAGTATAGTTAAATTGCTAATTGTATAAATACAGAAAGTATCTATTTTATTTTTAACAAGCGTACTGGTACAGTGAAAAGAAATATCTATTCATGAATTTAAAATGGAATTAACTTATTTTCTCGCTAAACAAACACATCCCTCCACTTACAATCTAGGGGGATCACTGCGCAATCTGTGTGGGCTTTGTCTATCACAATGAAGATGTTCCTTCCGCATCCTCAACCCTAAATACAATTTTTAAATTGTTTTTTATTACTAACTGTATTTTTTTTGTTGCAAAATTTGGGGAATCACTTGCTCATTTTTATGAAATGTACAACCGCCACTGCAACAAACTACATTGGGAGTGTTGCGCATACCATTGCGGTGTGTACTGTGCCATTGTCTAATTTTTTAAAAATGTAATCTTATTCCTAATTTATTTATGAAAACTAAAGAAAATAAAATTGTGTGGCTATTTTTGTAATTTATATATGTATGTTTATTTTTGATCGGAAAAAGTTCTTGACCTTGCATTAAAATATAAAAAACACTATGCATCAGTGTGTGGTTAATTTATTCATACTGTACTTTAATTCAATGAATTAATTAGGAGTAATTAATAGTGAACGAGTCTGATAAGCATTAAAGTAAAATAAGATAATAAATTTAATCTTGAATATTTTATGTTTATTACTGATAATTAAATTAAATTATAGTTTATTACCTTGGTTAAATGCTAATGATGGGACATAAATGACTACAGGAATGTAAAGTATCTGCAATTGAAGAGTAAAGTATCAATAAAGGAAGTTTATTAATAAAATAAATACAAATGTTATATAACTTACCAAAGAGAAAGAAAATACAAATGAAGCAAGCAGCCTCACGCTCCGGTTGAACCTCTTCTCCAAATACTATCAAAAGAAGACCAGTTTTAACAGTCATCATACATTTTATAAATTAATGATAATTTTAATTTAACTTACTTCGAACAGAGATTTATACTGAAGATGATACACAACGGGTAGATAGAATAAGTTCAGCAAAATATAGCCAATAATTACAGCCAAAGAGATTCCGAACAGTTGTGTACCATAGTAAAATGTTTCTGCCGGGATACCCAGCAAGCTTATTCCCGATATAAAACTGCATTGGAAAAAACAATTCAACTGTTTTATTGGTAATAAAAAATCAACAATAAGTTATAGGTTTAATATGTAAGATGGCATATCATATTTTTTTGTTAATATTGTACAGTTTCAATCTGCAGTCTTGGGTCGGCCAACATGCGGTGCCTGAGATTCATCACACTTTTATAAAATATATTTATTTTATTGTAGTAGTGAAAACCAATATATTAATAGGTTACATTATTTGTGCCTCCATGTATTCAAAAATTAACCACCGAAATTAGGACTGAAAATCATTATAATAATGGTTACGATGCCCATTTAGTATCATTATTATTGCATTATATATGTTTAGATACAAGAATTATTGTTCCAAAATAATAATAACTCATTCTGTTTACATTTTTTTTTCCAAAAAAAATATCTATACATATAGTCATTATTACATCTCAGAACTAATGAGCAAGGCACTTTATAATTAATTACTGCCGTAAATATAATTAAGAGCATGCCAGGAGTTTTCCCACCTTCAAACCACTGAACTAAATAACTAAGTGGAGTAAAGTTTTTTCTGGGCAGGAACTAAGTTGATATTCATTTTTCACATTTTGAAAAATTCTAAGTTCCACGGTGATAGAAAAATGATTGTTTGATTATTAATTTTGCCTTCGATTTTTTTTCAATATTTAACACGACCCAACCGATACAAAAAATTCTTTTAAATCCTATAAATTAAGCAAGATGAGTCAAATCAGGCCTCTAGAAAAAAAATATTTTTCTATTCTTTTCTATATAAATGTATAAAATAAAAAAAGATCATTTATTCTCCACCACAAACACATACAATCTCAACAATATTAATTCCAGGCCCGAGCAGAAATTCAGTTTGTAACATTGAAACTTATTTTCAGATTCCAACGGATTTATAAATTTTTAACATCCCTGAATCTATTTTGATTAGTTTTGTTGCGACTTCTGTATCTTTCGTAAGTCTCTCATATATCTCAATAACAGTTTGTCCTAGAAATTTGAAATTTCAGTTTGATCTAAAATCCGATTGTAAACCTTTCCCTTTGGTCACAACATGAAGACCGGAAGTAGTTCTTAACTGGAAGACTTAATTGTTAAAAATATCTATTCTCCGATTTTCGAAACATTTTGCAGCTGCTCGAAATTACGTTTTGGAACAAATTAGAGAACACTAGTGGGTTGAGGATTTAATTATCTTCACCATTGATCCTTGTACTTTTTCCCGAAGCGATATAAGGTCTCAAATATGCAAAAAAACAACAAACAAAAAACCACTATAAAATCAAAAACATTGGTAGATTTGATTTTAGGTAATTTGAACTTTAGAGGCGTTTGTAGGAAATAAGTTTTTGTGTAAACCTGCTTACGTAGTATGTGAATGTCTACAAAATGAGTTGATATAGGGGTTGATTTGGATAGTTTTGTAGGCGCTAAGAGCAATTTATGTTCAAATTGAGCGTTTTTCACTATAGAATAGAATAGAATAGAAAAGTAACTTTATTCTGGGACAAAGTCCCTTTAGAATAACAGATATGAACAGGAATAAAAACATAATATATATATCTGGCCAGAAGGCTAAATGTTACAAATCATAAAGCGTGAAAACATGACAGAAAACAATTTAAAAAGAAATATATAAACAAAAATAATAGTAAGTAAATAAATAGTACAGATCTTGACAGGATATTAAGCAATTACAGAGAATAGATAAATCCATAGCTTTTGAAATTGAATGCATGAGCTAGCATTCAATAATTTGTTTACATGATGTACAGCTTTTCAAAGAGCAGAATTAAAAGAACTAGATAACACAATGAGTTATTATATACATTGTATTCTAAGCAAATGGCTAACCTACCTAGAGACTATCCTTTTGGGAAGCTAATAGATGTTGATACAGCAAGGATTTGAATAATGATAGAGAGGGAGTATGACAGATATTAGGGGGGATTGAGTTTCACATTGTGGTGGAGCGGGCGAGAAAGGAACGTTCGAATGCTTTAGTTCTGTGTGAACGTATATAGAGATCAGAAAGGCGGGATCTTGTTTTATGGTGTTGAACTGATGATTTGAATTGGAGGAGACTGTAGATATATGAAGGGTGTTGAGAGTGAATGGATTGGTATAAGAATGAACAGAGGAAATATTGTCTTCGGAAGGGAGGGAAGAGCCACTTTAACCCATCATAGAGGTGGGAGACGCGCGATCGCTTCGGAGTACCAAGCACAAATCTTACAGAGCAGTTCATTATTCTCTTTAATCTGTCTTCAAGCATTTTAGAGAGGCCTCCATATACCACGCTACAATAGTCAAAGTGGGGGAGGATGAGAGAAGATACGAGAAGCTTACGGGAAGATTGTGTAAGGAGATGACGAGAACGATGGAACAACTTCAGGGAACTAATTGTCCGTCGGGATATTTGGGCGATGTGGGATTTCCAGGAAAGGTTTTGGTCGATGGTGATGCCTAGGTTTTTCACCGATGAGGTAATCGTGATAGGATTATCGTTTAGGAGTAATGTTGGGAGGGTGTGGATGGATGTAAGGAGGGAATTGGAACCTAAAACAATGGCCTGAGTTTTCAATGCGTTCAATTTCAGTTTGTTCAGCTTTGCCCAGGCACAGATCCTATCTACGTCTTCCTGAATACTAGCGAACGCAAAAAATAGCTCGGAAGGGGGAAAGGACAGATATATTTGGAAATCGTCAGCATATAGATGATGGGAACAGTGGTGAACAGATTTAGGGAGATCATTGATATAGCAGTTGAAAAGAAGAGGAGAGATACTTGAGCCCTGTGCCACGCCTGAGGAAAGAGTGAGGAAAGAGGAAAGGGGATGATTAGGTATAGAAACTGCTTGAGATCTATCAGAGAGGAAGGATTGGAACCATCGGATGGAACTGTTAGAAAAGGACATTGATTTGAGTTTGCTAAAAAGGATAGAATGGTCCAAGGAATCAAAAGCTTTAGTAAAATCAAGAAGGATAAGGACAGTTAGTTTTTTGTCGTCCATAGCGGTATGTATGTCATTGGTGATTTTGGTAAGTGCCGATTGTGTGGAGAAACCGGGACGGAAACCAGATTGAAGTGGGTCAAGGAGGTTGGACTGTTCGAGGAAACTTGACATTTGTGACTGGACTATTCTTTCTAGAGGCTTGGAAAGGTTGGAGAGGATTGAGATTGGGCGGTAGTCTTTGAGTGAGACAGGGTTAGAGGATTTATTAATAGGATGGACTATGGCTTTTTTCCAGGAGGCTGGGAATACTCCGTTTTGCAGTGAAAAATTGTATATAAAGAGTAGGACAGGTATAATATCGATAAGGCAGGATTTTAGCAGTTTGACAGGAATCCCATCGAAGCCTGTGGAGTTGGAGTGGGATTTCAGAACAGAGGAAATAATGTCGTTGGGTGAAATGTCAGCGAAGTAAAAGTTGTCAGGGTTGAAAGATGGTGGTAGGGAAAATACGGGAGAGGATGGTTTAGAAGTATTAACAGCGGTGGACAAAAAATATGAGTTTATTTCATTGGGAGAGGCTGGAAAGGGCCTAGAACAAGATGAATTAAGAAGAGAAAGCTTTCGAAGGAGATGCCATTTGGATTTAGAATCGGGAGCAGATGAAAGGCTTCGTGGAGAGGGTGAGATGTTCTCTGGGGTGAGAGCATCTAAGTTGCGAAAGGTTACGGTTTTAGGTAGCATAACAGGAGTTTGGATATTGTATGAAATATGGATGAGATCATGAGAGGACAGAAATGGAACGGGTAATTGAGAGGAAGAAAGGAGGTTCTGCCGTGAATCAATGACAAACAGGTCTAACCATGTGTCGGATTGAAAGGTGTGATGGGTGGGAGAAAATGGGACAATGGAAAGGTGTAGAGAGTAAAAGAGATTTTCCAGGTATAGTTGATCGTAGGATTGGACAAGGAGATTGGCATTAAAATCACCGGAGATAATGATATGGTTATAGAGAGGAATGTAGTCGTAAAGGGTAGATTCAAAAATTGAATCAAGAGGGGCCAAAGGAGGGCGATATACTACGACATACAGGAGAGGGTTTGGGTTAAAAGAGATTTCAACCATAAGGATTTCTGTGTGAGGATAACCGGTTGCGGGTGAGGAATCAAGGATACGTGATTTTAGGGAGTTGTGTACGTAAAGACCTACTCCTCCACCAGTCCGGTCTACCCGGTCGTGGCGGAGGAATGAATAGTCTGGTAAGGATATTGCAGAGGAGGGGATGTGGGGTTTTAGCCATGTTTCGGAAATTCCAATGGTATGATAAAAGTTTTGGGTAAAATATTGAAGGAATTCGTCAAAATGGGCAGGCAAGGATTGGGTGTTGACGTGACAGGATGTCAGGATACTGGACATGATGGTGAGGTAGGAGAGAAGATCTCAGTATAAGAGGATAAGATGCTGTGTGCAATTAATTTTAGCAGGTAGATTAGGTAAAAAGCTATGAAATGTTCCAGATAGTTGAAGACATGCAAGATAAAACAAAGAACAGATAAGAATATTAATAGTATAGAAATGATAATACTGTTAAAATATGTAAAAAGAGAAAATAATGAATTAATAATGAGAGAAGTAAAGTAATAGAATATATATAGCTGCTTGAGCATGCACAAACTTAAAAATATAGAACATAAGATCCTAAGAACTAAAAATATGGACCAATAAAAAGAGATCAACTGTATAGAGAGGGCGTGGGGAAAATCCAAAATTCCGTGGTGAGCGCCATAGGTTGTCATAGAGCTAGCGGGGAAACAAAACTTTAGTAGTCACCCGAAGACGTCTAGATCTTGGGCCTGATCTATGAAGACCACCTGGTGACCATCTTCCTTTCTACATCGCACTCTGCCCCCAGAGAACCACACATACTTTATCTTTCCCGCTGCCTTCTTCTGACGGGCTAACCAGTAGAGGTGCTTGTTAGCTTTTGTCATCTCCTCGCTCAGATAGATGCGGTGGCAGTCATTTTCCTGCCAACCTAAATCTCGCGTAGAGAAATCTCTTTTGACTTTTCTTTTATGTATCAAGTCATCCCTCACTGATTTCCTCACGAAGCGTGCTATGATAGGTGGGGGTCGCGGGTCATCATTTCTAGCTCTCCGTCGTTGCACTGTGTCCAGGTCCTCTAGATTTAATTTTATGCCTAGGCCCGCACCGATACTAGTTAATAGGCCGGAAGGGGTCTCACCGGCTCGGACTGGGATCCCCCGGATCTCCAGGGAGTTAGATAACAGGCCCTGCTCACTTTTGTTCACCCGCACTTCGAGATCTCCTACCCGGGCCTTTAGAGCTTTATTTTCCGCCAATATCTCTTCTATAAATTTTGATTGGCCCTCTAGATGTTTTTCTATTGTGGTTAGTTTATCACTAAACTCAAAGGTGAGGTCCCCTTGTTTATCAATGGCTGTTTTGATATTTTTAATTTCCTCTTTAATACTGGTGTCAATTTGTTTCACGGCCGTTAGAACATCTGATAATGAGAGTTCAGCTTTAAGTTTTTCTCCCGTCGCCGTATTCTTTTTCGCCTGGTCACATTGAGAACATAGCCACAGATTTTTTTTGACAGATTTAAGGGCCTCTAAATCTTTATCAGTGAGATTAATGCATCGCCCGTGAAATATGAGATTGCATTTAGAGCAACTTATATTGATTTTGTCATCTCGGGTAATGACGCTATTGCAAATAGTGCAGTGAACCATAATGGATAAGAAAGAGTAAAAGTAATTACGTAAGTAAATAAATAACTCACAATTGTTTGTAAGTTCGGGATAATGCCTAATGCTGTGGGTATTAGGACCGAATGCTTCACCGTCTTCAAGGTCGTCGAACTTAGCTTAATTTATCGAATGAAAATATTCTCTCTGCTTTTTTTGAATAAGTTTATAGTATAATAAATAATAAATAATAACCGATAAATATATAGAGAGAAGAAAAGAGACAAAACTAAAAACAACACTACAAAAACACGGAACAAAGAGCAGAAGAAATTAGGAGATTTAACGATGCGTACAGGACGGTATCTCTGGCCAGACTGACTTCGCAATGAATATGTAATTGTTAAATTTCATCAATTGCCAATAAACTACAAATCTGTGTCCTTAATTTTAATTACGTAAAAATAATATAACACTGACTTTATTCCTTGTCCCCGACCCTGGACATTGCTATTCTTTATTTATAGATTCCAGTTTTTTCTTTGTGATAAAGGAATTTATACATAATAAAGTTTATTAAAATGTAAGATCCTTTTAGTTACCTCGCTACAAGGGACATTGCCACCGGAAATATTGACATCTTTCTCCCTCCGAGCATGTACTCGTCGACCGTGTCCTGTTTCTTCGGCCTACATCCGTAATAAACGCCTATGAGCGCGGATGCTGCTAGCATTCCAAAGAACACAACATATTCTACCCAATTGAATAACTTGAGAGCGGATATTAGTTTTGAAGAGTCTTCAGATCCTTCCATCTGTAAATAAAAAATAAATGTTATCCGAGAAAATGAGAAACTGTTATACCAATGAAATTTTTCTGAAACTAAAAAGTAAACTAATACGAATTATAAAAATCAGAGTTAAAGCTGCCTACTAACCTAACTTATTCCATGATATAAGTATTTAAAAAAAAATTATTTTATTGAATTGTACAACTGTAATATATACATCTAGTACAAGGGCTATATGAATAAATAAATACATGACAGGAGATGTAGAGGCACTACCCACTGGCAGCACTCTAATGATATAAGTATAAATTATAAAACTGTCGAAAAACACTCCCTTAAAAAAAACCTGTACTAACACAATTTATTATAGATCTCGGGTTTAGTAATTGGTAACAAATATTCAGTGTCAAAGTCAAATATTGTACAAGGTTATTTGACCGAAATTACGCCCAATTTTTGCCATTTCCCCACACATTTAGGGTATCTGTTAACTGTGCTGTTTTTAGGACAACAGTTGTGCTGGGGGGGGGGGGGGGGGGGATTCTTTCGAGATCACGCTGAACCGCTATTTTTTGTCCCTTAATTAAGGGTACCCACTTTATAGAGGGTGAGTGAGACCGTGGAGTGTCTGCAGACCCACTAGGTTTATCTGTGGCTTAACAATCTGTTAACACATATTACATAATTAATCTGGCACAGCCGGATTTGAGCCCGGAATTCAGCCCTTTACACCTGCTCAGTAGCTTCCCCGCGCCCTAAATTAATAAAGAATATACAATTTTAGTGATTTTTAAGTTTAGCAATAATATCATAACTATTCTTTTAAATTTGAGATCAAAATAATGGCTTTGATGTTGTAAAAAATGAAATGAGCTTATGTTACAAGATTATAGTACTCAATATGAAATATGTTATCTTTAATGCTATATTACAACTGTTTACATTGATTGTATGAAGGATAGCGAAAGTAGTGGTGGAAAAATTAAGTTTAATCTGTCTCTCTATCTGGCAAAAATCCTTGTTTTAGGCCTTGAGGAGACAGCTCAAAATCAACGTCAATTTTTTTAAAATATTAAAACAAAAGACATACTACGCGATCTAATGGGGGATAGTAAAGAAACGGAAAATAAAACCTAAAGGAGATTTTTTCATATACCCAATAATAGTTTTAAGTAGCCATACTGTTTTCGAGCCTAATATTTCAAATGTGTACTATCATGAATATTATATTATTATTTAAAACACCGCTATGAAGCGAAGAGAGTACTTCAAAAGTGAAGGTTTTAGCTGGTCGTTTTGTATTATAATCATTGCTTTTATAGAATTCACTCTGTATCACACAAAATACAAAGGTAGCTTCTTGAATACAGTTTTGAGAAATGATAAAATAATAATCAATTTAAGTTAATGTATCACTTACATTTGATGCCTTAGTTGTGAGAAGTATGAAGCAATGCACCGAATATAATTGCTGGCCAGTCGTCTACATTTAAACAGAATGAGTTTGTACTAGGTCGTGCAAACAATCCTTAATAAATCATTCTCATCTCCGAAAGAAAAAGATAAAATTATAAGGAAGTTTTTTTTTAAAATGATTTCATCAGTTTATTTTAATTCTTCTTTTTATCTTAATTTATTATATACCTTCAAGAGTGTGCATGAAGTTACATAAAAATAACGGTAGCGAACGTAAGTGCAGAAGTTACGCTGAAAATGGTCAAAAAGAATTCAGTCGTAGTCAAAATAGGAAATCTGAACATTTTTGTAATTACGATACTTACTTTAGTCCGTCAAAGAAAGTAAAAATAATTGTCACATATCTATGTTATTTATTTTAGCAGTTTCCATTTCAATTAATCAGGGGTTCTCAGTCATATTCTTCAGAGCGGCTTTGTATAAAAAATCATAAGAGAAAGAAACCTGGTCTAAGGTCAGTCATAGAATATTAGAAGATGTCAACTGAAATAGTCTGGTCTGATAAATGTATGGCTAAATAGTTTTTGTTTTGTTTTTTCACGAAAAGGGCTTAAAGACCACGGGAATATCACAACTAATGCTTCCTCTTCACCCGCTTCCTATTTTGACATATGTCCCTCATGAGCTTTCCTTGCCTAAGTTTTCTCTCCTCAGACCACGCAAGACCCTTTTTGGGGCGCATTTTTCCCACAAGAACTTTTATTCCCTTGAGCGTCCTTCTGTATTCATCTCTGTCAAAACAATCTTAGTCTGTTAGCCCCACTTGGTCCATATCATCCTTAAGTTGTTTGAAATAACCCGTTGAATTTTTGTGACAGTAGATTCGGTGAAAAATTTTATGGTTCAGTCTTTCAGGATTCATCCTCATCATGTGTCCATAGAACCTTAGCCTTCTCACCCAAACGTCAGTTTCTAAGTCTGTTTCGTTATAGATTTCTTGATTATCCTTCAGGTGTTCTCCTAGGTCCGTAGATTCTTCAGAGAATTCTTCTTTGTACTTTCAGAAGCATCTCTAGGCTAGGAAGACAAGAGGTTTCTGTTCCATAAAGTTTAACAGGCTTGATGACTGTATTATAATGTCGTATCCTAGCTGATCCCTGAAGGGACAGCCCTGAAGAAGACCTGCAAAGTGGGTCGAAACGTTGGCTAATTAATAAACATGTCTCCACATCTAAGAGAAATTTATTGACCTCTAGCCGGACCATTTTCTTCTACATTTCTTTTTTTTTTTTGATGCGTAAGCACAACTTGGGTTCTATTAATTTATTAATATTTCTTCTTTTCATTTTTGTCCATTATATGATGTGAATTCATATTATAAATTGTAAATAAGTAAATGAATTTTTCTTATACCTTGGTTAAACGTTTTCGCCTTCTCGTTGGTAAAAGTTTTTTAACCTTTAAACTTTAATATTGTTTTGTTTTGATATTATTTACTCTATATTGTAGTACTGATATATTTATATACAGGGTGTCCCATTTCAAGTGGATCAAACGTTGTTAATTTTTAAACGAAACAAAATTCAGAAAAACGATTAGGTAACAGTTGTAGTTATTCAGGCCTAGTTTGAAGAAATAAAAAAAACATTTTAGTTTTTTCACTTTAAATGGTCAATATCGACCTTCAAAAAATGTAGTTACCTCTTGACCCCCATTTATTTCTATTTTTCTGAAATGTACAATACAAAACATGGAAAAAATGTAACATTTTTTTCTATCTTTCATAGGTTAAGTAGAAAAAGCATTCAAAGTTCACTACTTTAGTATACCTCCTTTACGAGGAAACCTAATGTAGCATTAAGTTATTTTATTTAAGAGTTTTAGTCGTAATAACATACTAATCAAGGTATTTTGAATCTTTCAGGAAATGTCTGGACATTTGAAAACCTTAATTTTCATTTTTCTTTAATTTCTATAAAAACGTCGAAACAGATTTTTATTAAAATTAAGGTTTTTAAATGTCCAGACATTTTCTGAAAAATACAAAATACCTTGATTAGTAAGTTATTACGACTAAAAACTCTTAAATATAATAACTTAATGCTACATTACGTTTCCTCGTAAAGGAGGTATACTAAAGTAGTGAACTTTGAATGCTTTTTCTACTTAACCTATGAAAGATAGAAAAAAATGTTACATACATTTTTTCCATGTTTTGTATTGTACATTTCAGAAAAATAAAAATAAATGGGGGTCAAGAGGTAACTACATTTTTTGAAGGTCGATATTGACCATTTAAAGTGTTTTTTTTATTTCTTCAAACTAGGCCTGAATAACTACTACTGTTACCTAATCGTTTTTCTGAATTTTGTTTCGTTTAAAAATTAAAAACGTTTGATCCACTTGAAATGGGACACCCTGTATATAAATATATCAGTACTACAATATAGAGTAAATAATATCAAAACAAAACAATATTAAAGTTTAAAGGTTAAAAAACTTTTACCAACGAGAAGGCGAAAATCCCGGATGCTTAAGTTCTAACAATTCGGTCGTTTTTCAAGGTGCTAAGAATAAAAAAATACACAAGGAATCAGTACTGATAGTTAACTTGTGATTGAAAGAATCTTGAGATAAGGGTGATATTAATAAACCCAATAAGTACCTAACAAAGAGAAATGGGTAATGGTATCGTTGGCATTTTGCGACCTCCTTTCATGTAGTCATTGGCGGTTTTTTCTTTCTTCTTCCGCTGGAAGCCGCAGTATACTTCGATGCCCTGGGAAACGATGCTCATATTGGAGAATACAACTTGTTCTACCCAATTGAAGTTGCCTGAAGGCCCTTTTTCTAACATCTGCAGACAAACGTAATGATAAATCTACAAACTATACTGTTAGAAATGAGAAGTCACTACAAGATAAGTTAATATTTTGAAATTTGGTGTGGTAAAAATAGCTTTTGATACGCCCGTAGGAGGTAGCTCCATTTTCTTCGATCATTCTTCAGTTGGAGAAAAAACTTTTTTTTTTAAATTGCCTTATACTTCCAACACTGTCTACTTGATAGCATCTCCACGCTAACAGTAAGAGTAGGGCGTAGTTTCTGTAACTACCTCTGTATTGGTATCATCAGGGTGATAACAATAAACTAAGATAATAGTGATATAATAGCAGATTTCAATTTGTAATCTTATTTCTGTCCAATTTCAATTTTAACAAAAGAGTAAATCTGTTTTCAAATATTTAAATAAATAAAAATATTATTTATAAAACATAATTATAAAATTATATTATTAGTAATATGTAGGCAGTTAATGACTACTTATTATTTTTTTTAAAGTATTTTAAGTTGAACAATTATTAGAAAAATAACGAAGAATGAATATTATCGCTGGTTAATAGCTCCAGGTTAGTTCAAAACAAGGTAAAAGAGTTCGTAATATAAACCTGGTTTATGATTTATTGAACTATTGCATATTATTGATGTTTCACACTTAAGATTTTAAATGCATCAAATCACTTTTACCTTACGTCGTAAACCAATGACTTCCTGCCCTTCAGTATCCTTTAATAATATCCCACTGGTGCCTGTAGAACAGATCCGATACTTAGGGTTGCATCTCGACAAACGATTAACCTGGAATCCTCATACGAGACTGAAAAGACAAAAAACCGCTCGACGTTTCAAGCTACTTCAACACTTACTAGACAAACGCTCTAACCTCCCAAATAACTACAAAAGACTCATCTACATGAACATCATACGACCTATTTGGACTTACGGAGTAGAGCTTTGGGGCTCCACTAAGCCATCGAATTCCTCTCGTATCCAATCCCTACAATCCTAAATCCTTCGTAAAATCCTCAACGCTCCTTATTTTGTTAAGAATAAAGTCATCCATAACGACCTTAATGTCCCATTTGTTGCTGATTTGACCGAACCCGGTATCTATCCTTTCATAACAAACTTCATTCCCACTCAAACCCTCTAGTTTCAAACCTAGCTTCCTCCTCTATTCCCGATAATCCTCCGAGGCGTCTGAAAAGAAGATGGCCACGTGACCTTCTTAGTTGAACTAGTGATTTGAGTACTACCAGTGGGTAGTTTCTCTACTTGCCATCAACTCATGTCATTATGTATCACATAGCCTATTTACTTGATGTATTATTGTAATACAGTTTTAAATATCAATAAATAAATAATAAAAAAAAAAAAAATATCAATAAATAAATTAATTTTAAAAAAATAAAAAAAAAAAAAAAAAATGCAAATCTTTGTCAACTGTAATACCCATGAAAAAAACTATAAAGTTGTTTGTGACTTGATGTAATAGAATATAGTTACTTTTCCATGCAAAATAATTAGACCAATGTGAAATATTCAACTTAAGGCTACATGATATAATATTTTTATCTTTCGAAAAATGATTACGTCATTTACTCATATCTTTTGGATAACTTATTTTCGTTCTCGCCGTCACGCTAATGTTTGATAACGTCTTCATTATAATTTACTCAAGTACGTATCATTGTTTTCGTCTCCTGCAAAGAATTTTTCAGATAAGGGTAGTTGGGCATGTTTCTTAAGAATTTTATTATGAAGAAAGGGAGTGGAGGATTGCATAAGAAACTGGATCAATTCTTTTACAGGGTGATCGGAGAGTATTTGATTTAAAAATTAGTTGAGAGTTGTTTTGATGAATCTCATTTGGCCAATGGTACTTTTTTACATTCATCGATTAGATAATTTTCCTACTTTGCAGTGTTATGAATCAATTTTTAACCCATTACTATGCCGAACCTCATTGGACCAGAAATTATAACACCCCTTTACTTTGAAAAGTTGCAATAGTGAAGGTGATGGTTACGATCTCCATTCCATACAAGAACCTGCTGTTCACGTTTACTTTATTCTTAACCTCCCATTAGCAAAAGAAACCAGATTTACATTTATAAACTTTTTTGCTAACTAATCCTGTATATAATATGATAGAGATTTGAAAAATGTTGATAGGTAAATTATTGTTCTAAAGAGTTAAGGATTAGGATTTTTAAATTTTTTATTTTTTTTAGATGGAGTGAGAGGGAAGTACAGGAATAAATAACTCATTGTGGTGCAGTGGAAGGATTGTAGTCTTTGGATATCTAATATTCGGAAACAGATCAGTTGCTCTACAACTGATACAATTTTATTAAACATTTGATTTAATTATATAAAAATAACTTTTGTAGGTCGTCTATCAACCATGATAATAGACATTATCTGCTTAAACTCTGGTAGTGATTTCAAAAGTTTGGCATGAACATGTTGAGAAGTAAAGGTTCCAGAACATTGCTCTAACGCATGCTTCAATATACCTCATATCATTTAATTCAGTACTCACTATACAGTGTCATTCATTCAATTAAGAAAGCAGCATTAAATAATATAAGGAATACAAATTATCGAAGCATATCATTTATTTAAACACTAAACCACATGCCTTGAAATAAATACACTTCCATGCTTGCTGAACAAGTTCCACCAAAACATTCTGAAGTGATACTAGTCAAGAAAAATAAATGACAGGATAAATGAGAAGAAATAAAATCATAAAAGCAAATTATAAATAAAGTTACCGAACAACTCTAATTAAAGCTTTCAACTATATCAAACGCACGTGGTTCATGGTGAGAGTTAATGAGTATTATAAATCTTTACTAAAATAAGCCCATAGGTGGATTTGGGGATTGGTTAAAATGGGAAAGCTTAGGGCTGCAAATACATCTAGAAGACAATTTATTTATCGCATGAAAAAGTTATTTCTCCAAAAGCCTGCAATACATAAGAGATGCAGGAGTCGAGGGTAGTACAGGCTATTAGGCCGTTGCACAACGATGGTCTTTAAGACATGGTCTACGGTTTTCTAGCTAGGCGGTTGCGAGATCATCTAAGATTCCTTCCCGAGACCAAAAATCGCTTGTATATGTTGTCCCGACCAGAATGGGAGACTTCATACAATGTGAGACGAGACACGCCCCAGTCTGTGCAGTGTTAATTTTTTTTTTTAAACATTTTTATTGCATTTTAATTGTCATTATGAATTGCGATTGTACATTTTAATTATGATTATAATAATTTTAACTATAGATTCTTATTTTATATAGTTATTAACCGCAGTATAATTTTTTTATTAATTTCTTAATAAAAATTGTATAAATGCGATAGTCTTATTGAAATTTGTCCTATTTACATACCCTTACATATTGTTTTAATGATGAGATAATCGTTTCGCAAACTTTTGGAACCATTCGCGATATCGCCTGTTTTGACATTCTGAAGGTGTACACGAGGCTCATGAAAGAGTCACCAGTTGCTAGGAAACGCAATGTGACTGCCAGATGAAGAGAGGCTGGAATAGTTTTTCTTAATGTCATGTCTTGCTTCATTATTAGTCCTCCAACCATCAGAAGCAAATCTTCAAAATCAGTAGGCGTCAGTCTGATGAAATTTCGAAAACCCATGGCGACTTCCAGTATTTAATAACGTAAATAATAGAATGAGTTCTTAATAAAAGAAGAACTCATTCCGTAGAAGACAATGCTCTCCATGATGTACTGACGAAGACTAGACGAGAAATTCAAATGGTATTGTGGTCGCTAGATGAGACAAAGAAGGGTGCCCTTAGACCGTCCAATAAACGTTCTTTAGACCACATCTCTTAATGATCTCAGGATGATCTCTAGACGTGACAAGCGACATATCTAATTGTTTTTACTAGGCTTTAAGCTGCTCTCGCTAATATAAACTAAAAATGTCTCCTTTGGTAATTAATTTACTGTTCATTTTTTATCTTAAGAATTTTATAGGTACAGGGACAGTAAATTGATCGAACCCTAGCTATAGTGTAAATCCGACCTAACTGTGCGCCCCTCCCAAGATTGGACAGTGGGTAAGCAACCATACTGCTACATTTTAAAAGGAATAATAAACATACTGGACTTTAGTGGAGTTTAACAAATAAACAAAACGAAACGTGTATTTATAATACTTTTATAGATGTTTTTAAAATAACATTTTTCTTAAAATTTCACCATAGAATATTTAATAATCAATGGTGATTTAAAAAAAATCTTATCAGCAATTATCAGCTAGATTGAGATTAATTAATATTTTTGATGCTTAAGTAAAAAGCGTATCTTGTTTATATAGGACCCTGAGAAGATTAGAAGTGGGAACATGGGGAGGTTCTTACTTTGTTATATTGTATTATCTTGTACTTCAATTTTAAATATCATGGCTAATAATTCTTCAACAGAAAACGGCAATGGATTATTGTTGTATCTCCACCAATATTCATTTTATGCTCAAAAGGTAAGTTTATTACATCACTTGTTGTTATTATTTTTTAGAAGATTTTTGGATTAAGCAATAAGTGTAATTCTTATTTCCAGGTAATGATTGCCTTATTTGAGAAAAAGCTACCTTTTAAACAGTCTGCAGTTGATATAACATCCAGTGAGAATTATAAACCATGGTTTTTAGAAATAAACCCAAGGGGCGAGGTTCCAGTTTTGAAAGATGGAGTTAAAATCATTCCTGATTCTGCCCGTATCATTGATTATTTAGAAGATAACTTCAGTAATGGTAAAATTATTGTTTTTCCATTATTAGAAATAGGGACAACAAAATTTACTTACCTAATTTTTTTACTAATGTAGTAACTGAACGATAAGAGTACAGTTTCTCATATACTTTAGTTTATACATACGGTTAGTCTATATTTAATACAAGGGATAAATAAGAAGTGGAAGGAGAAAAAGGTTGTTTAAATAAACTAAGATAGTGCATTTTTACACTTGATTACTATCAAGCTGAATCTTCATGAATAACTTTGTTTCGATAAGATGCCCAACAATTACCTGTGCGAAAATTCTCGATTGTGGTAGCTAACAGAGGTAGCAAGGAATAAATATGTCGATTTGATGATTCTCAAAAATTTATTACTAACTGAGTTTTTTTTTTGTTAAATCTCAAGATAATTATCTAAATTATTTGAAAAAATATTTGTCCTACAAAATGTATGGTTTGATCAAAGAGTCCCCTCCTTCCTAACATGTATCGATAACAAGGTCATCAAAAATGATTTCTAGCCAGCTGATTTTTTGTATTTTCATTTATATTGGAAGGATGGGACTCTTTGATCAAACCATACATTTTGTAGGACAAATATTTTTTCAAATAATTAAGATAATTATCATAAGATTTAACAAAAAAAAACCCAGTTAGTAATAAATTTTTGAGAATCATCAAATCGACATATTTTATCCTTGCTACCTCTGTTAGCTACCACAATTGAGAATTTTTGCACAGGAAATTGTTGGGCGTCTTATCGAAACGAAGCTATTCACGAAGATTCAGCTTGATAGTAATCAAGTGCAAAAATGGACCATGGATCCTGGACTAAGAGTAAAATTTCTATACAAAATAATATAAATATATATACTAGATCTATAACTCAGAAAAAAATATGAAAAATATTTTTATTTGAAAGCACTTCATAGAATAACCAACAGAAAATTTGTACTCTAATAACTTAAACTAAAATAAGTAAATTAATATTATGGCACTGCTACAGAATCCTCCATGTTGGATTAAAATGATACAGAGGATTTGTGGTTTCAATAGATGGTTCCATTGTACCAACATGACCTTCAAACTGAATTTTTTGTTGATTTATTATTAACTGTTTTTTGTTTTTTTTTTGTTAAATCTTAAGATAATTATCTTAATTATTTGAAAAAATATTTGTCCTACAAAATGTATGGTTTTATCAAAGAGTCCCCTCCTTCCAATATAAACGAAAAAACAAAAAATCAGCTGGTTAGTATTCATTTTTGATGACTTGTTATCGATACATGTTGGGAAGGAGGGGACTCTTGATCAAACCATCCATTTTGTAGGACAACAAATAATAAACTGACCAAAAGAACTAACTATTTAAGCAGCTGTGATAAGCTAAAAGACTCACCAAATCAGTTTCAGTTCTTGATTTGGCCTCAAAATTAAACCATTGGGAATTAGATAGTCCTAGGTCTAATCATTGGATTGTTTGGATATAAAATTATGCATTTTGTCTTTGGATTGACCTACTTTCTATATGTGGTTTGTATGTTACTACTAATTACATATAAATGTTTTTCAGGAGATCATCCCCGCCTCATACCTCAAGACCCTGTTCAAAAACAAAAAATGAATAATTTTAGAGAGTTAATTGATCGTATAAATGGCAATACTGTCACTATTGGGACATTTTATCATCCTGAATTTGCTCAAAATCAAAAATATCCATTCATTGCTCCTGTCAGGAAAGCCATGAAAGGTATGTTGTTGCATTCTTATTTTTCATTTGCTTAACCCTTTAACTGCTGCGAGTGAAGAGCTTTACTCTATCACAGCGCTAAGTGGGCCAGCTACCCGTCTACTGGCCTGTGATACATACTTTTTACCTTCATATATCCTTCATTACGCCCCTTTACTACTATCTGTTAACGTATTTTATTGTTTTTTGACACTGGTGGAGTTAAAACTTTTTTTTTAATACTAAAACTCATTGGTTAATAATTTAATTTTTTATGCAAATCTTCAAAGCATTTGTCTATACAAATACCAACGTTACAATGTCGACATTCAACTTTGGTATCGTGCGAAATGTTTTCTTTGAACAAATGGCACATTTTCGGTACGTTTGTTTTTTTGACGTCCCTTCGTAAACGGCGAGGCTGGGAAAATGTCTCTCTGTCAGTCGTAGAGGTAAATCTTCACTTGATCTTTTTCCTCTCCCAGATTTCTTTCTTTCCGTGTGGAATTTTTCCAACATTTCTCTTATGAGAGACAAATGGAACTTCTCCATTGTCAGGTTTTGTCCAGTTGCAATCTTGTGCAATGTGTGAGAATTCAACACAGACAAATCTAGTATATGTAGACTTAATTTCTTATACCACTTTACAGTTTCTATTGAGCTTAGAATCATATCCACACCTCCTATGTTTTAAATGTATTCCACTACACATTTTGGTTTTTTTATCATTTCTCCAGTTTTTTAGTATTTTTTTTCTTGTTGATATGATATCCGCATTGTGAGCAGAGGATACCATCCAAACCTTCCATCAATCTGACCACTTCAGAGCTAGCATTGTGTCATTTAACCTAAATTCGATGTTTCCTTTCTTTAGGCGCTCCTCCATTTTTGGCATGTCTTTTCTCATTCTTCTTACCGTTATATTTTTCAAATATGGCTCCAGGAGTGTCAACACAATGTCGCCTGACTTGGGTTGAGTTTTTCAATTTTATCATTTTCAATATTATGCACAATGATATCTGATTTCGCTCCTGTGTACACAATGAAATCAATTACATATCCTGTCTCGCAGTCACACAAAACGTAAGGTTTAATTCTTAATCTTGCCCTTTTAGAAGGAATACATTTTTTTTTAAATAAATTTTATTTGAACAATAAGAGGCTTTCATCGATTCACACATTTTTGAAAGGAGAGAATGATTCTTTGAAGGTTTTTCTAATCATATCAACGAATGGCCTTATTTTGAACAACCTATCTCCTTCCCTGGTTTGATTGCTATTGTTTTCTGAAAAATTAGCATTCGTTATATCATAAAGTATCTGTCTCTAGAAATTATTTGTCCAAAAATTGGAAAATGTAATTACGGATCTTTGGACCAATAATTATTGGTCAACAGCATTTTTGTTAAATGGGTAAATGTGGCTGTCTCATATATATTTTGCTTTGGTAATTCCGAATATGACCATCAAAGTTGTCCATGGGGTTCAGATTTTTTGTAATTTTAAATTTTGTAAAAAAAAAAAGTGATATTTCATAGCTATGAACGTGTCTTAAGTGAAGAGAATTATGACAATATGAAGATTTTACTGTCCGAGATACAATACCAGAAGCATTCTTGGAATGTGTACGGAGACCTCAAAGTGTTAGGTCTTCAATCAGATTATACAAAATTTTGTTGTTTTCTGTGTGAGTGGGACAGCAAAGATCGCACAAATCATTATATAAAGAAGGAATGGTCCAAAAGAAAAATTGTACTTTTGAACCACTAGTAAACCCAGAAAACGTTTATCTTCCACCATTGCACATCAAACATCGGTTTGATGAAAAATTTTTGTTAAGGCACTGGATAAAAGTGGCCCTGGATTTCTATATTTAAAAGCCATATTTCCTCGGATCAGTGATGCAAAAATAAAACAAGGTGTATTTCTTGGTCCACAAATAAGGTAGCTTATGAAGCATCAAGACTTTGAGGAATGTTTGAATGGAGCCGAAAAATCAGCTTTGATTTCTTTTAAAAATGTTGTGAAAGAATTTCTTGGAAATAAAAAAAGCAGAAAACTACAGAGAGATAGTTTCTGATCTTCTACAAAATTATAAGGCTTTAGGATGTAATATATCTCTAAAAATACATTTTCTTGTCTCGCATTTGGATTTCTTTCCTAAAAATCTTGGGGCTGTGAGTGATGAACACGGTGAGCGATTCCATTAAGAAATATCCACTCTGGAGGTACAATATCAGGGAAAGTGGAATCCAAATATGATGGCAGACTATTGTTGGTCTTTGAAAAGAGATGTACCAGCCGCAAAATACAGCAGGAAATCATCAAAGGCTACATTTTGATTTAAATTACGGTATAAAAGCTGATTAAATAAAATTGCTTGTTTTAACACTATTTTATTTTTTTATTTTGAAATTACACAAAATCCTTGCCCCTGAGACAAAAATGCTTTTCAAATTTACAATCAGAGCACCAAATTCTAAAAAAAAAAGCCATTGTAATTCATTTAACAGACAAAAAGTTAAATTTTGTTGTCCAGTGTAATTGCTGTATGATTTCTTCATGTTGTGTGGCATCAATAGACTAACAGTCAAAAAATACATAATTTCACTCCTTCGACGTCTTTCCATTTCTGCAATCGGGAATGAGTTGAAAATTCTCGTTTTGATTTTATAAAGATTTGAAAAAAATATTTGTCTCTTCAACGATATACTTTATAACTTCTAGAGAAAAAAAAATTTCAAAATATTTCTTTGGCAGCCGGCTTTATCTTGGTCAATAAATGGATAAATTCTTGGTTCTAAATCCTTCTTTTTTCCAATCAAATTTCTTGTTCCTCTTTTGAGGAGGTTCTTCTTCATCTTCAGACGAACTTTCAGATCCATCTGTTGGTGTACAAAATATACTTGAAGAATGTGGTTCACGTACCTGAGAAGTTGAAGATGTAGATGGAGCTGATGATGTAGAAGGAATCAAAATGTCTATATCTGTTCTTTCACGTCACTCCATTCAGGATCTGAAGGCAAGACCTCATCACCACTTTCGGCAGTAGTTACAAAGTAGACAGCTTCCTCAGCACTAAACCACTGTTTCTCCATTTCAAAAAATAAAATAAAAATGGCGAAACAAAAAACTCCTAAAAAATAAAATTTATAGAAAATAAATGAATGCTAATGGCAGTTAAACTGAGGGTTATTTCACACAGAGCGCAAAAATAAGAATAAGAATGGTTGCCTGGCCGGAGCAGGTAGCCACCGATAGCCCAAGCAAATGGTACATGAATTCCACGAGAAAAGCTGCAGATAAATCCCCACGCCATCTGTAGGCTCTAGTTATAAGCTCTGATTTACTAGGAAACCAGTAGAATGAAGGCGTGTGTGATGCAGGATGGCATATATCGTCTATAGCAAAGTGGGCACGTTCCCTTGGGCCAGCATATATCGTCTTTAGCAGTTAAAGTAGTATACATTTCTGTGCCAAATAATTTTTTATTATATTGCCTACTAAATTATTATAAATCCTTGTTTATACATCCAATATAAAAAAAAAGAAAATTATAAATTTCCTTTATCCTATAAAGAAACTACAGTTGAAGGTAACACTTGGAATAATTCCACCTTATGTGAAATCAGCACTGTCTTCAACTGCCTGATTCATCCGCATTATTAGATGCCCATTATAGTAATCCTACATCATTAACAACTGGTTAATGAAAGAGGTCATGCAATACCAACTAATTTCTTTTTGCCGTATTTTTAACAAAATACACATTTCATCAATCTAACAACTCTTAATGATTACTTGCCATTTTGTATGCTATCTTGGATTTTAACCTGTTTCTATTAGTCAAGGAGGCTTCTCAATTCACCTGACTATCTCCACTCTCTCTATTACTACAATTTCATATTTATTTCTCAAATAGGTTATTATTTAATTTACTCTTTTCATGCATATATCAATACCTTGCCTTTTTTTTCTAATAAAAAATATTTCATTTCAGCGGATTTTGAAAAAAATGGTGAGAAATTGAGAAAAATTGCTGAGGCAAATCCTAAGTACAAGGATATATTATTACAAAAGGCTGAAGCTACAGAGAAAACTCGAGATTTAGTAGCTAACAAAGAATCATTTATAAAAATACTTGATCAAGTTGATGAAACCTTATCTGCTGTTGAGACTGAACTTACTTCTCATACTGGTACTTGGTTATATTCTTGTTCATTATTTCAGGTTTTATAGAAATATTATAAATTAGTTTTTGCCAATCTATAATGTTTTTCTATTGTATTCTCCCTGATGATTTTTAAGTTTTAGCCAAGCTTTTTCAATTCAGTTTTTTTATTGTGTAATTGTATAAGACCATCCCTATGTGTAATGAGGGGTGGTAATAAATTTAAAAACAATGCTCAAAGCTAAAAGTTCGGCTTTTTATAAGTGATTTTATAGCAATATTTTTCTACTTCCTATAGTTAAATTATAATAATTTTAAAAAATGTATGTTTACTCTTAACAAAAATCTCTAATTTTCAGATCCTGAAAGCTGGTTGATTTCAAGAGATTTCACGGTTGCTGATGTTGGATTGACCATTCTTCTTGAGAGGCTCAATTTAGTTGGTCTGGCACATAGGTAAAAATTGTACATCAATTTTTTTTTTCTTTTATGTATTTTATTTTTACTGAAAAAGTTCAAATGCTGAATGAACTACACAGTTTAAAATTGGTATTTAAAAAAAACATCTTTGACAATACTGGCTATTAATTTAAAGTTTTTATTTAAAGATATTGGGAAGCCGGTGTAAGACCTCAACTCACTGACTACTTCAAACGTGCTCAGTTGCGGGATTCTTATAAGAACACTGTGCCTGGGTTTATGTTCCACTTCAAGACTCTGGTAGGGTTCAAGGTATAATGTATCTCTTATTTGACCTCACTAATAAGGATTTTGCAATAAACTTATTAAGGGATATGGTGAATTAAACTTTATTATGCTCAATGGTCCTGGGATCAAATCTGGCTGCTGGTAGATTTTATTTAATCTGTTTGGGGCCGGGGATGGATCCTTTGGGATCTGGATCCTTCTGGGGCTACTCAGTCTCTATTATGTGGGTACCCAAAGTAGGGGAAAAAGTATTGTGGTTAAGCGTGATCTAGGACAAATCACATCCTTCCAGAACCATTGTCTAAGAAACAGTGAAGTCTCAACCACATAACGAACCTAAGACCCTTCATGGGGTATTAGTGGTACAGGGAGAGAAAAGTTTCCCGTCAAATTTTCAATGCAGTGAAGGAGATATATATGAGTTTTTAATAGAAAGAACTCTTCTTGTTTAATTATCATTCTTAAATTTTCTTCTTTCCTCTTTAAATAGGTTTTTATTACTAATTCTTTCATTGTGAAGATTTATAATGCAATATACTTATGTTTATTAAACTTATTCAGCTTCTCATTTATGTACTATGGACTGGATAAATGTTAATGTGGATGTAAAAAAATTAAGAAACCATTTTGCAAAATCCTTATTTACGTGGGTGATGGTAATCCTATAATGATTGTTTTTTAGATTTATCATTGCTGGTTCTTAATTATTTCTAGCTGTAGATTGTGAAATTTCAAATAAATTATTAGATTTTATTCCAACATGCATGCAAGAAACTTTTTTTTCTTCTCACATCTTGGAGTTGGAGAAAAAATGAATACGCACAAAACTTTTTGGCCAATTTCAGAATTATTTTAAAATTGGAAACCACACCATATCAGCATTTGTGGTTGTCAATTGATAATTTATCTTTCATATTCAAATTTTAACTTTATTTAAATCTATCAATAAAAAATAATTTATTTTTTCTCTTACTCTGAGAGCATGTTTGAGAAGGCTTAAAAGTTTTGTGTATTCATATTTTGTTCGTCAATTTTATCTTGAAAATTTATAGTTTATATTAATTAACTAAATATTAGAAAAACTGAACTTTTTGGTTTCTTGTTGTATTTCTTACAGTTATGACTGAAAGCATAAACTAAAAGGAAATGTATCATTTTTGTAAAAAATAGATTCTTATTGATTCCTTTTTTTTTGTTTATTTTCTTTTTTTTGAATAGGTGAAAAATGTTCTTCACTGCAATTGAATCCAATCTGAGGAACAAATAAAGGCACTCATTAGCTTTGTTTGTATTGCTATATATTTTAACATTTTTGTTGTTGTTTGTATTGCTTATGTAATGAATTATATCTTTTATCAAATTCTTTTAATATTGCAATCTGAAGCTGGGACTTTAGCACCATGAGACTGCAGAAGTATGTCACTGTTGTCGTTAATATAAGAAAGGTGATATGCTGAAATTCACTAGTAAGACTTTAGATTCTATATTAAAATTGTAAAAAAATTAAGAAATCTACTGTTATCATTTGTTACCTTATCAGATAATCTATGATGTTAATTTCTATTTATTTAATCTCTCTTTTATGAATATATATATTTATTAGTACTGATATAAACAGAATCAGGACTGAAATAAACTTTTAAATGTTATTTAGATTATTATATATTATTTTTATATTCATTAAAAATAAAAGTTTTCTTATCTTATTTTAAAAACATTTTTTTTTTAAATTGAAAGTTTCATTTTAACTCATGTGTTGTTTAAATTCTTTCAGAAAAATATTTGATAAAGATTAATGTTAAACTATTGTTAAACATTAACGAGGTTATAACCACTCAATAAATATGGAAGCACTTTAACTTATACTCTATAAATACTAATTAAATGCTGTGGACCTAGTTGTCGATATTGCAATAATAGAAATAGCCCCTAACTAACCTTATAATAACTTATAATCTTCCATATACATCGTTAATCATGATCTTCCTTGGGGCCGATCATGCCAATGGAGCTATCCTCATGCCCATCCTACTAGCACAACATCCATCCTTCCCAGGCTCAGCAGTCATGGCAAATCCTCAGAAATTAATGAATCCTCCTTTGAGGTAAACTCTCTTTTAAACATATAAATACTTGCTTATTATCGATAATGTCACCTGTTTCAAGTGTATCATCATTCATATGCTAGGTAAATGTTGATGATCTCTAAGGGTTTTCACTTATCCTTATTGTGACCAACATTGTTTATTTATTAAGCTTTTTCACATATTTCACTACCTTTATGCTAACCCCTATAGTCACTTAGGTGCAAATATTTTATCTTATTCTAATGCAGATATATAGTTTAAGAATTATGTAATGACTTTGAAACAAAATGTATTGAAAACAATTATAAATGATAATCTATTCAAATTTTTTTTAAACAAATTTAATATTAATCTGAAATATTTGAAGGAATTTCGAAATGTATGCCTAATTTTTTTAAGCTGTTTTGTTTTCAGCACTGTTATAAAAAAAAATGTTATTCCTTCTCTCTGTCATTATTTTTTCAATTTTAATTTTAAGGTTCTTGCTGGTCTTGGGACAGTTTGTGCTGCATTGGGCGGTGGAATATATTGGTGGAGGCGGAAGTCAGAATAAATTTCTTATGAACTGCAGTTTCATTAATTTAGAATACAATCCAGTGGTGATTCCGTTACTAGTTGTAAAATATTTGTATTAGATAGCTTATTTTGTTAAAAATGATTGAGTAATAAAATAAAAAAATGTTTCACATTAAAATTATTATTAATTCGTTACATCAGTTTGTTAATGCACTAGTTCTCTATCGTTTTCAGACTCTCCTACCATCCTTTTCAAATTTTTAAATATTCGAGTATGTATAGTTAATCTAAATTCCTCAGTTGAAAATCCTACAATATGCATGGTAATGGAAAATATCAATAAGTGAATTGGTTTATTAATTTTTTTTTTAATCTTTTAAACTGATCATTGATATTATGTTATTTATGTGCTGTCTATTTCATAAAAAATATTAATTATCATTTCTATCTAAATAATTAAAACAGATATGTTTAATTTTTCTTATCTTATAGAAAAAGCCTGTCCACAACAAAATATTTAATTTTTTGCTCAATAATATAACAATTTTAACAAAAAGTTGTTTGTATATTTAAAAAAAAAAATAAGTTTTTATTAGTTATTGTTTAATATTAAAATATCAATTATTTTAGTAACATGGATGTATATCTAATAAATAAATAGTTTCATTCAGTGGCGAATATATTTTAACTTGCAGGATAAAAGGTAAACAATAATCACTTTTCCTTCACAATTTAAAAAAAATAGGTGTGTTAAGATGTATAAAAGGATTGAAGAATCAAGCTTCCATATTTAGTAGAAATATTTATATTACAATTTTTTTTAAATTGTTTAGGTGACTAGTTGTTTTATATATTTATATATATATATATATATATATATATATATATATATATATATATATATACACTTTTTTTTTTTTAAAGCCATTAGAAGAGAATTTAATAGATTTATACATAGGCAAAGTAGTCTAGAATCCAATAGTAAGTATGCTTTTAATTTTTTTTTATTTAATGCTCACAATCATCCAAAACATATATGTAACGTGCCCCATTTTTTTTGACATTGTCAAATGGATTAACAATTTCAACAGCTGGAAGGTTATTTACTTCTACTGGCATGATGTCAACATATATGAGGTGTGGAGATAGATAAAGGGGTAAATCCATATTTTATCATTTTTAATTTTTTTTAATGTTTTCTCATGTTTTTAGTGTCCTCTACACGGTGGTACATGGTTCACCATTCAAAATATGGTAAATCCAATCTAAATTTCTAAAAACAATTGTCTCAAATAAATAATCACCGGATTTATGCATATTTTTTGTTTCCTGAAAAATTTTCAAATTTGGATTTACCCCCTTTTGCATCTCCACACCTCATATTATCCCTGTAAAAAGGGAGTTTTTTAAGTCACACTTTGTCTTTTTTATGATTAATTTTATTTTGTATTCAGTGAGTTCAAGTTGAGGTTTCCAACTGTTGATATGTCCGACTTTAACTATTAATTTAATTAACGATTAATTGGAGATGGAACAAAATATTTTTTTTTTGGATTTGGAAGAGATGGGGATGGATAAGATTATGGAATGCATACACTTTTTTAATTTTTTCTAGAGGAAACCCTGATCTTATAATTCTTGTAATTGTAATAAAGGTTATTCACTTTATTATTATTCACAAGCAATTTTCATTAATAGCTAGCATGGAGGATATTAGTTGCAGTCTAACTTCAAGTTTTTGTTCCTCTACAAATGGCTTAATTAAACTGATTGTAAAGTGTAAGATATCAATGTATATTTTTACAATTGAAATAATTTAGTATGGTTGCTCATCTACTATCATGCAATGGAGCGATTTTATATTTTCCAATGGGTTTACATGATCTGTATTTTGGAAAATTATAATTTTCAATTTACAGATTAAATATAGATTTTTATTTCTAACTTAATAAAATAAACAAATTATTTTTTTACTCAATCCGTAATGATTTAGCTATCAATTTCAATGAGATAGACTTGAAAAAGGTCTTTGAACCTCACAATTGTCATCACAACTCATATAAGGCTTTAGAAAACTAATTTTTAACCAAACATTTCACCTGTTCATAAGTGATTAATATCTAAATTTGATTAATAAAGTGGAGACAATTGTTCTATTCAAGAAACGACTTATCTATAATAGTATACTAAAACCTATTTGGACATATGGAGCAGATCTTTGGGGTTCACCAAAAAAAGTCCACATACACAAGATACAAACAACACAGTCCAAAATTCTCAGAAAAATTGTTAATGCACCATGGTATATTTTGAATCACCCCATACACAATGACATGAACATTCCCACTATAAAATCATACATTCATAACAAATACATGACATTCCACTCATCGACACAATATCACCCAAACCCACTCGTTCTTCCTCTTTCCTACTCCCTGTTACCTGGAAAAGATTAAAAAGACATTGGCCAAGAGACCTACTCACCTATTGATATTTTTACTTCATCATCATATAGAAGATCATGTAGAAAAGCAAAGGGAAAAACACTCGGATCAAATTTGCTGAATGCGCTGGTGCAAATGAAAATTAAATAATAAATAAATAAAAAAAATTATTTTTTAGGCAACTGTGTAGTTATACATTTTGTGATACTTAATTTTTTAAATTAAACTAAATTTAATTTACTTAAATATATTAATTAATGTTATTAGTGTAACCATTTGTTTGAATCTAACAATTTTATAATTTTAATTTAAAGGTAATAGCTGGAACTGGATTGGCTTTAGTGCTGGTAGGATTGGGCGCAGGCTTTATCATCTGGAGGCGCTGTAAATCTAGTTAAAATATTATTAAATTGTAAACATTATTATTTAAAAAGACTGTTTTTTATATACTTGAAAATAATTATTTCATTTGTGTTGTTTTTTCAAGAATTATGAAACAAATTAGCTAGCAAAAAATAATCAAATTTAATAAATGAGCTAACTATTAAGTTGAAATGGTTACTAAGATTTAAAAAGAAAATTATATTTTATACATTTTCATTTGTTAATCCTGAGATTATTTTTTCTTTGGAAATAAATTGCACTGAGATTATTGTGTCATTATTTTTTAAGTTGAATAAACCATGGTATACATTAAGTTTGTCTGCATTTATTTGTGTCTGTTTCTCAGCTCAGTATCCTCAGATATAATATTGTGTGATATAAAGGGTTGTTCTGAAATATATATATATATATAGAGAGAGAGAGAGAGAGATAAGGGTGAATACACACTAAAACGAAGAATATCAGTTTTAATGAAAATTAGTTTCACAAAAACTAAACAAAATTAATGATTTGAACTATATATATTCAACCCAACTATCACAATGATATCAACTGATTTTTTAAATAATTTAGTATATAATTTAACTATTTATAAATGTTTTAAATAAATCACCTTGCACACATGTAAATTAATGAAAAGCTAAATTAATTTTATCTACTTTAAAAAGACAATATGAAGTCCTTTTCTTAGCCAACTCACTTTTCCATTATGCTATCACTAATAGTAGATTCTCTATTTCCCAATATTAAATCTTAATTGTAGCCTTGGACAAGTTTTTCAGCATATTGGATTCAATTTTCTGTAATTTTTTCTGACTTGAGTCAAACGTTGCATCTGGCAATAAGGCTTAATCATTGTTTAAAGTTATGTGGGTTTACAGTTGTATTTTTACTGTATATGTTTTTTGCAAAAAATGCAATAACCCTACCTACTCCTGAAAATAATTCATTTACCCCATTTATAATACTACTTTTCAATTCAGTTTTAACTCTCTACTTTTAACATTTTCACCTCAAACAGATATTTGTTATTTATTTTATTTTCAATGACTATTATGATCTCATTAAAATTTATTGGAATTATGATAGTAAAATGGTGGCTGAAGATAATGTGAAATGAATAGTTTTGTAATTTGTCATTAAATAGTTTGCATTAAATTATGAACTAAGCTATTGAAATTATAACTGAATGTGAATTTTTTTTGTATGTATCTTAATGTTAATTAGCAATAACTAGAACAAAGCCTAAATTGAGCTTTATAGAATTGTAAATAAAGTAATAAAAAGAAGTATTAAAAAGTTATGTTCTTCTATTTGTCCATATTTTATTTTATTTATACTTTATAAATTTTATTTACACTCCAAGAGGAAAAGAAGGATAAAAGTTATGATAGGGAGAATATTTTATTTGTGAATCACTCGAAAAAGATACATTAGTCACTGATTATACACATGCTCATAAGAAAGACGTTTAAAGTCCCACAATTAAAACAGTAAAGATAAAACATTGAAATACAAAATTAAAATATCTAATGAGGATCCAAAGAAAATAATAAAATGTTTTTTAATTATTGTATAGTATTTTATTTATTGTAATATATGTTAGTTTATTTTTGAAAATTAATAATCGTAATTGCAGTTTTATCAAGTAACAACAAATCAAGGATGATAATAAAGGTATGAATTCCTTGTATAATATAGGTAAGATCTTGCACATCAAAGAAGAAAATGTGCTATACCTAATGCTATGAGATGATTGCTTGGGTAAAACATTACACTTTCTCATCTAAGATCATGTCATTTTAAAAAATTATAATAAAGAAAGATGTACATAATTTAAATTTGCAATCAACTATACTGCCTCAGGTTTGTTCTACAACCTACTTTTGAAAACATACAGCTCTTAATGAAGTAGAAAAAGGAATCATTTTTCATAAAATCAATGCAAAAATAGTTAAAATGTATCCAGGGATACCCAAAATGGATATATCACTCAGGATCTGAAAAAGAAAAAAAAAATGATGATTACACTTCCTTAATTCTACAAGTAAGTAAAAACCATATAAAATACTGGAATTCCTAATTATCATAGTTATGGGAAATTCCTAATTCTTCTACATATATATAATCATATGGTGGTTTAAATTCGGAGGCTGTTTAATTCATGGGTAGAAAAATTAAGAAACCTGAATTACTCATGTGTTTTGCAAATTTTCCGCAAAAAGTCCTCATGAATCTGAAAACTCACAAAATGGCGGCTAAAGTACCGATGGAGGATAATGTAAAGAATGCAATTATCTATATAAATATTAACTGTTGCCGTTATTCATAGAAACAATTTAAATATATACGAAGCATAATCAAAATATCTGCCAACTTTATTTGGATTATTTATAGACTAAATGTTCACATGATCAAAAATTTTTAAAAAACGGCAATAAAAGTTCTTCATAAACTTTTAATCGGTATTTGAATGAAGTTTCTATTTTAAACATCGTCTAAATTAGTCTTGGAAATTAGGATTCAAGGGAGCAAGACGGTGTAATTGATAATAAATAAAGGAAACTAATATGAAAGTATATACTTTATTTATTTTTATTTTGAAGAGAAAAGATTTGTCCCCGGTTGGGATTCGAACCCGGGTTGTCCGCCTCACCGTGACAACGCTCTAGCCAGTTGGGCTACCAGGGTCTTTACTCTTTATTATATATATACTTTATTGTTTTTACAAAAACAAATCTTCTATTTTATAACTAAACCCATTGATATACCGATTTTTGCCCTAAATAGGGCAGAGAAACCCAGAACTCATGCAAGAGCACAATGCCGCAAACTTTTTAATTACAAACAATTGAGAACGGAATCCATTCTGGAGCTACATTGAGCACTCCCTTTTTGCTATTTCTCAACTGCGGAAAATGTGCATTCTTGTAAAACCAGCGGTGACAGGAATTATTTGTTTATAAAAATGATATTCATTTAGAATGAATCATATTAAAAGCGTAAATATTTATGAAATAAATGTTGATGTATACATTAGATGAGTCAACCGGTTCTCATTATTCATCAACTGCTTTTAATCAAGGTTGTATCTTATTTATTTTTAATTCTTCACATTCCTTTAACTCTTCACGTTCTATTAATTTTATTTAAAACATTCAAATAATTCTTAAAACAGTGCTAAAATTTTTATTTTGGAACATTCAACAGTACGTTTTTTCCTTCCATGGGCGAATTCAGGGGGGGGGGCACGGGTGCACATGCCCCCCATACAGTTTTTTATGTACAGTGGAGAATCCATTATAATACATAATTATAGCCAAATCACATGCTCATAGTTGTTAAAATAACAGAAAGAACATGAGTGAAAATATTGTTTTGATATTTTAATAAACCTTTGAAATATTTCTATAGATACTACAAGTTTATTTGTAAGTTATTGTTGATTTTTTTCCCCGTCTGCCCCTTATACCCCCCCCCCCCCAGAAAAAAATCCTGGATCCCCCCTTGATCCTTCTCATTTAATACCTCTATTGAAAATTCACGAATACTTTTTTCTCTCTGGGGTTTTTAAGTTTCAGAGAGAGTAAAAATGATATAAGTAAACGATTCACTTGAAATATTATTGGTTTTTCGTGTCTATAAATAAAAATAATAAAGTTAATGCTTTTTTAAGAATGATCCCCTGCTACAAATTTACGCACCAGTTTTAACATGATCCGCAACTCAGATTTTTGGGAACATTTTGGTAAATTAATGTTTTCATAACTAATAAAATATGAAAAATTTATTTTCCCCTTTCATTGTCATTTACACTCTCGGCCTTAGCCAGTTAATTAATATTACAAGCGAGAAAACATGATTTGATTACCGATTTCATAGATAATAAAAGTTAACATTAAACAGTTGTATTTATTTGTACAAATTAAGATTTCATTGAAATTATCATGTGGTGCCTATTATCCGTATTGCCTATTGATACTTTTTTATTGGTTATTTTTTTATAAACTTACAGTAATGATAATCTACTGAAAATATAAATACTTCATTTATTTATGTTTTATCTCTGAGCCTCTATGGACTACGTTTGTTTCAGCTGTACTCTCCTTCTTTTGTTCTCTTCCATATATCTGCCAATAAATATTTTATTATTATTATTGTTGTTTCTTAAATGCTTTAATTAATATGATTACTTGAATTTTATTCAATTAGATATTCCACAACTCATAATTGATAAAGAACAGATTTGTTTATTCCCATCCGTTAGATATTGAAAAATCATACTTAAATGTTTCGCCAAATAGGAAAGAATGAATAAAAAAATGACATTCAAATTTGAAAATAGATACATAGAAGATTAAAAAACCTGATACAAGCAGTGAATTTAATTTTAATTAGTTTCTATTAGAACCAAATTCATGAAACAGAATTTTATTTTTCTTATTGTTAAACGAATATAGAAAAATTGAGAGAAAAATACGCTTTCTCACTTACATATGTACTCTAGAACATAAACAGAAACACAGGGTAGTTCCTTTACTTCACCTATGTTTTTTGAATTAATAAAATATAATTTTGTAAGCTTAAAGGTTCTTCTCCTAATCTCATTCATTAAAATTTAGACCTGTTAATGCGTGGATGTATTCTAATATTCTTGTGAACCTGATAGCAATTTGTTTTTATGTGAAAATTTATGAGCGGATCAAAACATTCATAATTAATCCTATAGTAAAAAGGATATTGTCGGTTTGTTGTCAGTAGTTGTCATTATTTCAAGAGCTATATTAGATCATTTTTAAAGGAAACATATTGTAATATTTATACACGCAGTATGCTAAAAATGAATTTGTTCTGTTCCCATCTCTCCAAAAAGTAAAATATAACTATATTTTTTAAGGTACAGAAGTTTACTTTCTAAGAAGACAGACAAGCTTTCTTCGTCATTCAGTCCAGTAAGGATGGCGACTGGAGAGGGAGCTGTAAGTGAACAGAATGATAAGGAGATTCTTCTTTATCTCCACAACCATTCATTTTACTCTCAGAAGGTCAGAGATGGTTTTATTTTTAATATTTAATTTAAGATAGTTATTTCCAATCTCAAAACTCCTTATTTTTGGGTTGATATAATTTTTACGAATTACGTTGTAACTAGAAATGAAGACGAAAGTCTGGCTATTTTCATCGACGTAAACTTATGGTTTGTGTGTTTAGATTTTTTTCTCTAGTGTTAATCACTTTCATATCTAACAATTAGGAAAAGCAATCCATGCTGTTTACTTCTTAGAAAATATTACATAAACCACTTTCTCTTTATATGTTTTTAGCGGCCATTATTCACAGCCTTCAATTTTATTATTTTAATGTTGATAATGACCTAATGCTTACTTTTTCCCGATAATTTTTGTGTTTTATTAAAGTATACTTAAAGTTTGTTTAAACTCTGTTTTATTAATAAAAGAAGTTTAAAAAAAAAAATTCAACGATAGATGATATAACCTCACCCCGGTACCTTCACTAGTTGTCTGATTGTTTTCTGTAGGCGTCAGGTTCTCACAAGCAGTGAGTCATTAATTTTACTTTCGAAATGGATGTTGATATTGATAGTTCTATTCCGAAAATTGAAGAAAATGAAAGTGCAGAGAAGCATCCGAAGGATCATTTGCTGAACATTCTGGATCAAGTTGAAGCTCACGTCGAAAGTTTAAGGAAAGATACATTACTCTTGGAAGAAAAGAAAGACTCTTTATTCACAACTTTAGACGCGATAAGAAATTCTGAACTTTTAACAGGATTATTAGAGACTGATCGGGATGATATTCAAAGATATATAGACAGGGTAACTATGCGATGTATGACAGTAGAAATATTAGTTAGAACAAATAGAGATCAAGCCCAAGAAGAGTCCCTTTTTCAGGTAAATCGCCTTATTGACCAACTTGTAGTTTCTTTCAAACAGGATCCATCTTCAACAAGAGTTAAATGTCAGGCTTATCTTGCTGCATGCTTACCTCAACCAGAAGTTCCAACAGATAAAGCTTTTGAAATTGCCTTATTAGGATGTGCATTGGATGACCAGAAGAAAATAAAAAAAAGATTGCATGGTTTATTAAATTATCTTGAACAGGATGGTAAAATAACAGCACTGAATGATTCACAGTGATACATAGACCCTTAATTTGTTGTGTACAGTTTCTTTATTAACACTTCATTTAGCAGCAATGATAGGAGCGGACGAATACATTACATTCCACTATATTGCATGTTATTTATCTCGTTTGTTGGAAAACCTGTTGCCGAGGCTGTGTTCAAAGTGTAAGCTACTGAAGGTTTCGTTGTCATTATTTGTTGCTCTCTGGTTAGGAATGGCGAAATAATTCAAATGCTTATCTTTGTTTAATACATCAGGTATCATAGAAAAATATATTTTACTTTTACTTGTTCCTTAAATTTTACTAAATGTACAGTAGTATTGCCTGTCAATTTAATCTACCTAATGTTCATTTTATTTGAGGCTCAATATTTTAAAATTTCTCTATATTTAATAAAGGTATCATTTTGAAGCATAATTGTGATTTGTTTATTTCCTTTCTTCCCAGGATTGATTATAAATGTTTATTTAATTTACAAGATAAATTCCCAACTGTTTTATGATTTTCTATCTTATGAAGGTGAACACTAATTTTACTATATATCTTTCAAACTTGTAATTTATGACAGCCACAATCAGTATGTTTCATAAAATGACTGTAATGGTACACATAGTAACTCATGTGGGATCAAGGATATTTTTTAATGCCTAAATTATTTTTTTAAATGTTTTTTTATTTACAGCCCTGGTAAATAAGTGGTTGAGTTGAATTTTCTCCAAAGTGAGTTTCTAGTTCTCAAGGAGCCAAGTCAGGAATCAGCTTTAAAATAAGTTAATTAATGCTTATATGTATGTTATATGTATCTATGTAAAACGACAACCTATGATTTCGCTTCCCTCAAGTTAGCTCTCTCTGGACAAAATTCAACTTTACCAGAGATATAATCGTTAATAATTGGGGAACACGTAGCCTCCATGTGTTTAGTAAAGCATTCATAAAAGCTAGCTTTATATTTATTATCATTTAATTAATGTTTGAACTAGCTTTAATGAAGCAATGTGGTTCTATATTGCCAATTTTGTTACATGACTGTTATCAATTTAAAAAAAAATTATTTCTGTTATTGGATTGAATTACTTGCATGATTTATATGCATAGATGCAATTTAAAATATTTAATTTATTTCACTACCTCCACTTTTAAATGAAGAAATTTTCATATTTTGCTATGTCTGGAGTAGAGCTTTGGTGTTCTACTAAGTCTTTGAATCCTCTTGTATCCAGTCCTTATAATCCAAATTCTATTGTAAAATTCTAAACACTCCTTGCATTGTTATGAACAAATTCATCCATAATGACCTTATTGTCCCATTTGTTGCTAATTATGCCCGAACCTGATATCAGTCCTTTCATGACAAACTTTATTCCCTCTCACACCCACTAGTTTCAAACCTACCTATCTTTTCAATTCCTGATAATCCTCCGAGGCGTCTGAAAAGAATTTGTTATTCGAGTACTACCGAAGGGTAGCTTCTCTACTTGCATTTATAACACGCCATTATATATCTTTCATTCTTTTTACATGATGTATTATTATTATACGGTTGTAAATTTCAATAAATAAATAAAAAAATATTTTGCTATGCATTTTTTAAAGTTGATTTTGAAAAAAACATTTTTTCCATCACCTTTCCAAGTTTTATTAATGTATGCATGTCACAAATAATGATATTTATTTACTCATTACTCAGTACTTTGCTGTGATTTGAAAAGGACTGCCAAGAGATGTGGAGGAGAGAATGAAAAACAAAAATTAATTTAATTGGAAAAAATTAAGAAATTTAAAAAAAAATGATGCTGGGCTGTTGCACCTCGCCAGGGTAAGCCTGTAAGCTGAGTTCTCTTATTTGGACAGTTCCGTCAGGGGTCTGATAGTCAGTAATTCATTAATATGAATAAGTCAAAAGAATGGTCCTACATGCAGGGTGTCAATCTGGCTACAATCTATCCTGAGATAAATCTTTGTAGCCCAAGATACTCTGAGCTAAAATGAACGTAGAACATGTTCAAAATAAAACTGGACTCTAGGGGCATCAAGATAAAACCGAATAAACAAGTTCATTATATGATTAATTGTCCTATCCCTAATCAAAATATAGTTTTAAGAAATTTGTGAATGTGATGTGTTCATTATTATGCCTGTGTGATGTCTCTATTTTAGTTTTTATTTCTTTTAATTGATTATGCTCTGATATATTAAAAAACACCTTTCAGTGTTTTATGAAGCATATTAGAAATTCTGTATTTTGATTGTTGAGTTTAATATATTGTCAGATAAACACAAAATATTTATTTTTAAAGAAAATTTTGTAAAAGCCTTCCTCAAAATAAATTATTATTATAGTTTTTATAACTATGCTACTTACCATGTATTTATTTCTTCAAATACAAAGAAAAATGTTGTTAAACACTTTGAATTTCTTCTCTGACTGGTTGGAAATATGCCTTGATCCTGTAATAAAAGTTTGTGATAAATATTGTATGTTTATTATTCCTACCAACAGATTGCCAGTTTGAGAACTGTCCCATTTTAAATAGTTAACAAGAGGGGATTATAGTGAGTGGGAGTGGAGATCTATTGGTTAAATTGGTTGCCTGATGGAGGTGACTATTGTCTAAACATCTACCTTTGTTTGGTAGAAATTATAAGCTTATATTCATTACATTACAATTAACTGGGTATTTCATTTTTCACTTAAATATATATTTGGACATTTTATAATAATTTGTTAGAATTAGAGAGAGATAATGTATTGATAACAAACAGTATTCATATCATGATAGTCATTTTTTTTTTTTAGATTTATAGTAATTGAACAATATGATGCATATTAAAATATTTGTATTTAAATTTATTTTCTCTTTCCTTTGTATTTTATTAAATTTTTATCTATTTCTATTATTTAGCCAATGCTCTCCCATAGTTCTAAATACATTATTTTATTAATAATTATTATTTTGAGTTAGTTTCACTCACTTTGGGTTATAACAGATAAATTAGTTTCTATTGTGCGTTGATTTCTTGTCCTATCTGTATTTCTTCACCATTTTAGATCTTGCTATTCTATTTTATTCAGAAAGTTTGTGTATTTGTTTGGTTATTAAGATTATACTCTTTACTATCCCCAAGACTCCCTTCTGTGATCCCGGAGCTCCTGGAGGCCTATTTCAGTCTAATTAAACAAGTTCTTTTTCTTTTTTTCAGGTTTCCTTGTTTTGTCATCCATACGTTCTTCCTTATTAGTCATTTAATGTACATAAAATTAAACCAATATTTTTGTATAGATTAAAATATTCAAAATTTTATACAGTTAATATTTAATATAAAGAATAATAATACGAAATAATGATCTAATCAGTATCTTCTAATAATGATAAATAACTGTTATTAACAATAATAATAATTTGATACTGGGCTAATCTTAAATCTCAACGGAGAAAACAGTTGGAATAACATGGTCCTTAGATGGCCGAAACGCAAGAAGAAGAAGAATTTGTAATACTTAAAAAATGGTTTATACTAATATGATAGAATTAAACTTGATGACAATCGTTCTTCTGTGTTTGCCGATTTCCTATATGACTAGTGATATCAACCTGCTCTATGCAGACTGAGGATAGCATGTGGAACAACCTCATTGAGCAGACTCAAGGATGGCTTCCATGAAGAATGGTTTTTAATTGTAGACACCATCATAAGTGTACAGGATGAAAATCTGTAGTAGCTTTTAGCCTACCTTTTCTTAAAACTTCCTTGAGAGTATTGATACTTTTTTGTCTTCTGTTTAGTTATCATTCCTTGTACTTTATACAGCACTGGCTGATGATTGCAGAAAAGATGTCTATACTGTGCTGTGTTTAATGCCTTGTGAGTAAGAGGTCATAGTAGATAAAAGGTTTTCCTACTGTAGTGAAGGTGTATTTATAGTGTAGGTAGATGTTCCACAAAGAAAATCTCATCAGTTTCCTGCTGGCTGATTGACATTGATATCATGCAACAAGAAGTTTCTGGCATTAAAATCCCCATCAGCCAATGATTAATTGGTATCCCTCATCTCACTAGTAAACACATCAAACTAAATTATATTAGGCGTCGGAATCGCTGAGAATAACTGAAAATCTCAGTATAAATGACAAATGAAACTCTTTTATAAATGATTTTATAAAAAATAATTTCAAAAAACCAAAAATTAAAAAAAAAACTAGCTCCTGAAAACATTTAGCCCCCATTAGATTTAACCCCGTTTAAGACCAGTGATCCAATTTTTATGTATGTATACTGGTGGCAAGAATATAGTTTTGGTACTAAACACTTTGTACAAATATTGTACTTTAATCATTAAAATTTTCTTCCATTTGATGATCTTTTGCCATTTTCCCCGTAACTTCACGATTCCGCGCTTATAGAACTTCTGGCCATTAGTAAAAACTCTACCAAATGCGATTTGATGTCATAGTTATTACTGAAAGTTTTACTTTTTAAGATTTTTTTAAAACTTGGAAATAAATAATGATCTGGAGGTGCAAAGTCAAGGCTGTATTGGGAATGCGACATCACATTTCCAACCAAGGTTTCATATGTGTTGCCGAAGATTTCTAAGGACTCGCATCGTAGACGTAGAACACGATTTTTTTGCTATTTACCAATTTTGCCCTTTTTCATTTGATTGCTTCTTCCAATTTCATGAATTGTTCAGCAAACGTCTTAGTTGATCGGTCGGCTGTCTGAAAGCAGCTCGTCACATTGTCTTCATGTTCTTTCTCTGATGCGATTCTGATTTCGGTATGTCTTATGCTGATTCATGATCTTATTTGACTAACGTTTTATGGTAAATAAACCATTTTTCATCGCCCAAAATAATTTGTTTCAAAATAAGGTTGATTGCATTACGTTTTTTTGCGTACAAAAAATATTAATTACTTTCGATTCGTGCGGAAGCGAGCTTCTTAACAAGTCCAAGACGTTGTGTGTAATTTTCAATTGTTGTGTAGGATACTTTAAACTGTTTTGCTGTCTCTCGCACAGTTATATGACGATTCGTTCAATTATGTATGGTTTTCATTTTGTCATCATAAACTTCAATAAGTCGAACAGAACATTGGTAATCTTTTACTGAAAATCTCCAGTACGAAATGGTTTGAACCAATTCTAAAACGTCTCTTCTGTCAAAAATATGAGCACCACAAACTTCACAGATCTCTTTGTGCCGCCCATCCGCTTCGTGCCTTACTGAAAATAATATAGTAAAATGTGTCAAAAATGCTAATTTTTGCATTCATGTTAAAATTTACACAATTGTATAAAAAATTAAATGGATTTTTTTCTATAGCAACCTAAAAGTATTTACAACCAAATTACAAAAGAAAAAAATACTAATATTGACAGAGTAACGAAGAAAACATAGCGCTGTCTACTGGTGAAAACCGAAATCACTTTCCCTCCAACTCTACTATTACTTGTCTAACTATTTGCATACTGTAAGTAAATGAAATATAATATTGGAAACTATATTGTTAAATCTTTAAATATAGCATATCTTTAATTGACACCAAACAAAAATATCCTTACTTAGGTAAGTCACAACTTGCTTAAAAGTGTTTAACTTTTTCTTTAATATATTTTCAAAATGTATTATAATCTATTTAGTTCTTGCCAAAATCTATATCAAACTGCATTGCCAAAAACCAAAGAAAAACGTACTAGAAAATAAAAAAAATGCGAAAACAAGTATAAACAAATTTAAAAGAGAAAGTTCTTAATTTTTTCTGTAAAAAATATCAGGTAAATTGGCCTAATAAAAAATTAGGAGCCACTTTTTTGTCTCCTATACATTTTCTATAAATGGATATAATGTCTTTCTGGAATCATAGTCTCAATTTTTGAGCTTTAAAATGAAGCAAAAAACAAAAAATTCTTATGCATTAAATTTAGTGTAATGGAGGACTTTGACACTCTGGCGCGATGAATATAACTCTACTAGACCCTACTAAGTGAGGTAGTTGGTTAGTTTAGGTTTTTTGGGTCTTAATCTATACTCTATCAGCTGTCAGTTTAATAGCTGAACCTTTTTGTTAAAACAGTTTTTTTATAATTTCGTATCGATCACCACAAGTCATGTCACAACTTTATTTTCCTTTCCTCTTTCTTTTTCTCTGTCTCCGATTTTCCTTCTTGTGTTCAATGGCACCTTTTCTTTAATCCTCTTCTCTGGGCTTTCTTCATCGTAAAACCCTTCCAAGTTGTTGTGGTATTCTTCTTCCAGAAATAGTCAAATATATGCTTGTTCATTGTGTTCGAAGAATGCCAGCCTCCTCTTCTACATTCTTTCCACTTTCTTATAAATTTCTTTGTTATTACTTATTACTCTGCTTCTATCCGTCTTCAGTTTGAACTGCACCCATACTTTTTCTTAGAATTCTTCTTTCCAAGACCTCTATTTTTTTTTAAACTATAGTTCATCGAGAGGTATTCACTTCCGTTTTTACGACTCTGTTATAATGTCTTATTTTAGCCTTCCAGAAGATGCGCTTGTTGTAGATATTCTTTGTTAATTCATATAACCTTTCCATTTTTAGAATTTGATCTCCAACTGCTGTTTTTTCTAATCTATTCTCCTGGATAGGCTCTCCCAGATGCCTGAGTTTTTTGAACCTTTAAATCCTATCAATCTCTGTGTCAAAATTGTTTTACTTATCTTTCTTGAAGTTTGAGTATTAGTTGAAAAGTTTCAACAGGTAGATGCTCTATAACTAATTCTCTGTAAATGATCTTTGAAATTCATTTTAAAGCAACTTGATCAGCGAGTCAGAGGTCAGAGTGGACCCTCATGGTTCAGTTTCTGACTTAGTGGTTTACAGACCTTAAATGTTGGGAAACAGTTGTGTAGATGAAAAGAATCTTTGATTTTTTTTTAGACCTAGTAGTAAGTCATACAGTTCTCTAAATTGTTAATAGCTACAGGACAGATTATTGCTATTGTCGTTGCATCTTTAGTTATGCTAATGGTTATTATTTCTACTTGAGGCTTTATTAGCAACAAGAAATTTTACTAAAATACAGCGAGGATTTTATCTAGGTGGTTTGGTTTTGGATTATCTTTTTGGGACACTCAAGGCCGGAGTAATACTTGATATACAAACAAGGTTTAAATTATGTTATATAATTAAGATTAGGATGTAAAGTTTTTATAATTGATTAGTATTTTTGGTGTTCAACTATTTAATTATTATTTTGAAAAAACTTAACCTTGGATGTTTGAAAAATATGAATAAACTAGATAATAATCAGTACTTTTGTTATTTTTATAGTTGCTCTTTGTGTTAAATGAACGAGGTATTAAATTCAAGACAGTGTTTGTCAACATTGCTTCAGGAGAGCAGTACAAACCATCATACTTAGAACTAAATCCCAGGGGAGAAGTTCCAGTGATCAAGGATGGAGAAAAAGTTGTTGCTGATTCTGCTAAAATAATTTACTACCTCGAAGAGCAATATAGTATGTATTATAATCATATATTTCAAGTAATGGAATTGTTAAAAATAAATTAAAAGTTTTAAAAAAGGGGGGCTCTTATTTGAATGATGATAGATTAATAATTTTCATCAAAGATAATTCTCATTTTTCTTTCTCTTTGTATTTCTTTACATTATCACCTTTCTGTTATTCATATATATCCTTAATAATCTATCCGACTTTTCTATTACTTTTCTATAAACTCTATACTTGTTATTCTATAATTCTTTCTTGGTGCTGCAATTTTATAGTTATTTTCTGTTATCTTTCTTAGCCCTGAAGATGGCCTACGCAGTAGGCCGAAACGTTAGCACTATTAAAAAATAAGTTATTCTTATTTTTGTGTTATCATTGACTGCACCCCCTGACCAATTCTATCCTTCATTAATTTTCATTATAATTTTTTTTGTTTTAATAATTTTTAATTTTTTTTTTAGATGAGACCTACTGTCCTAAAGTTAACCCTTTCCAAGATATTCCTACTTAAAGAATTTTACAAAAAAATCCTATTTAAAATCTTAAAATAGCTATAAATCCTAAAAATTGGTCTTTCTGGCCGAATTTTTAGGATTTATACAAACAAAGGGCTCCGACGGAGGAGTCGACAGGAGTGCTCGGCCTTGCTTTTACCCTTCCTGCCTCAGTACGCTGTTTTACTGTGTTCGGATGTGGTCTCTTAGCTTACTTGCTCTCAGATTGGATTTTTCTAATGACTTGGCTTTTTCCTGGACTTTTGTGATTGATTCTTTTCCGATGACACTGGGGTATGCTCTGTTTTCTGTGATTCCTTACGATTTGGCTGCTGTGTGACTGATTGTTTGACTAACAGTGGCTGATAGAGAAAGAAGAATACCGTTTAGTATCAAAGAATACGCTGCTGAGGTTCCTGTACCTAATATTGAATACCTGCGCAATAGAATTATAAACGCAGTGCAGAAAATGCAAAGGGAGCTCAGAGATTCGAGGATTGTGAAAACTGGTGTGATAAGAAGGGCTCAGCTTCCATTAGAAATAGGTGCGGGCATTTTGAAAATGAACTGTAAAACTAGATATCTTTTATTCAATAAATTTATTTTTCAGCATTCTATGATTTTAATTGCTTTATGAACTTTTGAAATTTTAATTGTACCTCAGCAGCGTATTGTGCGTATTCTTCGATACTAAACGGTATTCTCCTTTCTCTATAAGCCATTGTTAGTCAGGTTAACCTGACAATCAGTCACACAGCAGCCAAATCGTAAAAAATTACAGAAAACAGGGCACAGTCCAGGGTCGTCGGTAAAGAATCAATCACAAAAGTCCAGGAAAAAGCCAAGTCATTAGAAAAATTCAATCTGAGAGCAAGTAAGCTAAGAGACCACAACTGAACATAGTAAAACAGTAAGAGCGTACTGAGGCAGGGAGGGGCAAAGCAAGGCGCTGGACTCCTGCGTCGGAGCCCTTTATTCTCGGTCTCTACCCGGGTTTTCCATTTTCCATTGATCATATATTCGTGGTTTCTTAACTGATTTTTGATTTTACGACCTCATTTGAAAGGTAATGAAACGTAGATGATTTTTAATTATTATGTAGTAATAATTTGGGGGGACTTTTTTGAGTAAATCGACGTTTTAGAGGCAATCACCGTATTTTTTTTTTCATTTAATGTTTGTATTTAATGATTTTTGTGTAAGATACTGACAATTACGAAGATTTGACTATTGATATTCCTTATTTAGAATATCTTTGTTGCAAAACAAAAACAAAATTGGGCCAGAAAGACTAATTTTTAGGATTTATAGCTATTTTAAGATTTTAAATAGGATTTTTTTGTAAAATTCTTTAAGTAGGAATATCTTGGAAAGGGTTAACTTTAGGACAGTAGGTCTCATAGTAATATCGACTGGAATTGCCCCATACTATCACCCCTTAACGGCTCCGCCACTAATTACCAGTCACCCTGTATATTATATTTAATATATATATATTATAAATTCAATATCTTAATTTTAAATTCAACTACCATGCACTTCAGCCTAAAAAGGCCCGTTGTGCTCGAGTCCTAAAAATCCCTATCATAGGCCTAGGCTTCTGAGATATTTTAGATAATCTTTAAATCTCAGTTCTTGAAGTTCCTCGTGTCCTCCAGGACCAAGGCCAAATGTCCTCTTTCGACATAGTGCATTACATTCAAAGAGAACGTGCCAGGGGGTTTCGTCCTCCTCTGTGCACCATCTGCACCGAGGATCTTGTTCAATGCCAAGTCGATGCATATCCTTCCTGAATTTACAGTGCCCAGTAATGGCTTCGACCATACTTATGAGTTCAGTTTTCGACATGAGCAGCTTCTTTCTTCTTTTTCTGTCATTGGGATCCTTTAAAAAAAGTTTAGTATGCCTTATCTTGGCTCTATCCCAACGCATTTTTATCTTCCTCCTGGCTAGTTTGTTAATTGTATCCTTAGCCAGGGAAAGGGGAACCCCGCACTATGGTTCTGGCCAATTGGAGCAATTCCTGCTCCTTTCTTTGCCAATTTGTCGGCCCCCTCATTTGTGTATTCTTTTGTGAGGAAAGAAGGATACAATTTTTAATAGTTTAAAATTTTCCTGAAAAAATTGCTAACTCCTTATCCTTTTTTCAAAATATTCTCCAAAATTAAAAATTGATGAATTTTTTTTTAATTTTTAGTACTTTTTTATAGAACTGATCAATGCTAATTTTAAAATGTTTTAATGTTATAGAAACACATAAGACTTTGATACCTACAGCTGAAGGAGCTGAAATAATTGAAAGACATAACCATTTCCATACCGTAATCAATGATCTTCCAGCAGATGTTATTACCATTGGTTCATTTTACTATCCAGATTTGGTTAGAGATCCAAAGCTACCATTCATCCTTCCTGTTAGAAAACACATGAAAAGTAAGCTCTATTATTATTTTATATTCTAATGTATATTATTATAATATTATCCAGTTTGAAAAAAATAAAAATAAGATTGACTAATTGAGGTTTTGAAGCATTAATGTAAAAATATATATATTTTTATATTTATTATTTTTTGTTTTTATATTACTAGGGGGGTACATCATCTCAGCCTAGCGGCGGACCAATCCCCTTTACTACGATGTTATAATTGTTGAAATCACTAGAACTCCCAATGTTGTGTAATTGTCATATTTTTCTGTTAATTGGAAGTACAAAAAAAAATTAATTAAAATCTTTCTTCAGTTTAATTTAATTTACTTTTTATATATTTATTTATTTAGTCTTCTCCTCTTCTACCGCCAACGGTGTGAGGATCCTTTCTCTAGAGTTTGATCCATGAATCCCTTTCCTGTACCAGTCATCCTCTCCTTCCCCATTCCAAACCTCTTCTGTCAAAGGCCTCCTGGATTGCACCTTCCCAAGTCTTCCCTTCGGTCTCATACCTTCAACCTTTGTCTCCTACACGGCCTTTGCCACTCTGTTTTCTGCCATTCTGGAAACATGGCCGAACCATCTCAGCTGATGCTCCTCGATAATATCCGTAGCTGGCTGAAGTCCCTCATTTGACCGTATTGTTACGTTTTGCACTCGGTCTCTTCTGTTCTTCCCTTCCATTCTTCTTATATATCGCATCTCCATGGCTTGGAGTTGGCTCTTGTGCTTTTTGGTTAGAGTCCAAGATTCACTTGAATAGGTGAGAATCGGTAAGAAAGTGTTTTTATAAACTACTTTTTTAATGTTTTTTGACACTTATTTTTTCCTGATGAATCCTTTCTTGAGGGAATTAAAACACCTGCTGGCAGCTTTTATTCGCTCTTTTATTTCACCATCTATCCAGCCGTGTTCGTTAAGGTGTGCACCGAGATATTTAAAATCCCTTACTTAAGGGCTAAAGTTGCTCTAACCTCGTGTTGTTTAGTCTTGCAACTCAATCCCCATGCTCGCTTTTTCTTCCTATTCTCCTGATTTTGGTTTTCCCTGTATTTATTGCCATGTTAATCACGTCCAACTCTTCTTGTAGGATGCGTAAATTGAACTGGAGGTTCCTGCAATTGTTTGCAAAAACAGTTATGTCATCGGGAAATGCGAGGATACTGAGATGGGTGGGCCTAAGATTTCTATACCCTGGATGGTACGGTTTCATTTTTGACTTTGGTACGGTTTCATTCACATCCCACATTATTCTTATTTCCCGTCATGTGATCCCACAATCTTAGGAGTGTAAATACAAACTTATAGTATATATTTTTTTTTTTTTAGTTTTATCCAGTCTGAGAGATTATATGAGGCATATAACAAATCACACCTTATCCGATTATATTTTTAAATTATATTTTATCAGAATATATTTTTGGCATTTCATCCCTTTTAACAAACATTATTATACACACCCACAATTCCAAGTTTTACCATTGAAATGAATGAAGGAATGATTATTCCTCTCTACCACTCATGCAGTGTGAGGTTTCCATACAGAGCCCGTACCACACTGTACGATCCTCCATCATTTACCTTCTTCTGTTTCATTCTAGATTTCACTTCGCAAAAAATTCTTTACTCATTCTTCCCAAGTAAGTCAGGGACTTCCTCTGGATCTTTTTTACATCAACTTTACCCTCATATGTTACCTTGGCCTGCGTTTTGTTTTTCATTCATAAGACATTTACAAACCATCTTAAACAGTTTTTCTTAATAACTCTTTCTGCTGGTTCCACTCTGAGGTTTAATCTAATGGTTGTGTTGCGAATGTGGTATCATCTGGTTTTCCCTTTTATCTTTCAGATGAATCTCATTTCTGAAGCTTGGATTTTACTTGTATAATCGGTGGTTAGTGACCAATATTTGGAAGAGAAAGTCAATATAGGGGAAAATGTAAACTTACACACCCTCAATTAGTGTCCTTAAACTTTTTAAACCATTTAAAACATAAAAGTTTTGAATAATTTAAAATTAATTGATATCTGTGGGTTTATATTAATATAGGTTCGAATAATTATTTGTAGTATTTATAGAACAATTTTTTAACATATACACACACACACACATATATATATATATATATATATATATATATATATATATATATATATATATATATATATATTTATATAAATAAATAAATAAAAAAAAGAGGAAGTCCCTGACTTACCTGGGAAGAATGAGTAAAGAATTTTTTGCGAAGTGAAATCTAGAATGAAACAGAAGAAGGTAAATGATAGAGTATCGTACAGTGTGGTCCGGGCTCTGTATGGAAACTTCACACTGCATGAGTGGTAGAGAGGAATAATCATTCCTTCATTCATTTCAATGGTAAAACTTGGAATTGTGGGTGTGTATAATAATGTTTGTTAAAAGGGATGAAATGCCAAAAATATATTCTGATAAAATATAATTTAAAAAATATAATCGGATAAGGTGTGATTTGTTAAATGCCACATATAATCTCTCAGACTGGATAAAACTGTAAAAAAAAAAAAATTACTATTAGTTTGTATTTACACTCCTAAGATTGTGGGATGTGGAATGATCTTTGTTTTCATTCAGTTCTGCAATTTTTTCTTTCTAACTATTATTTATTATTCTATTATTTTTTTATTCTAGATACTTAAAGTTGTCACTTGTAGAAAAGAATGAACTATGAAAACTAAATAGCTTAGGTTTAATTCAAATTATCTAGATATTATTAGGGAGTTTGCTGTTCCATTGTTTTTGGGGATATTTCTTGTTAGTGTTTCTTTTAAATGGGTCATGAACAATTCTTGCATATTTTATACCATCTTCAGAATTATCTGGTCTGTGTATTAGTGTATTAGTTTTATCGTATTGTTATGACATGCCGGAACACTTTAAAAAAAGGCTACAGAAATATTTAAGCTAAAGCGGTTGCATCTAGTAAAGGTGATTGAAGAAGCACTAAAATACTTCATTTGGTAATGGTCCCTCTGCTCTGTAAGTCATTTCTCTGGCAAGGCTGCAGATCAGTAGGCCATATTTGTTATTGTTGATTTCTTGCATCTCAGTTCTACATTTCCAGTCAGCCATGGTATTCACCTAAGTTATTTGAAGAGAATCTCATTTTGCTTGATAGACCTGCTTCCATATCAGATAAAAAAACACTTAGTACAACAACTAGGAAGAGAAAATTAATTTTGCCATCCCTACTTTTTCATTTTTTGGAAGAAGTTTGTGTGCTGTCATTCTTAAAATTCTAAATTAAAACAACATAACCATATCTGTGGATTTCACAACCCAAATTACATATATTAGGTTTCAATAAAGCATGTTGGGAAAAGGTTTATTCATCTGAGAGGGATGTAGAACCAAGTGTGTGGATTTATAATAAATCTTATTAAACCATAGAAACAACTTTCAATAAAAAAAAATAATAATATTTCTTTTTTTTTTGTGATGGTTGTGTTGTGGGTTTAGGCTTTATTAATTAAATTGGCTATCATATCATTCTATTTATTTTAAAAAAAACATCAATGTATCTACATATTTATTGTGGAAAAAAAAAATCTACATATTTAGTTTGTATTAAACTTGTTGTGTAAAATTATTAAATATTGTTTTATCAGAATTCAACATTTTGTAAATGTGCATTAAGATGAGTAAATTTTGCTCATGCTATTGAATATTAGGCATTTGGATAAGACAAGGGTATGCATTGATAAGTGGTATAAATTACTATCAGTTTAGATCAGAATTTAAAGAATATATTTTAAGAGGGGTATAACTGAATTTATATATAGATAAATATATTGCTGTACATTTAGAAGAGCTCTTAACTATTTACATTTAAAATATATTCTAAATTTTATTCTTCATTCTAAAATTATACATTGATTGAGCTTATTTTACATGTTGAACACTCCCCTCCCTCATCAGGGTACTTTAAAGTGTTAATCCTAGTGGAAAAAACAAATACAACATTACTCTAAGAAGGGAAATATAAAAAAAAAACCTTAGGTCTATCAACTTATATAAAAAAAAGTCCAACAGAGATAGCTTTGAAGGATTTAAAAATTGGGTTTCCAGTTAAGAAGTAAGTGACCCCCATATAGGTAAGTGTTGATCACACTTGAATTGGAGAATAAAATACCATTTGTTCATTATTATAAATTTAAAATAATTTTTATGTTCCAATGTGACTGTATTTGTTAAAAAAGAAGAGTTAATTAGCGAGTCATAAGTCTGGGAAGAACATTTTAATAACACATAAAATGGTGCTGGTGACTAAAGCCAATTGTATGTGCGTCATTGTTTTGAGAAAGGTTTCTTGAGCCTAATAGCTGATGTCAAGAATCCTCCAGGTACCCAATCTCGAGATAATTTGTGGCCTCAACTAATTGGACGTGTCAGTCGGGGATTATACTCAAGGCCGTGGTCGGCTTAGCAGGTTCCGTCTTATCTGATTCAATTAAATCGCTTCGGCTCGATCTTGAGCCATGATTATAGGAAATACGCAGGGATCGAGTTTAAGGGGGGGTAACGAGTTATAGATCAAGGAGTATAAACGACCTTTCATCTTTAAATTTAAAGTTCAAAGCCTTAAGCAGAATAATATTAGTTTTAAGTATGTTTAAACCTGACTTGTGATGATCCATCATTCCTCAATTAATATCATCGAATCAAAACTGTTTATACTTGTCAGTTTAATCTATACTTACAATGACTTATTCCAACCAATTTATCTGTATATCAGAATCAGAAATCTTGATCTTCTAGCGGTTGACAAAGTTCCACTGGAGCCTTTATCCCTATTTACTTCTGTTGTTGAGTTTGACCGAGCGGACCGTACGAAGGTGAATACCGAAGGAAGGCGATTATCACAACATGCGAGTTCATGATCTATGATGAAATCCCACGTCATGTGATAATGTGTGCGGCGGGTTTCGTAAAGATTTTCTATTTATTCTGTCAAACTCCTGTTATGCCATGGGTGCCAGTTTGCGTTGTAATCTCATATCGCGTCAAGGCTTTGCTTTCTATCTTGTCCACATATTTTTGACAAACGTGATATGTTTCCTAAATTTTAAGACCTGTGTATACTTATTACTATCACCGTTTGCATCAATTATCTGCTTTTTCTAAGGATGAAGGATTTGTCAATTTGATTTTTTAATGATTATATAATATCTATAGTTTTTATTTGTAAGGCGTATTTATTATACCTAACTTTTTTATACATATCTAATTTTTTATTCTGCACTAAGTTTTGCCATATTTAAAATAGGCTAACTACGAAAACGTTGTCTGTTATAAATTTTGTTTCAAGTTTTCTCTATCAAGGTTCCTCAAAATGTCGTGTTCACTTTTATGCGTTGTTCCATTTGCCAGTCTTTAACGAAGTAAAAAAAACTAATAAAGTGTATTAATTACAAGTTGTTACAGTTCCTCAACTGTACCTAATATTTTTTACTGATTATCGAGGAGAAGATGTAACTTCTCCTTGGCATTGATATGTCATGTATCCCGCATGGTATTTAATATTGACTTCATGTCACTCTTGACTTCATGTGTACAAAAGCGAGTAGAGAGGCACTCCGACAGTGCATGGTTGAGCTTGGTCCCATGCATTTGAAATCTATCACGAACACTGCTGTCGGTCATTAATGTATTTTACATTTCTCACTTTGATTTTGCAATTTTTAAATTAATTTTTGGTGTTTCCTTCAACTCCTGAGAAGACCAAAAGAACGGGTTATTAATATAGGTTACCGACCCTTGGTCATCAGGTTCCCACTAACCTGAACGGGAAGGTAGAGATTCATTTCGAGGCTCAACCACGAAATAAATTTTAGTCCGCCCAAGCCGGATTCGTACCGACGCCACTGCAGTTACGAGGATATACCCCTTAACTACCTCGGCTACCGCGGACTCACTCTTAGCACTTTAAGAAGTTATTATATATTAATATGTTGGGCGACAAAACCCTTCGATTTGAATGGATTCTTTTACCTTTAGCACTTGCCGACATCTCATTTCTAGCTCTTCTGCATTAAAAAAAGTTGTTAGGCGTTTAATTGTGTCGTACATTGACGTTTTTTGTTTTTTCCATTGGCCTTTGATATCCTTGTCAATATCCAATTTAAAAGCTTTTAGAGCGTCTCTCTGTTTATTTGCATTACTCTATAAACTCTGACGATTTCCTCCGATTTGGCATAGTATAGGTTTTGCCTATCGCACCTCTATTGCTTCATTTTTACATGTTGAGGCTTGCAGGTTCTTAACTAAAATTTGCATAGCTATCTTTCCTCTCTTCTGTCTGTAGAATGTTGTACATTTTTAACTTTTCTTATCATTAATACTCTAGTTTGGATTCGTTTTATGAATTCAAACGCGGCAAGATAGGAGCCTGCAGCCAGGAATATTAATGAAGCCTGATCTGCTTAAAATATTTTTCACTATTGATGGCAAGAGGAGGTTAAGAAACAATCTGTGTCGGGGAAAAACCTTGGAGCATCAGTCAGATAGATTTAGTAGGAACATTTCTAAAGTTGCGGGACGTTCGGTAAGTTCGGCAAGGCGACGAAGAAAAGATTAATATTTCATTAAAGATTAATTAATAATATCTGAATTTTTAAAATCAAGTTTGTCTAATATCTGTGATATAATAATAGCTGTGCTTCATTCATCATTTGAATTTACTTAAAAACTGGAAATTCATAGGATGTTTATTTTTATTCTTATGCCATAGACAATTTTTTAATGTTTTGTTGGAATGTAATGCGCGTCAAATGCTAACCTACATTTAATTCTAGCTCATGACTCTTCCACGGCTGGGAGATCCCGTTTTGCTAAGTGGTACTTTTCCAAGTGCATAAGGAAAACAAGAGAATGTCGGTAACCGTCAGTTGCGAAGTCGGCTTTAAATCAACCGTATGCTTTACGAATGCTATTGTTACCTGGCGGAACCAATTGAGTGTTAGTGGTTAGTTCATTCAAGGTTCCTTGTAAGTGGCAGCTACCGCGCCAGTCCACAACTATATACAATTACGAAGAAAGGGAACAACAGTTAACCGATGGAACTATCTACCGTTTAACCAAAAATATTTGAAGGGGGTCATAGTCAAGTAAAAATATTTTGGTTAAGATAAAACTATTTAAGTTTCAGGCTTCTATTAGGTTCTAATGAATATCCCTTTAATATTGCTCAATGTTGCTTTTGAAAATGTGCCTTAAATATATTCAACTTAGAGCGGCATAACCGGCTGATGCAGATTATTTATTTAATCTGTTGGAATGCATACAAAAATAAAGTGCCTTGTATACTGCCCTTGATTTGACCATTGATGTGGGTTGTACTGGATCTAGTCTACGTTTTTAAAGTATTTTTTTTCCCGATAATTTCTGGACCTGGTAATTGGCGAAATGTTGACTGGTTGTTATTGGAGCGACTTAAGCTTTCTGGAATCTTCCAATTATATCAACTGCTATCCAGTTTTTCTTAGCTAAGTGGAACCCATGGGATTTGTTAAAGCAATAGTTTTCAATTGGCCTTTCGGATTTGACTAGTTGAGTGGCCCGCCATACCTATAAGCGGTGCGGGTTCAATGCACGCCTGAGAAGTTTTAACTTGTATTTTATGGCCGAATAATTCTTGACCTTCCGTTAGAAAAACACTATTCCAGCCCTACTAATAAGGTATGAACAAACCCAATTAGATGTGGAAAAAGTATGCGTTATTTCTATTAAAAATAAAATTATGAATTGCAATTCATTTGAATGATTTATTTATATGTAGTGGAAGAAAGATTTCACAGTGATATTTAAATATTCGTTCTTAATATTTTATTATTAGTAATAAGAAGTTATTTTGTTTGAAAATCGTTGTTTGTTTTAAAAATTGTATGTGGATAAACTGCTCTAAATATTATTATTATCAGACTTACTTCTGTTTATGATATTTAAAATTAAGAGAAATATTCACTTTCTGTTGATTAAGTTTTATTATTATTCTTTACGTCAAATTATTATCGAGTATTATTAATATGCGATAAGAAATATAGATATATTGTTAATCCTGTATGCAAAAACGTTTTCATAGTTTTTAAAAATTATTACACTTAAAGAATTTATTATTTCCTTTTTGAAATAATTAAATTTCATTAAATAGAAAATTATAAAATTAATCGAATATTTAGAATTCGATATCAAAATCAATTGTATTTGCGAAAAATATAGGTCGCTTATAACCCAATGATGGACCCCCCCCCCCCCAACATCGAATAAATCAGAAAAGATAAAACAAATCGATTCTTGAGCAATCATTCTTAAAATTGATTATATTATAAAGAACCGGTCAACCATATAATTAACCTTAATATCCGATATCGGCCTCTAATCATATTTATAATAAAAAAATTTTATGTACAATAGGTATTTGTCTAATAGTTATAATTCGTTAAATGATTTGTATTCGAATAATTTTATTTAAGATAACGAATGACGGATGAATTGAAATTATTCGTTTTTCCCGGATGATGGATGATTTCGTGATCGAACGCGCCGAATAATAGATTATTTCCTCCGTTTTTCGTTATATATCATCTGTAGATTAATTTTATACAACATAGATTAATTTTCTGCTTATGACATTAGAATGAGTAAAGGCACAGAGGAGGATGAGCTAGGGCACCGGAGATGAATATACGAGCACGTTGCTAAGCGTTTTATTATTGTCAGGGCGCCAATATTAGTCAAAATGACGGAAGTAGCTAGGAGACTTTAACTCTCAAATGGGGATATGTTGCTAAGGTAATTTAGGCGCTTTATCCTGAAAAAAAGCAGCGAGGTTATGAGGTGCTTATAAAACATTGCGTTCTGGTTGATGAAGCAACATCGAACGAACACCCTGTTCTATAGAGCATATCTGACCTGATTGCATAATCAATTCGCCGATAACAAGCCGAGAATGCCGTTGTCATGGAATATTTTCGAGCTGCCTATAGGAGACAATACATTATGCAAAATGTATCGCTCTTGATAGGTGGCGCCCACATCTGTCCGCTCCATTGTCGAGTACTTAGTGCCTAACCGCCTTTCGCCTAGAGCTTTTAAAATAAATAAAATGGTTAACAACTACAAGACTAACAAACGGTTAATGGATCTTTGATGGATACGAATTTTAATTTAATAGTTGTACCATTTAGAGGTTTCAGAATGTCTCAAATGAGATTATAAGAAATAAGGTAGTAGCTAAATTCAACATTCTCCCACACATCAGTGGAAAATGATCGCTGTGTTATGGGTTCGCCATGAGAATTGGATGTGTTGTATTAGCCACATCTAGTACTTCTTAAAGCCCTCAGAAGAAGTATAAGACCTCGGAAGCAGTGGCAAGCAGAAGTCAAAGAAGACGTAGCAGCTAGAGGTGTGGGACAGGGATTCAAGAAAATTGTAAAACCCTACAATAATATATATATATATATATATATATATATATATATATATATAAATAAATAAATAAATCAAAATTGATTTTAGGAATGTTTCATTTGGTAAGTTTATTTCTTTATTATCGATAAGTGATGTTGCTTCACCATTTTATAATCAAATGATTTTTTTGGTGGTGTCCACTAACGTTTAATATATTAGAAAAGAGAGCTTAAAATTTGGAGATATCTGAAATTAATTCTATGTAAAATTGCCTGAAAAGACGATGATAAAAATTATATCATCCTGAGGAACTGAATTGGCTTTATAAACCAGGTTTTTCTATATGATCGTCTCCCTGGTTTTAGATTTATGACCAATAAGCTAATATTACAATCAGCTAAAATGTGTTCTAGTGAAACAATTAAAAAGAAATAAATTGCCCTTACAAGTTGACTTGTTTATAAATATCAAACATGAAATCTGTACAGGAGTAGTATACAATAAATTTAATTAAAAATGACGATATTAACTCAAAGGAGTTTTAAAAAAAATGCGACTACAACTCCATAAAGGATCTTATGTTCAGTCCTTGATGTAAGGGGTTTAGATCAACTTCAGAGTCTAACGGTTCTTCAAGGAAATGATTTAGTCAGGATAAAACAGTATTGAAAATGACTTAAGATAAATTAATTTTAATGCAAATTAATTTTAAAGTTCCTCTGGAGAACTTGGATATAAATTAAGTATTAACGTATTGATAATAATGTGCAATATATTAAAAAAAATTATGTTTTTATTTATAAAAGTGAAAAAACAAAAAATGCTAGAGATGAATATAAGTTTTTAAAAAAATAAAGTGTACATTGCCAGTCCTTTTTAGAGTCAAAACGGCATCTCTGCAATGGAGTTATGTTGTAATATGGAGTTAAAAGAATATGCTTTATATGCTATGTCACTAATTAAGGATCCAAAATGTAGTCAGGGTAATAAGGAAACTAACCAGCATTTTTTTCTTCTACAAACATAAGACACATTTAAAATTTTCAGATTCTCGACTTTGACTTTGGAACGACTGTATGTTTAGTTTTAGCTTAAAAAATAACAAATATAAATTAGATGAAATTTTCGAAACATATGAAAAATTACGTTGTTATCTTGAGTTCAAGATATTGATTTAAAAATGCACTTGAATTAAGTATAAAATCATAAGGGCTATCAGGGGACATCGCCAGTTAATTTATCTGCAATAAATTATATCAAATGCTCTAATTTTTTATGCTGACTTTTATGATTTATAAGTGCTTCATTTCAGATAATTCCATTAAGCCCTTAAAGCTTTGAGATATATTTCATTTATGCCATCTTCTAGGTAACTTATGATATACTTACTTCTATTAAATCATTTAAAAAAAATTACTAACTCCATATTATGGCTTTCACTCCATATGTTGACTTTTATGTTGGATAATTATTCCGCAGGTTGTCACATATAGTTGAGTCTCTAAAAGTTTTAACTTTTCATACATGTCCTTTTAATATTTTCTAAAAATACAAGAAAAAGAGAATGAAATTATGGGAAATGTGTATACTTCGGTAATCAATTCATCTGCAATTAACGTTTCAACAAAGATATATCATCTGTACTTCGAAATGATAGTTGAAACGTTTATTGCTTGCTGAAATGATTACCAAAATCTACTCATTGCCCATTATTACATTCTCAATTCCATACTCAATCTCTAGATAATTTTTTTTTTTTGGAAAATATTAAAATAAAACGAATAAACAGTTAAAACTTGTTACTCGATTTGAAGCGACAACCTGCGGAACAGATGCCGTATATTGTATTTATCATAATTATCTCACTATTATAATGATATAATATACTTTCAAATACTAAATAGATTCTAATCTAGTTCCTTTAGCCAGTGTTATGGCAGTTGACTCTTTAAGCGGGACCCGGTTTCCCTTTCGTCGGAGCAGCCCGATCGGGCAAGGTCAGGAGCGAAGGAGAGGCGGCTTTATTAAGAACGGTCATTGATCTGTTTCAGACATCACAGAAAAGCTACCAGCCAAGTTGAAGGACATCGCGGCCAAAGAGACTAAGTATGCGGATGTCCTCAACGAGAAGGCGGTCAAGATGGAACATGATCTGGCCATTATGAAGAACAAGGAAGAATTCATCAAAGTACTGGACTCCGTCGATACCATTCTACAAGAGGTCGAAGAGCAGCTTGCTAAACATGAAGGTTAGTTTTTGCTTATTTCTATATTTTAATTTAGTTTTATTTGAGGTGACTATTTCACACACGAAAGATGGTTGTTAAATAATTAAGGGAAATACAAATCAGAGAGATTTTACATTTTAAAAGATGAATAACATAGAACTTAGTATATTAAAGTCGTGGGTCCATCTAGTTATCTTTATTATAATATGTATAGTTTTTATATTATATATTTAATTTGTCATACCATAGATAACAAAATATAATTTATTATTTTGAATATGATAAAATTGTGTAGAAAATACTAAAATCTACATTAAACTCAGCTCAGTCCCGTATTTATCATAAAATACACCATTTATGATAAAATGACTAAGTTTTGATTGTTTTATTGCCTTTTAAGGAAGTTATATGCACCATCTAGTTTTAGTTTGGAATGTTTTTTTTGTAAAGAGTTTCATTTAATTTTTTTTAAATCATTTTGAGATAGGTTATATATTTTACCTCACTTGATACTGGTTGTGCCCGTATGTAGCAAGGGTATATAATTTTAATTATACATGTTTTCGTAAGGAAGAAAATAGTTGGGGGTGCAGTCAAATGAAAACACTAAATAAGTGGTAGCTTATTTAATTATGTGCCGACGTTTCGACCCACTTTGTGAGTCATCTTCAGGGCTATAGGAAGCTGTCGCAAGAGTAGACGCGGTCTAACTATACATGTTTTCATTTTAATTTAGTTGATTTTTATTGAGTGGTGGTAAACATTCGATCATCAATTTGGCGCGAATTATATTTTTATCATGTATGTATATATTGCGTACCTAAAACCATACTCGAACAACTAATGCCGATGTATATAATTTCGCTCAACGGAAGTTGTTATGACGTTTCGTTAATCACTCGCTGCGCAATTAGTTCACCTTCAGCCCGGCGGAACGTTCCTTGATCATCAGGTTCCTTCTCTCTAGTCTCCGCAATTCGATTATCTTTCTTCTCTTGAGTCACGGGCCTTGGGTCACCGGCGAAGGTTCCTGCGTTAGAAAATAGAATCATTTATATACCTTTCTTGTCACAAAACAATTTGTTGCTGTGCTATAAAAATACGCGTGAGATTGTAGGATTCGTTTTGATTGTACAATTATGATATGTTTCTTGGAGATTTCCAAAATGAAGTTGATACTCCCAGAATTAATCTATGCTCATTGTTACGTGTATTATAAGAGATTATCCGTAATTATTATACAATAATATAGTATATATAATATACTATATATATATAAAAGTTGGTATTGCTGTGAATTGTTTTTCCATAAGACTTCCTAGACTAGGCTGTTTGCTGCTTTAAGTTGGCCACGGACAGGTTGGAGTGAAGAATTATTTTATTTAAATTATTACGAGAAAGCCCTAATTCGAATATGGAGTATGTCCTGTGTTTTATAAAAAAACAATCAAAATCAATCCTCTACGAAAACTTTCAGAAAGAATTTTAAAAAAAACAGTGCCGCTACAGCCCATGAAGGGTCTTGGGTTCAGTATAAGGTAGAGAGTGTTCTATTTCTAAGACAAAGGTTGTGCTAGGTGATTTGTCCAATATCACGCTCATCCGCCTGGTTTCCCCCAATTAAGGGTGGATACTTTATACAAGCTGGGTGAGCCCCAGGAAGGTCTGCTGCTTCGCCGGGCCCATCTCTGGCTCTAAGATATAATAATTTATCTGTCAAAACATTATAAAGAAAACTTTACCCAGATACTACTATCTAAAGCTATGTTGATACACACATTTTTTAATCCGGAAAACTTAGATTGTAATATAACCTGGACAGAATAATCCGTAAAGAAGTAATTGAACCCCATAAGCTGGTCTCAGACTGTGTGTAACGAAGGACCAAGAAGAGACAGTGCAATAGCATCGTTATTTGTCTGATTCGTTTTGCGTCCTTCAACTCACCTAAAGATATATATTTCATCACAGTTTGAATCTTGAAGCATAATTTTGATAGTTATAGAATGCACATACTCTGCTTTTATTTTATACTATAGAAGTTAGTTTTAATTATATTGTTAAAAGAATAGGTTTTCCGATATTGATTTATCATAATGAAGTACATAAATCAACTTTAGTTCCATTGGTATTATATTATATTGGTATTATATATCAAGATTAAACATTATGTAACCCTTATAGTAATTATTATATGATGAGATTTATCAAAGTAAGTTTTGCTTGAGTGTCAACATATTTTTATTTAACTGTTAGCTAAATTTGAATACGCATGGGCAGCAGTTTTAAAGCTCAGTAAGTTTTTAATTAATAAACATACTCGTATATGTAAACCTTCTTTCTAGGGCACTTTATTAGATACACTTGGCTATTATTAACAACATTTTGTGGTCCACAAGCCGTCCATAATAAATTCGAAATTCCAGATGTATTTAATATAAAATACATGCAGGGTTTAGAGTGGTATGCTAAAGGTCACCTCCCTAGACTTAGGTTGTCTTAGAAACTGTACAGTCTCTACCATGTACTGAACCAAATACCCTTCATGGGTTGTAGTGACACTGTTTTTTTTTATATTGTTTAATTTTAAAATTCTCCAATAATTGATATGTGCAGCTCTGATCTGTTCCAATAATATTTTTTTATCTTTATGAGTCATAATTAAATAACGGTACTTCTTAGCACTAAAAAATAATACTTATTTATGTCCTAGGATTTTACAGGAATTGCCCTAATTTCATTACCTAGTTCACAATTTATTCTTTGGTTGAAATCAAGATAATTTAAATACATGCAGATAAGCCCTCAGAAAAATATTTATTTACATTTAAAAACGATTATTTTGTCAAAACGATTCGATTATTGACTTTATTATCCACAAAATAGGCTGATTATTCATCCAAATTAATTAATTAACTTTTGCTCAGGATGAATGTAGTTAATTTAACTCATTAGAAATATCTTTAGGTTGGCTTGTTCGTTGATCTTGTGAAGGAAGAATTTAGGCCTCTTCCTATGAAAACAGCGGCAACTTTCCCGATGTAATATAAGGGTTTTTGAAAATGTTAATGTGAAAATAAAACTATAGCCATCAAGTAGTAATAAACAATATATTTTACACTATAAAGTGTAGAAGGTAAATAAGTTCTTTAACCAGTTTATCAATAAAGGTTAAATATATTCAACACAAACTTAAGCGTTCATAACTATTTTCATGTAACTAGGTTGTACCGAAGTATTTCAAGAGTTTTACAACCGGTAACAATACGAGTAAATACGCCAGGTATGTTACAAGCTTTCTTCCCTATGAGATATGAAATGTATGAATTCACACCAAAATTTATTTTAAATAAAAGAAAATAAATTGCAATTGTATAACACAAGATAAGACTAATTAGACTAAGAAGATAATAAAGGTATTGTTTATTTTATAAGGGATTGAAATTTAAATAGTTGCGTTGACTGATATAAATCTGGATGCAGATCTTCCGTCGCTGTGACCTCGGGGAGGAAGTGGTGGGAGCAGGAAGCCATGCGCCCAGCCGCTCACGTTAGCTCAAGCAGCCAACTTATTATTTGTTTAATAAAATGTATCCTGTAAAATTATTTATTAAACATATAATAATAATAAACTCGGTTATATTTAGCTTTATAGGACGTTCAAACCGCGGATGTGTGTAGATACATATTGTTGCTAGCGTACTCACCGATCGTTTAATCCTTTATTATCATGCCCAACAGGTTTATGGATTGTATCGGATGATACATATTATACTCAGCAGGCATTCTAAAAGAAAAAATAATTGGAATTCATGCTAAATGATATCTTAACGTTCTTGTAAAATGTTATGTATCGCAAGAACTGTCACCAACATTTACACATTGCATATGTTTTGTAATAATAATGATAATAACAAGCTAAGCGTAAACTAACAACCAACGTAAACTTATTACTTACCAATCAATACTTGAACATTAGGGGCGACCTGTGGTCTAGTGGTTAGCATAGCAACCTACTAAACCTAAAATCGTAGGCTCGTAGTCCGGTAGGTGGCCCTTTGATTTTTTAAAGGGGGTAAAAAATCCTTGGATACGCCGTCCTTGGAAGGGACGTTAAACGGGAGTCCCGAGCCTGAACAATATCAGGTACTCCTTAAAAATCCTTATCCTAATTAAACCTAGATATGCAAAATTTAGAGCTCCCACTGTAGCATCGTCGGATTAGTAGCATAAAAGTGACGTTAAATAAACAAACATACAAACTAGCTAAGCGAATTGGAAGGTTTGATGACAATTTCAACAATGCTTTTTCACTGTAATCGACTATTCTTGTTTTATGAAAAGAATGAAAGTACAAATGACCTTGGATATTAAAACTTAAAAATGAAAAAAAAATCTATATAAATACAAATACAGAAGATATAAATCAAATACTAATTATTATTTCAATTAAATTATTGATATTTTGTATTGGCTTATGTTTTGATAAATGTATAAACTACTCGAAATTATATAATTATTTTCGGAGTGCCAGTATATTTGAAAAACATACTAATGTTAATAATTTAAATTTACAAATTTGAAATAGAAATAATTCAGACTATAATTGATCTAGAAATACGGATAAAAGAATACAGTTATTCCAAAGTTTTTAGTTTCCACTTCTATCAGCAGTCCTCATAGCTACTATTTATTTATTTTTTTAAATTTATTTCTTGATCTTAGCAACTTAAAATTTGGTGATTTTACCATGTATATTTTAAAGTATTTATAGTAACGATGATATAATTACAAATACCGTTTTTATCAAAAAATATTATCCATCAAGAGTTACATTATGGACATTTTAAACTTAACTAATTTTACAGTCTTAAATAACTATTAACTTTAACTTTAACTATTCGTCTTAAATAATTTTCATTATGATATGAAATGGTCCGGGGGTGCAGTCAATGATTACAAAAATGAGAATGACTTAGTTTATTGTGCCAACTTTGTACAGATGTAGGCCATCTTCAGAGCAGACGGGGTGCCGAGGTGACGAGTTGAACCCCAACTCAAGTAAATCAACTGATCATTGACAACAACCCATGACCATTTCATACCATTATTAGAATTATCCAGTCAGCTGTTTTCCACTTAAATTTAAATATGTTTCATTCTCCTCTCTCTGATATTGACACATACGAGAGACGAATGGTTGTAATGAAGACATGAGGTAGTTACCAGAAAGTCGAGCTGAGATGTGTTTAATGGAGAAAACTGAGGAGAAAAGGCTGTACCGCTCCAAGGCCTCACGTCCCAACTCTACAAAGAACTGATAATGAAATTACAGCTGGTCCCATCGCTCCTATTGATCTAGGGATTGAGGTGTTTGGGCTCCTGATGAGGGGATTTCACTAGAATCTCAAGGAGAAACTCTCGCCGGGTAAAGAGTGGCTTTTTTCACGAATGTGAATGTAACACCATATTAACTTACAATTGGGCTGGATGATTTGACTCCGACTATTCTAAGTGTCTATACATCGAGAAAATTTGATATAATATGTTTGTATGATCCTGTTTGAAATTCAATAGAAAAAAATACAACATACTACAGTAAATCCACTAAAAGTTTTTTTATTATTGGGACATGATTATGAGAATTAAAAAACAACTCAAAACGTCTTATATCTAAGGATCCAAAAAAATTCAAAATCCTGATGTAGAAAATGGAAAAACTGTCCTCTTATACAGCCGCCACTAATAACAATGGCTTAACCTTACATTTCGACATTGACGCCTCAGTTTAGGACTGTGATTTCCCAACCTTCTTTGGACCATGGCCCCCATATCAAAATGAAATATCCTAATTAAAACCTTCCACGTCCCACCATTTTCAAATGAAATACCCCTCGCACAAGATTTATATGGGTTATATGAAATTACATTAAAAACAAAACATTTAGTGTTACTGCCACCAGTTAAAACATTACAAGTTTCAATTTCAGATAAAGAAGTACTATTAAGAGAAAATAATGGAACCTAAATAAGATTTTTTTTCAACTATATATTTATAGATTGACTGCACCCCCAACTATTTCCTACCTTACTCAGATCTTCCAGTCAACTATCTCCTCGTTAATATTTATATATCATTAATACATCATTCAGTGACCAATATATGGCTACAATATCGAATATTTGCTTAAATAGCTCCTTTTCTTTGTTCTTTTCTCGAAATATAAATTAGGTTAGATATTGTATAATTCTAATCAGTAATTGGTTCCTCTTTCTTTCTCGTTCCAGCACTTGAAACGAGTGAGTTTAATAATATGAAAAATATGAGTTTACTACATAATTTCATATTGTGACCTTTATAACACTTCTTCCGAGGCAATGTACCTTTTCCTACTGCTTCAATCTCTGATTTCGGAAGATCTAACATCTGCATCATGTTTTATAAACGAACAACAAAAAATCGTCAAACAGAAAACATACACAAACACTAAATAACGTCAAAAGGTTGGAAGTTTGTTGTATCCTTTCTACTTATCAGTAAAGGCCTACACTGAATTTTTCTTAAAACAACAAAAACTGACATCTTGCCAAGTCCCTGAGTATTTCATTGGAAACACTTTTCCTGAGAAATACCACGGTATGGGATGCAGTTCAGCGATCCACTGTGGAACTTCTATTCGTTAATTTTTATTTTTTTTTGGTGGGGACACCATACCAACCATATTAATTTAAATGTTTACTACTTATAGGTTAGTTTTATTTAAATGACGACAATGTATTATGGAATGTAAAGTCGATGCCAAAATTGTTTCGCGGATCCCAGGAAATGGCGACGTGGACAGTTTAAGTACCCATGGAATGGAGCAATTAAAATACCGCTCCGTATTATTGGCATCTTGTTAATTGAGTTAGCATTGTCGACTTTCTAACCCAATTAACAGGTTTGATGTTGGATAGATTAGCAATCTTTGGTTCTCAACGATGTCTCATGCAATGATTGAGTTTGGTAAATGGGAGGTATGATGATTCGAAGTGTCAATTCGTTCCTTGTTATTTCTTAAAAAGGATTCGTTAAAAAAAAATGTGTGTAATACTATTGGAAACATCGTTAGGGTCAGATATAGAATTAACGTTACCTGATTATTGTTTTTGAAAAATCTAACATTTTATATTATGATAATTCTAGATTATGTTTGTTGTGGCTCTTAATGCGACAGATGGTCGTAAACACCTATATTTTTTTTATCATTCCAAAACTGAGTGCTTTTGATAATTTTGAAAGGGCGTTTTATCTAAAGAATGCAGTAACTTTAACGGTGTCTCAAGACCCTTTCCCATTCCAGATGTATCACTTCCTCGGAAGGTATTATGAAGCAACCCAGATTGCCAGATCGTATAGAAAAGATTTTAATTGTAAATGCTTGTATTTACGAGTTTAATTCCATATACAAATTGTTACCGATGGATTGTAATATTATTTATATAGTTCCTGAAGTTTTTATTATTCCTTTTATGCTTACGTATAAATTATATATTTATACTTTGAAAAGTTTTTTAAAAATAATTTATTCATTGAAATTTACAACTGTATTATAACAATACAACAAGTAAATGGCAGCAATGGTACATATTGGCATGAATAAAGACAAGTAGAGAAACTACCCCGTGCTAGTACTCAAATAACAAGTTCAACTTAAAAGGCTACGAGGCGATCTTCTTTTCAGACGCCTTAGAGGATTATCATAAATTGAAGAGGTTGCTAGGTTTGAAACTAGTGGGTTTGAGTGGCAATAAAGTTTGTCATGAAAAGATTGATGTCGGATTCGCGCCAAATCAGCAACTAACGGGACATTAAGGTCATTATCGATTACTTTTTCGTAACAAAGTAAGGAGCATTGAGGATTTTACGAAGGATTTTGGATTGTAAGGATTGAATTCGAGAGGAATTCGATGGCTTTATGGAGCCCCAAAGCTCATCTCCGTAAGTCCAGATGGGTCTAATTATTGTCATGTATATGAGTCTTTTTTAAATAATTGGGAGCTTATAGCGTTTGTCTAGTAAATGTTGAAGTAGTCTGAAACTTTGGGCTGTTTCTGGCCGTTTCAGTCTAGTATGAGGATTCCAAGTTAAGCGTTTGTCAAGTCGTAGTCCCAAGTATAGGACCTGTTCTATAGGGATCAGTTGGATGTTATTAAACGATAAAGGAGAACATGAAGTTATTGGTTTACGATGGAGGGTAAAGGTGATTTGATGGAATTTGTGGGAATTTATTTTAATCCTCCAGTTTTGACACCATTTTTCAAGGTCAGTGAAATGGGATTGAACAGTATGGGATGCTATAACTGGATCAGTATTTTGAAAAGTAAATATGTTTTTAATTTATAAGGTTTTTCTACTGATTATTACTATTTAATTTATAAACTATTTGTGTATATAAAAAAGACAGTGATGCTGCGGTTGCATCTTTGACCATGATCAATAGACTGAGACGGTATCGATTCACGAGGTTATTTCGGTCCGCCAGTAACAATGGCTTGCGATGTCAGTGTTAGATACAAGTTTTGTAGATAAAATTAACGTTAAGAAAATATGATTGATGTAGTTAATGGACTTCAAAACACATCTAATAAACATAGCGCAGCTGACAAAATAACTTCTTCTCGTATTAATATATGAAAGTGCTGTGTTTTCTTTCCTCTATTTTAATATCACCAAAATATTAATGATAATCTTAAGTTTATAAGACTTGTATATGTCAATCAATAATATATGCCTGATCCGTTGGAAAAGTATATTTTTATTCCCTTGTAAGTTGTATAGTATGGTATATTGTATTTGCCAAAATTTCAGATTTATACTAATTTAATCGCTTTGTGTAAGCCCTGAATCCAATTTGACTCTTTGGTCGTGAGATTTTCAAGCGCGTTCGTCCCTCGCAAGTCCGAAACAGTAGAAGAAAGATAAAATTTCGTTACTTCACTTTCGAAGTTTCATTAAAATTTCGCAACTCTCTAATTTTATCCCAGTCTTTACCTTTTACATTTTTTTCCCCCATACTTTTCTACCCGGACTTCGATGGTATCTCAAGTGTGTGTAGGTGTTGATTGGTACCGGTTTATGTAGGCAAATATGGGCATCAATTGTGTTGCTATATTTTCAGTTCCAAATATGTCCTGTTTAGCTGTGGCCTCAGGGCAGTCGAGGGTTAGCTGCGAAGGGATGAATAATTCTCTTTAATAGGGAGAACCATTAATTTATTGGAACTTCAAAGTTTCGGGCCACCTTGGTTTTCTTCAGAGCTTATAATGGAGTCAAGGGTTTTCGGTTTCCATCTTTTCAGTTAAAACTCAACCTTTGACCCCATTATAAGCCCTGAAGATGCTTATATCCCGGGATGCCTCTATGTATTTTTATTCTATTTTATGTATCATTTTATTATACTTTGGATATATCTTGTATATTTAGGCCTGAAGAATAATTGCAATGTTGGTCAAAACGTTGGCTTTCCAACAAACAGGTCCCCTTAATAAATAGAATTTTTTTTACCTCCACCCGGACCATTTTCATCCTCATAGATATCAGGTCAACTAATATTATTCAAGATGGTTTGACTCATAAGTTTAAGCATTAAGAAAAAAAAAGTTGGAAATTGTATACCAATTTGTTGTCGAACTAACTTGATTAGTCGCTGGGACAAAATGGTAAGAGCGTTTTCTGCAAGGAAAAACCTCGCTGCTCCGCTTCAAGGATCACTTCCGCTTCTTTGTCACTCGGTTCTTGACTAACAGTTTTCAGGAGGATCTCTTCTCTTCCTCTACATGTCATTATTTAAGGGATTTTTCCACAAGAGTGCATGGATAGAATAAAGAAGTAGAATACAATTTATCAAAAATCGTATCAAATTTTTAACTGAAGATTTACATAGATTATAGGATTGTGCATATATGAACATTATATAATTGCTAATATTTTATACTTGATATATAAAATAAGTTTGATTAACTGGAACTTCCGGTATCTTACGTTAAATGTTTAAGGGCCTCGTGAAAACAGGAATAACTAAAATTGACAATTTATGCTTTGTTGAAAAAATAGAACGCTTCTTAGTATCCTAAATACTCTTGCTTATAATGAAAAAAACTGATCCCAGGTGTTGAAAACTATTGTATATTGCTCAAATTGTCGACGATTTGGGCTGATTTCCAGTCGTCTCAACCTTGTTCTAGTTACTGTTAAAATTATATGTTGTTTCTGCACTCCCTAAACCGAATTAGGCACTTAATCAAATATTACTCCTCCAGCGTTATGATTATCGCTAATTATTATAATTATTCGTGTTGTTTATTTTTACGATGTTATTTTTTGGGATGAGCAATTATCACGAAATTACTACCCCGCTCTCTTGTCATGTCCCTGTTTATCAGATCTCAAAAAAGTTACTCATACATCCTATTTTATTCAAAATTCCGTTTATGGTAGAAATTGCCGAGGTAAAAGGCCGTTGGGATCGTATCCTGCTATGCAAATGCATCAAAACAAAACACAGGAAAGCGAAACACGTGGCTAGATAAATCGGGAGTCGTAATTTAAACTAAGGTCAGGAGGACAGGAGATCCAGGGCAGGTTCGTATTGTGCAATTTCCTGTTTAGGAGAAGGACATAGGAACTGGTAGGAAGTCGAAAAGGAAAAGGAAAGGGACTCGTGCTTCCTCGGTGGGGGCGACCTCTGTGAAATGGCTAGCCTTTTTTGGTAACATACTCAGCAACTCCTTCAAGGCTACGGGGTTAACATCATTACGATCTATCACTTCTGTAATCCTACCTTCTCAGGAGTCAGGATTCTGTGTACCACTTCCTAGTCCCCAGCAGTTCCAATTTTAGGAGTTGAGGAGCCCTTTCAAGGTCATCCTTAGTCACGCCTACAGGCCTTGGACCAATAGATATCGCAGTAGTTGTCGTCAATATCTTTCCATTTTGTAATAAAATCCAGATGTATTATTGAGCGGGATCCAACACCTCAGATTAGATCAGTGATACCCAACCTTTTTTGTTCAACACCACCTCTGTTCAAATGAAAGCTTCCCATGGCCCCTTGCACAAAATTCGTATGGGTTATATGAAAAAACAACAAGTATTACATTAAAAACGAAACATATGGTTCACTACCACAAAATACAGCATTATAATTATATTATATGGTTGGGAACCTCTGGATTAGATCCTAGAGACGTAGAGGGTCCCGATAAAGACCCTATCCTATTTATACTTGGATGGGCAAAATTTAAGACTCCTACATCGTCCGATTAGCATTAGCAGTATAAAGTGATGTTAAATAATTAAACAAACAACAATCTAATAACGAAACACCCATTTTCCCAAACTGATATTCCAACCAACTCGAAAAAATTACACTTTTATGCTTCGATTAATCTTGGTTGTGTCTTCCATACTTGATAGAAATAAAAAACAAAAGCCTTAATGATATCTGCTGGAATATTCAAATATTATTTCGTAATATTTAACAAGATGGCTATTAATGTGAATTGGCTTATCGAGGCCCAACCTCCAGAATGCCAATTAATCAACATTATCTCCTCACTGTAAGGGCCCTTTCAATGTTGGACTTAAATCGATTCTTTACCATTTATGGATTGGTCCAGTTTTTTTTTCTCCAGTGTAGCTGATTTTTTTTTACTGATCGATAAAGGTTTATTATATTGATAAATGTATATTTTATTAATATTAGTGTTGCAGAATTTATCTTAACAATCACCTACTCATATGGAATACCTGTGACCTTTGCTCTAACAAGCATGTTGGAATACTAATATAATATGTTTGATGTTACTATTTTTTAATTTAGCCATGAATACGAATTTTATCAATTTAAAAAAATTAATAAGACTCTGTTACCAAAAATTGTATATCTGTGTTTCTTGTATATTTGTAAAAGGAAAACACACAGTGGTCGTTTCTATTTTACGGATGGTGTGAATAATAAAAAAGAATAAATGAGCAAAATGGGATAAAAGTGGAGGCAGGATACTTTTTTCAATTTAATATTTATTAATTAACATGAAGAACTTGTTGAATCTATCCATTATTGAGGTTTATATGAATTAAAACTATATTACGTGATATATACCGTAGTGGAAAATTGAAAAAATGGCGTATTTGTTGAGTTAAAAATAAGGAATCTTTTAAGTAAGGAGTTTCCAATATTTTGCATAACACGCCAATTTTCCCATTGATGAATTCAGATATAACTTGAGCACGTTAATATTGATATGTTGGAAAATAGAGACAAGGATAGGATATACTTCCCATGTAAGCGGAAAAGGATTAACGTAATTAATTTAATTGGCTTACTCCAGTTTATTAATTTAACAATAGAGTGATTGCTTCGTGAATGTGTTTAAGCAACTGTTTCTCAATTTGTGTTTAATCAAGGCCACAGTTGGCTCTCGAGAGTAAAATGGTATTAGAAATTGTATTTGTCTCTCTCTCTTCTTGTTAAAAGAATATCTACCCTTCTGGTTTCTTTAATGATTCTTTTAACGAAGATTGCTTATTGATATTATTAATTTGTTTTGATCGTTTAATTATCTAATGTAATTTGCGAGTAAACATTCTTTCATGTGCAACATACAGTTGCATCTTCAGTGTGACGTCCAAATGATGTGCCAAGTGGTCGGATACCTACATGTATACTGTACGTCTAGGTGATAACCGTTTTCAAGAAAATTTAATGAAAGGAATTGGCAAGTTGAATGTGTTTTGTAAGTAAAGTGAAAGGATTTCAGGGCAACAAGGAAAATGAAAACCGTTGATAAAATCT